>VBSM01002608.1:91224298-91301824 GCA_008086735.1 Cheirogaleus medius
TTTTTTGGTGAGGCTTTAATTTCTTTATCTGGCAATGACTTTTATTATTACAAAATTTCCTTATGAAAACAAAATATTTTTTTAAAAATTGTTCCAAGTATGAAGTGTACTTCTGCCATTTGAGACTCTGATACACCCTCTCCCAAATCTATCCTAACCTTTGATACTGACTGTTGTCAGCAGGGCAATTGTGCAGGAGATTAATAGTTCTTGTTCTTGATTAATTTACAATTTAGGATGGGAGTCTGACAAATTAGCAAGACTCTGTCTCATTAGGTAGACCATCCCAAGAATATTCCCCTTTCATCATCCTATTTCCTTCTTTCATAGCCATAATTTCTTCTGTTACATAATTGTGTAGCAAATATGCTTCTCTGGAGTCATCTAGTTACTCGATTGGTTCACTCGAATACTATCTCCAGCTCCCCCACCAGAGTATATGCTCCGTGAGAGCAGGGGCCTGGAGCTTTATGTTAGCTTCAGTTTCCAGAACAGTGTGTCTGGTTCCAAGTAGTTGCTCAGAAAAGAACAAACAGTCAGCATTTCTGTCTGAGGGAATCAAGGAAGGCTTCAGAGGGGGAGAAATATTTCAGAGAAGAGAGAGACATGGAGAGAAAAGCCAAAGAAGAATGATAAAACATAGTCTAAATTTGCATAGCTCTCAAACCCTTGTCGAGAGCTCATTTGTCTATTTTAGGGATTCCCAATGTGGTCCATCCAGCTGAATAACTGGCACATTAACACAAGCCTTTTGCTGAGTAGATCCTGGTCTGCTCGTGCAGAAGCACTCTGGCATGAAAAGAATGTAAGTGACGATAATTCCTTACTTTCAGAAAATGTGATAATATCCACTGTCATCTTTGTCTCCCCTCGCTGGTTCTGCAAGAGCAGCAGGAGAGCTCTTACCATCCTCATTTTATATTTAAGGAAACTGAGGCCCAGAAGTGAAGCAGCTTTTCTTAGATACCAAGAGTGAAGGAGGCAGACTCTGGATCCACAGTCATGATTCTCTCCCTGCAGTGAGCAAATCGTTCAAGGTGGAGATTCGTTAAATCCCTGGGGGACTGAGTAGCCCATTTTTTTTCTATAAGTGAAGAAATACACTTAGATTTAAAACATTCACGTTTTCTTTTATCCCTCAGGAACTTCCATTTTCAGCATTTTATGTCTTGTCGAATTTCCCTTAGAATTCCTGCAGATTAGGTACACATACACCCTGCAATAGGTTGTTTTATGTAAATGTCTTCACTCTTTAGTTTAGGAGAGTAAATCAAAGTTCTGTATCAGCAGTTAAAATACAGTGGGGAAAAAGGTGATTGCAGATGCAGCTGAAATGAAAAGGCATGCTCGTCTAGCTGTGCTCAGAAAAATAAATACTTGTGTGGCAGGGAGTGAATGTGGGCTGAGAGCCTCCTCTGGAAAACTGGCTTGCATTTTTCTTAAATTACTTCTCAAACCAGATTTTTCCCTTTCTCCAGGTTAGGAATGAGCGGTGGAGGGATGTCAGTTACAGATTTCTGGGATTAGATTTTGGAGTTATACCTGTGGTAGGAAGAACGTGACTTTGGAAGGCATGGCTGTTGGCATTTCTGGCCTGGTCCTTACTGGTTGTGTCACCCTGAGAAATAGACAAATTTGGGGGCCTCAGTTTTCTCAGTTCTAATGAGTATTAAAGGAGATTGCCAATATAAAGTACCTGGCATGAAGCTCAATAGAAATTATGTTCTTCTTGGGTAGAGTTGCCAAATTTATTAATAGCAAATAAAAATACAGGACACCCAGTTCAACTGAATTTCAGATAAATGACAAATAATGTTTCAGTATAGATATGTCCCAGATACTAAATACTAGGAAATTAGTCATTGTTTATCTGAAATTTAAATTTACCTGGGCATCCTGTATTTTATTAAGCATACATAGTCTGGTAACAATTCAGAAAGGTTACTTTTTGCAAAGTTTTTGAACCATAGGAAGTTAGAGAAAGAGAACAGTGTAGCCTTGAAGGTGAAATGACTTATGACTTATGGGAGGGGAGTAGGGTATGGTCCAAAGTGAAAGGAAAGGGGGTTGTTTTCCTTGGTGAGCTAAGTAAAAGAACACTTGAACCAAGGCAAGCTTATTTGTTTGCTAAAGGGAGAAAAAGAAGCATAGAGCAAAACAGCAGTCTTTGTGCATTTAATAAGTGAGCCCTATTCTTTCTCGTGTATTTCAACCCTGTGGGGCCACCAGGGTAGTGTTCAGTCCACTAAGACAGTTCCTTATTAATACAAACATTGCTCCGAGCTTGTTGCTGTAGGGCTGGAATTAGAAAGGCCAGGCTCACACAAGGGCTCCACTGAGTGCACTGAAGGGATACTTTGTGCTTTGAAAACTTACACCTGAAATTGCTCCTGCATCAGATGAATCCAAAGCTAATAAAACTGTTAGAGAGCCTTTCGGATTTGCTCCCCCCCACCCAAGTAGATGACCTCAGATTATAAATTGAATCCTAGATCTCCCCTGAGACTGCTGGAGCATGGTGTTCTGAGGAAGGCTGTGAAAATGCTGTGTTTCCATTTCAGGTAATAATCTGATGGAGAAATAAATTAACAAGAATTTTGTTGCATGTAAACCTTCGAAAGCAAAGTTTTATGCTTTCTTCAATAATGAGGTATTGCTCATGCAGAAATAACCAGTTTCTGATGGATATAATATTAATAACTCCTCATTTATCCTGAGCTGCTTACTAGCAGTGTGTTTATATGGACTATGGACCAGAAAAAAGGCATAAGCCCATCATGGTTAGCATGAACACTTAACCAGCCAGAGAAATCTGGCTAGAATCTGCTAGGCTATTTCTCCGCCATGCCATAGGAGGTTAATTACTTCATATCTCTAAGCCTCAGTCTCCAAATTTGCAAAATGGGCATAATTAAAATTATAGCAGAGGATAGTTTAATGTACATTAAATTAATAAGCTATGTTAAGCATTTATATGGTGCTTTGCATGTATTATAAAATGTGATTCTCACAGCAAAAGTCCATAAGAATGTATAATTCCATTTTACAGATAAGGCAACCAAGGTTCAATGAAGCAAAATCATTTCCTCAATGTTTAATACTTCAAATAATATACTCCCTTCTAAATCAGGGGGACATTCTCTTGTGCCCATTCTCTTGTGCCTGATTCACAGTTAGCATGAAAAGAAAGAAAAGATGCTATTAATAAGATAAGAGAAAGCAAGGATGGCCTCTAGATTGCAAACTCAATGTCATGTCACAGAGACCAGGAACTAAATCTTATACATCATATTCATGGAGAGTATCTCAGTCTTTTGCCCTTTGTTTCTTTAGTCTTATTTTATATAATTCAAGCAAACCTTATTCATTTTCTGGGCCAACAGATGAGAAGCAGCAATGTAGAAAAGATATGGAAGGAGTGGTTAGATGACGAGATAAAGTACAGAGAGAGAAAGGGAAGAAGAGGAAGACAAGACAAATGGACAGAACAGCCATGGACAACAGACAAAGGGGTTTGGAGAGCACGGAAGTCCAGTGACGTTTTGTGACAGCACAGTCTTTAGCAGCCCCTGCGTAAATCCCAATGCAGTCATTTAGGTGAATGCTACTCCCTCTCCCTGCCCCAGGGGCTTCTCAGGACCACAACATAATGCCCCATGACCTTAACGGAAAGGCACAGAACTGTAATGGTCAACATGAAGTGTTATGGAAACAGTGAAGCCTCTGCCTTTCTCCCTGTTTTGTTTCTGTGACAGCATAAAATCGCAGGTGAAAATGGAAGACGAGGGATCCGAGTGCCATCTTGTGGAGGGACAGACCCGGTGTCCCTGGTGGTACTCTTACTGTGTGGGGATTTTGTGTGGTTTGGTCCCAGATTTCCATTAGCTGAACTTCAGCCATCATAAAAGAGTTTCAGGGTATTATCTCTTCTGCCCTGATTCCTCCTTAAGAAAGAATTTGCTCAGGGAATCATGTCTCTAAGTCCCATCTGCATGCACTGCATGAACTGATCATTTCTGGGGTGACAGGTCCATCCCCATCAATCATGCCAACACACAGGCTCATCTCTGGGGCCAGAGCTTCGTTCCCAAAGCACTCTGGAGTTCATGGTGATTCTGGGCACAAGAGAATGTTTCCTGATTTAGAAGGGAGTGTATTATTTGACTATTGGACATTGGAGAAATGATTTTGCCTCATTGAACCTTGGCTGCCTTATCTATAAAATGGAAACATACATCCCTGTGGACTTTTGCTATGAGAATCACATTTTATAATGTTTGCAAAGCACCCACTAGAGAGCCTAGTACATAATTCAGCATCTATATTGTGGCACCTAATGGTAATGATTAAGTTTTCTTACTGGTTAGCTTGGTTTTGATTGAAAAACAGATTAGGAATGTCCTCATGGATCTAGCTGCTTATTGCCTTTCAGTTCACCTGCTGCTCCTGGCTGATCCTCCCCTCTAGGTGGTGACAGGGCCACAGTGTCCCCAAGCAGCTGATCTCATCACTCTGCTCTAAGGCAGAAAGAGAGCAAGTTGGGGCAACTTCTCTTCTTTTAATTGGAGAGGGAAATCTTTCTTAAAAGCCTCCAGAAGATTTTTCCCTTGACATCCCTTGAGCCAAAAACTAGGTTACATGCCCACATTTAAAAAAAAAAATTACAGAATAGTAAACTGAGTTACAAAGACATTTGAAGCAATGAAAGAGGAAAATTAATTGAATATGGTAACTCTGAATCGATCCTTCTTGCCTTTGGGCAACTATTACACTTATGTTTGTATATTGCAATTGATAATTGATCCTGCTGAGCTTCTTGACTTCTCTTTTATTGCTATCTTCAGCTAAAATACCAATCGTGTCTCTTTCTGGTTTCCCTTTGTTTTTTCTTCTCTAGCTCTGCAACTTTTATAACTGTTTGCAATCTGCAGTATTTCTCTGTGTTAATCTCTCCCACTGACCAGAGCAGTCTTAGTAAAACACAAGTATAATCAGGTCCCTACCCTATCTCCCGATGCAGAGTGTTCTATGAATTCTCATTGTTTACAGCATTAGTGTTCATGTGCAGGACTCAGAGGCTAGAAGAGATGAAGTCTCAGCCATGTGGCTTCATTGCAGTATCACCTTGGGCAAGTTAATAATCTCTCTAAACCTATGTATTCTTTTTTAATTATGTATTTTTCACCCATTCCATTTATTTAATGTTTAATCTATTTCAATAGATTAAATTATAGGATGGGAACTTTGTCTAGAGCCCCCAAATCTGTACCCAGCCTGACCAATGCCTAGCAGTTAGCAATCGAGAAATAATTGTTGAATGAAACTCCACAGACCCTAATACCCTCAATTTCATAAAGTCATCAGGATTAAATGTGATAATGCATTTAATTAATTTGGAGTGTTTAATGCACTTACGTAGTGGGTGCTTGAAAGCTAGCTCTTCTTTTACTGCTTTTTTTTTTTCTATGATAAAGTTAGTGCTAAAATGGAAGTTCCACAGGATAGCAGTCACATTCTAATTTTTCAGGCATCAACCCTTGCCATTCTCCATCCTATACATACAACCTCATAATCTGACCACAGGACCATCCACTGTGCCCAGATAAATCAAGAATGTTGATATTCGCACCCTTTGCACATACTGTTCCCTCTGCCTGGAACCTTTTCTCATCAGGTTCAGACCGCATCATTCTTTAAGGTCTGTCTGGATGCTCTCCTGACCCCCTGCCTCCCCATCTCACAGCAAATCACTGCTTGTGTAGTAATCACAATGGATCTCTCTGTTCTAGGCCCTTGGCAGGACTGGGCTTTCCCTCCTACTTGAAGTTCAGCATGGCCCTGTGAACATGAGGGGGACTGCCCTGCCATGTGGTCACCAGGCCTGGAGCTGTCAGAGCCAGCCCATGCTCTGTGCACATTCTCCCCGCGTCCAGCCTGGCCACCTGCAGGACTCAGGGCAGCAGCTGCTCTATCTGGGTCTCTGGGAGACTCAAGTGAGCAGAGTCCTGCCACCAACCCTTGTGGAACAAGCAGCCATGGGAAGGAAGTGCTGAGATGTGGTACGTAACTTAACCTAACCTAGCGAGGCAGGTCCTTAATTTGCAGGTGACATTGTTATAATCACTTGTGGACTTGGCTGCATCCCTCAGGAAACAGCACCCGGAGAGCAAGACAAACCCCTTTATCCCCATCGTGCCTGGTCCAGGGTGTTAGTGCTGAGTCACTGCCTGAACTATGGATTGGTGTGGGGAGAGGGGCTGGAAGGAGGGGCCTTCAGTCGTGGCAGTTGGCAACTGAGAGTCTTTGAGGGGAAGCTGGTGTTTTAGTTCAGATTTCCTGAGTTCAGATTGGCAGCTGTCCTTTGGCACCTCGTAAAGGAATGAAAGTGACTCAAGAAAATGTTCTCTGGGTAAGGCCAGTGTCACCTGTGCCTGCCCTTTCCTGAGCTCTCCGATGATGTGCACCAGCCTTTCTCCAGCCTTGCAGGGCCTGTTCCAGGGACGTCTTTACACTTCTGATCTTACAAGTAGAACCTGCTCCTGCCTGCTCTGACTCCCAGCCATGTTTTCTTGGTCACACAAACTCCAGCAAAAGCAGCAGAAGGGCTCTGGGTTGGCATCGGGGCCATTTGGTGGAATTCTGGGTACAGAGGCCAGGAGGCCCCACTGCTTTAAGCAAACTCATGCATGTGCTTAAGATTGTCATCACCTGCGACTTTTTATAACTTGAGTAATTCTTTAAGCTTCTCCACTAAAGGCAGCACAAAGGCTAATTGTCTTATAATAGGTGTCCCTTAAAAACACTAGACTAAGAACCACTTAATGCTTTTTATTATGCTTTTTCTCTGTCATCTGTCCCTGCTTAGCTATCAATACAGCAACGTTTTTGTGCTTTCACTGAAGAATCTTTTCTTCTTGTCAATTTTCAGAATGTTGTAGTTTCTTTCCTGACTTATGACAATTATTTAAGCAGACACGACTAGTTATAAAGCCTAAATTGTTACTAATACTGTTCTTTCATTGTCTCTTCAAGCTATTATCATCAAGCTATTATTTATTGAATGAATACTACTATTTATTAGGAGTCTCCCATGTGTCAGGTGGGCTAGGATAATTTATTCTATAATATTTTATTTAATCCTTATGGCCACCAAAGAGAGTAGGCAGCATTCCCTTTCTTCAGATGGGAAAATGATGCCGACAGAGAAAAATAGCTTTTCCAAGGGCACATAACTAACTCAAGATTTAAAACCAAGGTAATTTAGATCCAATTGCTTTGATCTTCTCACACCACTCCATTTGTGTCTCTTTTTTCTTACTTATATACTTTAGCCTGGACTTTAGTTAAAAGTGTTGAACTTTGTTTTTGTCTTTTTCTCAGGTGTCTTCTCCATGAACCATATCCCAAATTTCTTCTTCCCATCCTCCTTTAAGTTGATAAAATCATGTCTATGTCATAGCCTTCTTCATCGCATTAGATTGGTTGTATTGATTTCCATGTGCATCTTTTGCCTTACACAGTAAGCTCCTGGGATGGGACCCCATCTTCTTCGTGTATTCCTGGGTAATGCCGACAAGCCTGCACATACGAGGCCTGACTATCTGTGTCCTGAGCAAATGACATTTACCCCGGGCAGTGTCTGAATTTGCTAGTTTTATATTGCAGAAGGGAGGAAGGAGGATAATAATTGTAAGAAAAAGTAACTTCTTAAAACTAGTGACTCACAGTATTCAAAGTCTCTTTACCTACGAATCTAAGCATTTGAAGAAAAACTATGGAAAGCTAACCCAGAAATCTCAGCACAGTCTTGAAAGCCTCATTTAACTTAAACCATACCATCATCGTTTGGCCAAACCTACTTATTTTTCGTGGCATGTTGGACACTAATGATTGTGCTGGTTTGGTTGTGGTAACCATCTGGAATACAAAGCCAGCCCTGAGTGTTCATACCAGCTTGTTGGGGAAGTAAGTGTGGTAGATAAAGCAGAAAAGCAGCATGACTTACTGACCAAGACAGCCACAGTTAGTTTCATTGTTGAGACCCCTCTGAGAACTCATCCTCATGGAAGGAAGTATCCTATGGACTGAAAAACTGCAGGACCTCGAGGCATTTGCTAGCTTCGTTAATGCACTCATGGCCTTGAGAGGGTGTGCCAGTAGCTGGAAGTCTTGAAAACTTAGCTCATCATTGGAGTGATCACACGGACACACGCATGCACACACAGTTTTGCGTGCCCACAAAGATTATGCCTTAGATTTCTGCCTTAGATTTCTCTCTGAAGGAGCTGAAATCAAGTACTTTATGAGTGAATCCCACTAAGGTCCTGTCAAATCCAGTGGACATTGCAAAAGAAGAAGCAACAGAGGAAAGCCTATCTTGTCTGTGCCCATACCACCCAGAACACGCCTGGTCTTAGAGGCTAAGCAGGGTTAGGGACGGTTAGCACTTGGATAGTAGACTGCCTGGGAATACCCGGTGCTGTAGGCTTTAAGAAAGAAAAAAGGAACAAGAAAGCCTATCTCATGCAGCCTCCTACTTGCCCCTTCATTCCCTCCCCCAACACCTTTTTTTTCTAAGAGTTAGAGGAAGAAATAGAATTATTAAGAGATTACTCATGTCTCTTTGATTTTGAAATATAAAACAAACCATTTCTAAACGTAGCTTTCTTAGAGTTCTCCTTATTTCATAACACCAAATATGTGTTTGGTGCTATTTAATAAGACCAAAATGTTTTTTATGTGTGATGCACGTATATCCATTGGTAGATTGTCCGTGAATCTCTCTGCCCTGCTCACAAGCAGCTTGTCCTTAGTCTTCTCACAGCCCTAACCCTAATGTAATCACAACTGATTGTCTGCCTTCCCTCTGCATTGTTCCCTCTCCACACGGTACGCCCCGCATGGCCATGAGTTGTTTAAGGGAAGAGGCAGGACGGATGGCGACTTTGTCTCCAATTCCCAAGTGCCTGATATACTGCGTGTCTGCATATGTCTGGACGCCGAATTGTGTGTACTCTGGGCAAGCTGATGAGTTGCTTCTCTCCCAACCTGATGTTCTTCAAACGCTGCTTCTCCATTGCCCTAGGGAGAGGTCCAGTGTGATACGTGGCAAAAACCAGGAAGCTGGACCCCCGTGGCAGCTCTCAGCCCTCCTCTGTTGTCCTAAATCATTTTCCTTACTCCCAAGCTTACACACGTCACTTAAGCAGGAAAAACCCTAGAGTAAACCACCTCCATCCAGCCTAGAGTGTCCTTAAACTGCCCGTTTGGTGTGGGAATAAGGAAAATCTTATCCCACTACACACTCCAAGCTGAAGGGCTTCTTTTTTGTTTTATGTAATGCTTATCTTTGTCCGCTGGGGCTGCTATAACAAAGTACCATAGACTAGGTGGTTAATAAACTACAGAAATTTATTTCTCACAGTTCTAGAGGCTGGAAGGCTGGAAGGGGTGCCAGCATGGTTGGGGTCCTGGTGAGGGCCCTTTCACTGCTTGCAGAGTGTGGACTTCACATTGTATCCTCCTCTCATGGCAGAAAGAAAGTGAGCTGCTCTCTGGCCTCTTCTTAGAAGGGCATTAATCCTATTTAAGAGGTCATCGGACTCATGACCTAATTACCTCCCAAAGGCCCTATCTTTCATATCATCATATTAATTTGGGGGGAACACAAATATTCAGTCTGTAACAATATAATGCTTTTTTCTCTTTATAAATTGTTCCCTAGTCTGACTGATCCACCTCTTAATCAGATCCTATGTTCAATTAATAATCACTGAATGAGTGCTAAATATGATCTGAATACAATCATAGCAAGTGCAGTTTGAGAGGCCTGACCCAAGGAAACAGTCTTTTGTCCCACTAAAGATTGTGTTATTTCTCCCCTACCTCCCTTACGAAGAAGACCTCAGCAGTTTAGAAATTCGATATATGTCATTATCTTTTTTCTTTTTATTTCAGCATATTATGGGAGAACAAACATTCAGGGTACAGTGGATAACAGACTTAGACCTAAGGCATGAAACTATAAGAATTCTAGAAGAAAATATTGGAGAAACTCTTATATGTCACTATTTTTAACCTCTGAAAGATTAGACTGATTCCGGCACACATGACAAAACTTTGTGCTTAACTTCTAACAGTAACTGTTTGATTTGGAATTTTGCATAATAGTATCTTGCCATGACAAGCAAGTGTTAATATGTTTCTTAATTCTCTGAAACCATCATGTTTTACATAGATATTAAAAGATCTTAGAATTTATGATCCAATCATTTCCTGTTGTAAACAAGGCTTAGAGTGTATCTGTGACTTGCTCAAGGTCACATGGAGGTCAGGGCCCAGTTCAGGACTGGACCCCAGTTCCTGCCTCCCAGCTCAGCACCTGTTCAGCCTAGTGCATCGGCCCTTGCAAGCAAAGGACACTTTGTGGAGATGCATTTTAATGTGCCTGAAATTATCTGTGCTAGTGATATCGATCACCTGAATAGAACCTTTATCAGCTACAACAGTGGAAGACGGAAACCTGACAGTGACAATAACTGACATTTGGTGAGGGTTTTCCACATGCCAGGCCCACTCCTGAGCACTTCATACTGTCGTATCTCCTTTAATCCTCACGACGATCCTACGAGATTGGTACTGTTGATATGCCCACATTTCAGATGGGAAAATGAGGTGCACAGAGGTCACCTGGCTGCTCTTATTCACCCAGGGGGAGAATGGGGTGGACCTGGAGGCAAAGCTAGGCTCTAACTGCCAGCCTCCCCACTCTGAGCTCCTTTAATTCATCTGGGTGATTCCTGAATTTCTCCCCCAATGCCAGCTTGTTTCAAATACTTTAGTAATAATAAGTAACATTTTTAAAGTATAAAATATAAATCACTTTGCATCAACCTTCAGAAAGAATGAATGGCCCAGGCCCCAGATGGTTTAACTTGACCTATACCATTGATATTAATCTGAAGATAGTGAAATTATAAAACACAAACAGAAAAAAGAAAAACATAAAAAGAGATCACGGAGTGAGTTGTGTAGAGTGCAAGGGTGTTGTTCCTCTGGATGGATGACATGGCATTTAAATATTTCAAGATTGGTGAGATAACAAAACAGGCACCACTGTTTAAAGTACATTCATTATAGATTAAGTTTAAAGCTTTAATCAGAAGCAAATGAGGTACTAATTCATTTTGTAGAACCCAAAGCATCAGAATAGAGGAATATTCAACTTAAATAGTACATATTACATTTTTTCAAGTAAGGGACAAATGACAATTGCAGTGGTGTGTGCGTGTGGGGCAGAGGAAAGAAACGTGTGCTAATCACCTTTTTCAGTGCTGTCACATGATCAACAATAGTTTTATTCAGAAAAGGGGGAAAAATATGGCCAATATAAAATCCAAACCTGCCATGGTACTGTGCTTCCATTGTTTCCATGCCAGCCCCCCCCCAGCTCCTTGCAGGCAAGGCTGTGCATTAGCCATTGCTCTGACCCTGTGTGTTTCATGGTGCCTGGCAATACTAAGTGCTCTCTTAAATATTTGTTTTTAAATCATCCTGATAAACCAGGAACATGCTTTTCCAAAGAGAAAGATAAAAACAGGTTCCTGGGCCAAACCTGAGCAGAAGTTTCCAAGATTTTCCATTACTGTTGCCCAAGTCAGAACCCGTACGTGGTGAAGTAGCCTTGCTGGGATTCAAGCTCAGGACTTTCGGCTTTATTCCATTGCCAGGGCCATTTTTCATCTATCTGCTTCTAAATTCCTAGGTGGGGCACTGAAGCCTCTCGTGGCGCCTGCAGCCTCATCTCCACCAACACCCCCCATAGTCCGTGCTCTCCTAGCGAACCCCAGCATGGGCCAAGGGCTTCCTTCCACCCTGCCCAGCCCTGTCTCCTCCTGCAAACTGTACTCAGAATGAACACCCCCGAGGGACTTTCTGCTGAACAAACCCCAAGTCTCCTCAAAGATTGTGCCTGAACATTACCTTTTCTGTGGGACCCTGCCAGGCCCCCCTGCTCCTCTGCCTCTCTCTCCTCTGGGCCCTCGCCTTGCTGTGGCCGGATCTAAGTCCACCCTGAAGCCTGGTGATTAGTACCTTCCCTGTGTGTCTTCCATGTTACAGGAGTGCTCCTCAAGGACAGGGACTGGATTATTTCAGCATCTCCAGGAACAACGTGCAATCTTAGAAACATCACATGTGCCTTGTAAACATTTGAGTGCTCACCTGCTAACAAAGCGCCTACCATAGGCATCAATCTTTGCTGACTTGCTCTCCGGTTTTTTTAATTTTTCCTTTCTTTTACTTTACTTGGGAGTTATTCTTGACATAAATATCCATAGTTGCATCCTGAAAAATCTGAAGATCAGACCACTCTGGTCCCTGGTCTCTGATAGTATCTGCCAGAGTTGGCAGCAGCTGCTTCTTTAGACAGACCTTGTATGGCTGTGTGCCATGGTCCCCCACCAGCCAGCAGGGTTCACACGTGGATGTCACCTGCCTGAATTCAGAGGCAGCTGTGTGCTGCTCCTGGAGATACTTAACAAATGGGAAAGGTCCCAGGCAAACTCCTTGTCCTTACTATGTTTTCTGAGGACTGTGTATTAGTCAGCTTGGGCAGCTACAACCAAGTACTGTAGAATGGGTGATTTAAACAATAGATATTTATTTCTTGCAGTTCTAGAGGCTGTCCAAGTCCAAGATCAAAGTGTCAGCAGATTTGGCTTCTGGCGAGGCCTGTTTGGCTGGTAGAGGGCTGCATTCTGGCTTCATCTTCACACTGCAGAGAAGAGTGAGAGAGCACATGCACACGCAAGTTCTGGTTTCTCTTCCTCTTCTTATAGTGTCACCAATCCTATCAAGTTAGGGCCTCAACCCTTTGGACCTCATCTAAACCTAATTACCTCCCAAAGCCCCCACCTCCAAATACCATCACACTGGGTGTTAGGGCTTCAACATACGAATTCAGGGAGGACACAAACATTCAGTCTATAACAGACTGGCTCAAGAAATGAGACCAATCGTCTCTCTACCTTTGCCCATCCAGAAAAATAATTTGCTTTGATTCGCACAAATTTATTTTCAACTGCGAACTCTTCCAATCTTCCCTGTCCCAACATGCAACATGGGGTCCAGTGGATGAGAACCAGGAGACCCTGCAGGTTTCTGACTCAGTTCAGCCCTTGCACGCTTGACCTTGGGATTCTCATTCTCTGCCTACCTCAGTTTCCCTTTCTGCAAAATGATAAAACAGAACAATTTGATGGCACATGCTCGTTTGCCTCTGATGCCTTGTGTCTCTTTCCTGGCCATTTCTGGGGAAACGCATGGGATTCGTGGGTGTTCGCCATCTGTGGGGTGATGGATGACTGTCCGCCCCAGGCAGGGAGGCTCCTGCAGCGGTTGAGTCACCCCTGGAGCAGGGCTGAGCCACACACACCAGAGTGGGCTGAGGCAGCCCAGCTCCTGCCTCCTGTCTGCTACGACTCCCCTTTTCCACTCAGCTGCACTGAATAGTAAGAGAAGCCCGTCCGCCTCCTGTCACAGAGCTGTGTGCGTGCTGCCTGAGCCAGTGCGTTTCTGCCTCTAATGAAGGATTTATTTAGGTCACTGCTGCCTTCTGTGCACAGCATCACAGATTAAACATGTCGAGAAGTAACTCCTCCTCCCTTGCCTACAGTGGGGCCTGGCTACCGCACACACCTGGCTGTTCATCGTTCATTCAGGAGGCATTTACGGAGGACCTACTGCGTGCCGTTCCACAGACAGCCAGGTCATTTCTGTGTGTCACTGTCCTTTCTTCTTTGCGCCTCTGTCTGGTTGAGTCACTGCAGTACTTTGGATCGTGAACAAATGAGTTTGACTAATTATCATCCCTGAATCCCATTTATACCACACAGCATTTTTTTTTTTGTAGGGACAAAAATAGCTACCATGATTTGAGGGTTTGTCACAGGCTAGGCAATTTGACAATATCCTAAGCACTCCACATGTACTATGTTATTTAATCCACACAATAAATATATAACGTCAATGCATTTGATCCTCAGGCTCTGAGTTTCAGGGCTATCTTGTAGACTTTAAGTTATAGAGTTGACATTTGAGACCAGGTTTGTGGCTCTAAATTATCTGTTAATTCCAGCATCTTCCCTCCTTCACTTTCCTCCCATAATACAACCTCTGTGGCAGGCTAATCCTTCCCTATTTTGTCTACCACAATTGTTTTCAGTCCTGGAATTAAAAACAAACTACCCCAACAACTTTAGGAAATGAAAACAAAGGACATTGCACACCCTTGCCCCAGGCCAAGGTGATCAGAATCTGAGTACCAGCATGCTGAGCTCTCCCAGTCCTTGCCATTCCTAAGACTATAGGTAGGTAGGATAACTCCTTCGAGGGCTCTCGTTATGCAGAATCTCAGGCCTCTCCTGGATGAAAATCTGTATTTGTAACTGGATCTCCAGTTGATCCCTGTGCATAGTCATGTTTGGAAAGCACTATGTCTGGTGATTTTAATTTGCAATTAGAAATCCTTGGAGGAGAATTTTAGTCACGTCCCATCTGAGTTTCTTATCGAGATCCTTGACCCTAATCTTTCCCCTAATCTGGAGAATAATGTTGAATGAGGGGATGTCAGACCCATAGGGTACTATGAGACAGGTTGCATGTATCATTCTCACTTTATCACGGAGCACTCAGAGGCTCAGAAGTCACATGAGGATTGAAATTGCTGCTCCTATTACCACACCATGCAGCCTTCCTTGGCTTGCCGAGGCATCTCCTTCCTTCAGTCCCAGAGAGTTGTGTTCATCATATGCTCAACCTTTTGTAAATATGGAACCTCTAAGCTTTGCCCGGGATTCAAAGGAGCACAGAAGGCTGGAGGAAGGGATGTTCAAAGAGTCCTCCTCTTTTTCAAGGGCAAAATAGGACTAATTACACATTTTTCCCCCAGACAATAAATGTGGTCCAAGGAAACTTATTAACATTATCTGGACTTGGTTTTTTCTACCCTGAACTCTTTCCACTGCATCCCACCTCACACAACTGTTGCCATGAGGAAATCCAAACAAAAGTGAATGTCAACATTTGTTGAAGAGTGTCAAGTGTAGGCATTTTCAAGAAAATAAATATTTATGCCGGTCTTAAAATATCACTGTCCTTTCACAGACTGACAGGCATAAACTAAATCTATTTCTGATTTCTTGGTTTCCAAGATGGCCTGGCAAGGATGGAAATTCGACACCACTGCAAGGTGCTCCTGAGTAGTTGTGCAAAGACGAAAGTAAAGACATTTTTGGCTCCTAATGATGAGTAAATAATCTTACACGTTTGATTGCCCAGAAGTTTGGCTGGATTAAAAAAAAAAAAAGTGACGCATTTGTTGTTCAAATTGTCTTTCTCAGGTTTCCGAACATGCTAGAAAGTTAAATTACTCAGCACTAGGGGATGCTTGGAAAGAAGCAGATCTTACGCAACAGTGTAATAGATCTCATGCTTTGTGCTATCTTATCTTGCTTTTGAGTAAGTTCCCCCTCTGCCTGGAAAACACTCCCCGCTGCCCAAGAGGAAGCATTCAAAAGGGGTAGGTGGAGGGGAAGAACAGCAGAGGCTTTGGGGATGGCCCTTGGAATTTTAGTTTTGATACTTCCTGGTTCTGTGACCTTGAGGTCCAGGAGGTCATTTAACATTAATAGCATGTTTCCATACCTTTTTGAGGAGAAAGGCAGGCCATTAACATTTGTTAAATGCCTACTGTAGGCCAGATACCCTGCTAAATTTGGCAAGGGTAATCTTATTTAATTAGGATGACACCCTTATGAAGTAGGTTTAAGCTCATTTTTACAGAGCAGCACATTGAGCCCCAGAGAAGTAAGAAACTTACCTGAGGTCAGTTAGCTGTAAGAATTCTAGGCTGGATCTCTCTGACTGCAAAACCTTCTTTGTGAATTCACTATGCTTCACCATCTTTTCATTGCTTAAAAAATATAAAATGAGAACAACCACCTCTCAGTATTGTCACAGGTATTAGAAGAGATAATATAACCAAGTGCTTACTGCCTGGCCCACAATGGGTGCTCAGCAAGACATCTCTTTCTTTCCAACCTCTCATTAAATGCATTAAACTGCTTATGGTTGAGTGTTTTGATCATCCCTGTTACCCTACAGGAGATTCTTGCCTGTGACATTTGTGTCACCACCTCTTGTTGAGGGGTTGTGTAAGTGTCCTGCAGCCAGGATGGCAGGCATCACTGTTTCTCATGTATTACATTTACTTTTTTATGAAATATTCTAGATATTTCATTTCATGCATGAATGCATTCTAGTAGTGGGACCAAGAGAATATATTATAGTTAATTACATTTGAAATCTAGGTCACGATGTGAATTATGTAATAAGGAGACTTAAGGAGAAAATTAAAATATTTTTGAAGGGTTATTTCATACCTTCCCCTCCTTTTTTAATTAAAATATTTCCTAGACTTTCAGGTGATCTTTTCTAATCACCATTAGACATGTTGAGTCCCCTTTTCAACATCTGGTTTCTGCTTGACTCTCCAGGGATAGAAGAGTCACCACCTGAAAGTTACTCTTTCTACTGAGTTAAAATCCTTTCCCAGTAACTTCCAGCCATTTGCTCCACTTGCCAACTTGGACAAGTTCATTCAGCAAATTGGTCTCTAGCACCTACTATGTACCAGAAATCATGCCAGGTCCTTGGTGTTGCAACAGAGAAAGGCAAAACACTAACACGGAGACTCTGAAATATACATTGTTGGGTGGAGAGACAGACAGTAAACAAGCAAATATGATTTGTATTAGTATATGAGGAATGTAAAAGGGGACGATGTGAAAGAAAGTGATGAAAAGAGAGAGGGTGGGCTCATGTTGCAGGGAAAGCTGGCATTTGAAATAAAATCAGAATGACAAGGAAGAGCCAGGCTCAGACCACTTGGGGCACAGCATCCTGGAAAGAGGGAGCAGCAAATGTCAGGGCCCAAGCTGGGATGAGCTCAGTGGGTTCAAAGGGACAGAAAGGTGAGTGAGGCTGTAGATTGGCTGAAGGAGCAAATTGAGGCAGGAGAGTCCATTTCTAAGGGCCTCGCCAGCCTGGAAAGGAGTTTAAATTTAATTTCAAGTGGAAGGGAAGCCTCCATCTTCAAAATGCTGTGGACTCCATTGAGTTTCCCATGCCAGGCGTGTGGTTAATGTCTTCACAGCGAGGCTCACGGAAGCCTAGTGTTGCTGATGGGAAGGACTCTAGTGAATTCTTAAAATGCAGGGCTTGGCATATCGCTGCACTACCCAGAAAACAGCCTCCCTAATAAAGGGAGATAAACAGGGAGGTGGCTGTATCTCCCTTTAGGACCTATCGACCCATCTACAAAAGGAAGGAAGGGATTTATTTTGCCCATCCTAGCCAGTCTAGGCCTTAAAAAAAAATTTTTGTCCCTTATCAAAGAATTGGTACCAGGCATGAATGTTCAACAGGACCAGAGAATCAAACCAGGGGGGTCCAGGAACTACTTGCACACTAACTCCAGACATTGCCAAGTAGTGAAAGGGACAGTAAGGTCCCTCTGGCTTTGTGTGTTCAGACTGAGTTTGAATCATTTCTCATCATTGCTCTGCCTTTAACTTTCTAGACAAACCACTTCATTTCTCTGAGTCTCACTTTTTTATAATAATCCACGTTCTCTCGAGGACTACCAGTGAGGCTTGTAGGGAGCCCTGTGTGCAAATTTGTCAGCCTGGTGCCTGCTCAGCAAGTCCCACAGATGGGAGCTCCGATCATTGCTTTTGCCAAGTGATGTGGCCTCGGGTCCAGGTGCCGTAGAGCATTCTCTGTCCATGCACATGCCATCTAAATGCTCTAGACTTTCAAAAGCTTTTATTTGTTTGATTTTATCTGGCTCATTTCTTGAGAGAGAATAAAGAGTTTGTCTTTGTGATGCTTGCAAATTCAAACTTGCCTCCCTGGTCCTTTTCCTGTTCAGGAAGCTCCTAATCTGTGAATAGATAGGAAATCTTGCTGTTAAGAAAGTGAGAGCTTTCAACACTTAAAGAGGTTTCGGATTAAGATTTGCAACTGTCCTCAGTGCTCTCTGTCTCTGTGCTCTCCAACTCAGCTGCCACCAGCCACATGTGGCCTTCAGGTGTGCTGTAAGGTTAGATGCATACACACTGGATTTTGAAGACTTCGTACAAAAAATGCAAACTATCTCATTAATTTTGTATAGTGATTATGCGTTGGAGTGATTTGGGATATGTTGGGTTGTGTAAAGTATGTTATTTTCTGAATGTGGCTCCTGGAACATTTTAAACATTTTAAAGTGCATATGTGACTCACATATTTCTATTGCACAGCCTTGATACACATTATCTCATTTCAGTCTCATAGTAACAATTTGAGGCAGGTAGAATTACGACTGTTTTACAGATGAAGACACTGAAGCTGAGAAAGTTTAAGTCACTTTGACTAAGGTCGAAACTAGAGACAGGAATTCTGACTCCAAAGCCTGTATAGTTCCTTTTGATCATTGTACTAAAGATAACAAATGAATGAGTATGACCCTATGCTGTACGTAATCTGTGTGTCAGCTGATTCTAGAGTTGGCTGGCAGAAAGTTGTCACTGCTGGGTAGATTTTGTTGGGTGTCTCTTCTTTGGAATCCTGAAAATATTGTTATTATTTTATGTTATAACCTCTTACTTGGGAGACATAAGTAATAGCAGCTAAACTATAGATCTGGAATTCAGGAACCAAGAGTTATAGGTGAAGATTTTCTATGTGACTTTGGGCAAGTCATCTTGGGCTATGGAGGTGAACACTAAATAATTCTCTTCTGCTCTGATGTTTATAATTCCATAGTCAAGATCAGGGTGGCTTATAGATTAACCTGAGCTTGGGGATCTTTTCTTTTCTGAGAGTATTACTAAAAGGCCCAGAAATTCTGTCTGTGCCACTGGGAAGTCCAAATTATCAAACCATACAAGAGGAAGTTGATTTTACTTTTAAAGGGGTAGAAAAAAGAAAAAAAAAGAGGGAGTTGGCTTCCATTGCCTACTGTGTATGTGTATTGTATATTATGTATACATATATACAAGCACATATATGCATATACACATATTTATACATATACACAAATAGTCTTATACACAAACATGCTATATGTATGGGCTATATATATGTATGCTATAGATAGTATGTGTGTATATATATGCCATATGTGTATGTAAGACTTCAGCTAATTTTTTTCCATATACCTTAAATATTTTTGGAATGAAAAAGGTCCAGACATAAGTAAATACATTTTTAGAAAGTATTAAAGTACAAAGAGCTTTTAAACTATAATACTAACTGCTCAGGTTTTTTTTTTTTTTTTTTCATGAAGAGCAAACTATATTTAGTTTCTTTCATGCTGTCTACTGGTAATTCCCCTTTAGGAAAAAAATCTCACATGTGCACTGTGCTAACCAGGGCACCTCATGTTAGAGTGGAAAGAGCATGAACAGTTCGACAATATCAATTTCACATCTGGCTTCTGGCTCTATCACTTCAGTACTGAGCAATGTGGATTGGTTGTTGTGCATGAGTATGAATAAGAACTGTACCCTGGTGACAGTAGTGCCCACTACACAGAGTCTTTCACTAGCTCACCCACCCCCTGCCACACATGCACACATACACCCCAGACATGTAAAAGGCAAGAACAACTGGTCCATTTGGTCAACCCCACATGGGCAATTGAGAAGGAAATGAAATTCAACTGACACATAAGGAAACTTTCAGTTAACTAAAGCAAATGGCCCATTAAATTGAGCTCATCCAATCAAGAGAACCAACCTGAAACCACATCTTGCTTGACCATCCCTGCCTAAACATTTGTTTTTTTTCCTAAAGGCTTTCATCGCAATTTCTCAAGGCCTTCTCCAGTGTATTGTGGTTGTCTAAAAGCTTCCGTTTGCTTAATTGCTTGATCTTTAATATATGTTTTTCAAGGCAGATTACACAATCTCAGAGATAGATCGACTGGTTGATCATAAAAATGAAAGTTTTGGACTTTATCCATTTATTCATTCTGGACAAGTTTTAAAGTAATGAAATAAACTTTAAAACTGTGATAAAGAAGATGATGAGTCCTCTTGATGGGGATATTTTTACTAGCTTTGTAAATCCCACAGTCTCCAGGCCAGGCCTGTCTCTAACCTTTTGTTTAATGTGTTTAAACTTGGCTGACTCAAATGAGACTTTTTAATCTAGTTTTTTTGGGAGATTGTCAAACACAGATTGTTGTCTATCAGCTCCTTAAAAACATGAACCCCTGACTCACCCATCTTTTGGAACCCCACAGCATCTGGGCAGGCAGATGTGTCCTTGAGGGACTTTCTTGCCTAAATGTGATAAACCTCAGATACGTAAAGAGGAGAAGTTTGGTAGAAGGGAGATGGTTTGTGGAAAAAGAGCCCTGCATTTAGAATTTTGAATTTGAGCTGTGAATTTTGAAATAGACCACATTTGTGTCCTTAGACAAGACTGTCATCTGGAAAATGGTGGTGATACCCTTGCTGCTTCCCTGCCTTGTGCTGTAGGGTTGTGGTGACAATCAATGGAGCCGAGTGTGAGACCACTTTATAAATAGTGAAGCTTTGTATACATGAGGGCTTTTTGCTCTTTCTAGTAACTTCACCTGTTTATTCCTCTAGGCCCACTTCAAACATTTCTTCTACTATAAAGCCATCTCTAATTGTTTCAGGCAAAATGAACAAACATGTGTCCTTGTAGAATCTAAATTACAGTCACAACATATATCACCTTGATTCTGGTAGTCAGGTTGCATCAATGAACCTTTCCGAAATTCATGCTGCTATACAAACTATACCAAACATCAGTGGCTTAAAACCACAGTTGGTGCATTCTCAACTCCTGAGCTGGGATGGCCGTGCTGCACGCCGTGGACTCATGGGGTGGCTCTGCTGTATGTGTCTCTTATCCTCCCCCTGGGACCATAAGCTGGCCAGGGCACATTCTTCTCCTGGCCATGACAAGAGTAAAAGAGGGCTGGTGGAAACACACAAGGGCTCTGTCCATTATCTGTCTGTGCACATGACATTGGCCAAACCCAGACCAAGTTGCTGAAAAGCACACTCCCCCACAATGAGGCCATGGTAACGATTGGATGCAGGGTGAAGAATTGGGACTAAATATTCAATCTTCCATACAGAGTCACCTGCTCTATTAGACTAGAAATCCCTGGCGGGGGTAGTAGGGCACAGAAACAAGCCAGCTTCTGTGTCACCTGCCCCTCTGCCAGGGGCTGGCAAGTAGTAGATATTTCATTGATGTTTGCTGAGGTATAAAGGACCTTCCCAATCATTTCCTTTTATAAAAGGGGTTTGCAAACTATGACCGGTCAGCCAGACCTGGCCTTATTTTTGTGTGGCCAAGAGCTAAGCATATAAATGATTGCAGAAATAAGTAAATAAATAAATAGAATGAAGAATGATATTTAATGACATGATAATTACATGAAATTCAAATTTTAGTGTCTACAAATAAAGTTTTCTTGGAACACAACCACGGCCATTCCTTTGTGTATTCTCTATAACTGCATTAGATCTATATCAGCATAGTTAGAGTGGAGTTGCCATAGAGACAGTTATGTCCTCAAAAGCCTAAAATATTACCTCTGGCCCTTTGCAGGAAATGTTGGCCACCTGGTGCTTTATTGGATGAAGAAACTGAGCATTCTTGGAGGTGGGGGGCGGAGGCAGGGGAAGGGGATGTAGCACCTGCTACAGAGTGGCTACAGAATGGTCAGTTGGATTGATTACTCCTGCATTTATTTTGGCTTAATATGTACCCCCTTTGTTCCCTAGTAACTGGCGGCCTGCGGCACCCATGTGCCACTGATCGGGAGACATTCCTCGCTGCAGCGCTTCATGACCCAGCTGCGCGCGGCCCAGTGAAGCCACCGTGGTGTCCGGCATGGCCGCGCTGCTCCTGGGCGCAGTACTACTGGTGGCCCAGCCCCAGCTAGTGCCTTCCCGCCCCGCCGCCCCTGGGGTTGAGCAGGGTCAGCAGGAGCTTCTGCGGAAAGCTGGGACCCTCCAGGATGACGTCCGAGATGGTGCGGCTCCCAACGGCTCTGCCCAGCAGCTGCCGCAGACCATCATCATCGGCGTGCGCAAAGGCGGCACCCGCGCGCTGCTGGAGATGCTCAGCCTGCACCCCGACGTGGCAGCCGCCGAGAATGAGGTCCACTTCTTCGACTGGGAGGAGCATTACAGCCAGGGCCTGGGCTGGTACCTTAGCCAGATGCCCTTCTCCTCCCCGCGCCAGCTCACGGTGGAAAAGACCCCCGCTTACTTCACGTCGCCCAAAGTGCCTGAGAGAGTCCACAGCATGAACCCGGCCATCCGGCTGCTGCTTATCCTGCGGGACCCGTCGGAGCGCGTGCTGTCCGACTACACCCAAGTGTTCTACAACCACGTGCAGAAGCGCAAGCCCTACCCGTCCATCGAGGAGTTCCTGGTGCGAGACGGCCGGCTCAACGTGGACTACAAGGCCCTCAACCGCAGCCTGTACCACGTGCACATGCAGAACTGGCTGCGCTTCTTCCCGCTGCGCCACATCCACATTGTCGACGGCGACCGCCTCATCAGGGACCCTTTCCCCGAGATCCAAAAGGTTGAGAGGTTCCTGAAGCTGTCGCCGCAGATCAATGCCTCGAACTTCTACTTTAACAAAACCAAGGGCTTTTACTGCCTGCGGGACAGTGGCCGGGACCGCTGCCTACACGAGTCCAAAGGCCGGGCACACCCCCAAGTCGATCCCAAACTACTCAACAAACTGCACGAATATTTTCACGAACCAAATAAGAAATTCTTCGAGCTTGTCGGCAGAACATTTGACTGGCACTGATTTGCAATAAACTAGGCTCGGAAACTTTCCTATTGTAAGTTCTGGTGTACATCTAGGGGTGGGGGGGAGAAAGGATTTTAAAAGGCATTTAAGCTATAATTTATTTGTAAAATCCATAAATTACTTCTGTACAGTATTAGATTCAAAATTGCCATATATACTAGTTATATTTTTCTACTTGTTAAATGGAGGGCATTTTGTATTGTTTTTCATGGTTGTTAACATTGTGTAATATGTCTCTATATGAAGGAACTAAAATATTTCACTGCAACAACAAAAAAAAGATTTTTCTGGAGACAGTATCTTTTTTTGAATATAATTAACTTGCCCCCAACTCAAAACAGCTCTCTGTGTTGTACTCTTTGCAAAATCTAGATTCTTTTCTTACTTAAAGAAAAAAAAAGTGTTTTTCATGTCTATTATGTTCCTCTCTGTCCCTTCTTCTTTCTGCATTGCTCTTTTTAATTTTTAATGTCTTACTGTGGTCATCAGATTTATTTTTTACTTGCATTGTAAGATTTATCTTCACTGAACTTCTTGGAGGTAGCAATTTTACCCATTCCCAACTTCAGCAGGTACTTGAATATGGATTTTAACCCCATGTAAACTCAAAGTGAACAAGGCAGTATTAAGGATGGAGAAGCAGTTAACAACTGGCTAGAGGTCCCCTGTGGTCCCTCTTTGCCTCAGAGAATATTTGCATACACTTCCGATTTTAGCAAGGGACAAACCCTGCAGTAAAGGGGAGTAAACTCTTGGCCTTCAGAATTATTTTAGGGGTGGGTACTTTATTCCAGGTGGCAACTGGCTTCCAGAATGCTGCTTAGAATAGAAAACATAAATTGCAAAATCTATGTGTTTTTTCATCCTGTATATTCTGTGAAAAGCTGACTTAAGGGCTGGCCTTTCACTTAGTCTGGGAGTCTGTTTATCTATTTCCTGAAAGATCAATATGCATTTATAGACATATATACCATATGCATTGAGATATAAATATGTGTATCTTTCAAAATCAACTCTAAATTTGGAGCCCTGAATGTGAAAGAAAATTTAAATCCCCCAAGAGTTGAAGTTAAAAAGAGTTGAGGGTAGCACTTATGAAACCCCTGGAAGCCACACCTGGAGGCTAGAGGCCAGATTTGAGTTTTACTTCTGGCCCTGAACAGCCAGGTTGTTGGAGGTGGCCACATAAGCCCCTCTGATCCTAAATTTATGTTTTCTCTTGCACTCTTCATTCAGTTTTTCTTTTACAGAATTAAATGGGTTGCAATTATTTTCTTATGAAAGTAAAACATTCATTACAGTAAAAGGGAAAATACAAACAAGCAAAATAAACCATTTCCTGAAATAGTTTATACTTAGGAAAAGGACAGAAATAGACATTATTGATCATCTCCTACACATAAGAATTCATTGAAATTTCTCCAAGTAACCCCAGGATAGTGAAATTTTAGCAAGTTTAAAGAGGAGGAAATAGGCCCAGAGAACATGAGAAACTTGCCCAAGGTCACATTGCCTATCAGGCAGGGCTTGGAGTCCACTAATAGACAAAGCACAGGTTATTTACTTGTTGCCAAACTCTTCATGAATTCAAAAGGAAAAGCTTAGACTCAGAGCCAGTTCTTCCTGACTTGACTTGACATTTCTTTTCTGGTACCAAACATCTTTTGTCCTAAGAGGTGTGGCCCAGCTAGAGGAAGGGCAAGAAGAAGCCTGCAGTTTTCTCAGCCAGGTTATCAGGGAAGTGAGTCACCTTGGTTATGTTTCAGCAGCTCCAGGCTGGCCTGACCTTAGCGTGGCCCATGCCCCACCCCAGGTCGTGCACGGACAGCAGAGCGGATGCCCTCCTCTTCAGAACCCATCAAGATTGTCATTAAACCACCATCTTCCCTGAGGAAGTAGCAGAGATATTTGTAGCACGCTCCCCATAAACATGGTGCTTTACAATACGCAGAGTGCTTTCCTCTGCAGCACATCATTGGATCTTACTTTTATCAAACTCATTTAAGAGCTGAATAAATAAGTGGGCCTGGAGAGGTTAAATCGAGTGTCTAAGCCTGTCCAGGAATTTGATGACTGAGAGAAAACTCCATTGAGAGTGTCTGACTCCCGAGAAGATGCTCTTTGCAAACTGCCTGTAAATGCCCTGATGGGGATAGTCTGGTTGATGCATGCCCTGTTGGCAAGAGGGGGTAGGTAGGAGGAAGACAGGACCAGCCCTGGGTCATGATCTACCTCCTGGGGCTTACATAGTTGATGGGAGGAGGTGGTCCAATGTAAAATGATTGGTTGATGTAAATTCAATATATATTGTTTTAAATTTGGGGGCACATCTTGACTAGGATAGTGTTCATGTGGGTCTACCATGGGCAAGGGGTCAAAGGTCTTAGGGGCAGTGTTTATTCAGTTTTGTTACAACCCCAGTCAGTCACTGGGAAGGTACAAAAGTAAAAGGCCATCGCTCAAGACCCAGCCCAGGTATTTAGATCTCACCAAGCACTGTCAAATTCAGAGGAGGCCCCGCAGTAGACCTGGGCCTGTCCTGAAAAAGGTGGAAAGGCCCTAATGGGCTCCTAGCCTCTCACAAACACGCCGAATACCAATTCTATCAACAGAGACAGATGCCAACTGGAGGGAATGAGGCTCCTGCCCCAACTAGCCCAGGCCCAGGGGCAGCCTAGGGGCTCTAGGTGAGGTCCTTCCAGAGAAACCACTGAGAGCAGCTGAGCAAAGCCTCAGCTGTTGGATTTGAATAGTCACTGCAGTTGATGCTCTGGCATCAGAATAGCCCTGCCCCCTCCCTTCCTCCTGGAATCAGATAGTGCTGTGATCCTGCTAATACCATTTGGTTATCAGCTCTCAGCCTGAAAATTTTCCAGTTTAGCAAAAATAATGATGTGCTTCTGAGCACAGGGTGGTTTGTCACTTGTATCCTGGGAGGCTGTTACTCAGCTGAAGGGAGGAGAGGCCAGTGCCCAGTGTGCTTGCTGTTTGCAGGCATGGGGTCAGAGGTTATGGTTATTCATTGAAATTGTATTTTTCTTCTTGGCCCCTACTATGTGCTCAGCATAGTATTAAGCCTTCAAGAGTATAAAAAGAAAAGGCAACTGGAACTAATAGTCATTAATTATTTACTCTGAGTCTTGAAGAGAGTCTCGGAGGGCTGGAAAAATGACATTCAGCTGTGTAAAGAGTGGGCGGGGCAGTGTGTTCTGTAGTTTGCCATTTAATTCAGCAACATCCCTACAAAAAAAGTCAATGAGCCACATTACAGAAAGGAGGAAACTGAGGTATAAGAAATGGTCCTGCCCTTAAGTCACTGTTTTAGAAGAAATAGGATTATCACTCACTCTAGTGGAATAGCTGTCCAGAAATGGAGAGTTTAACATCGAGGATCACAAACAGGAGGTGAGAAATGGCACAGACTTCCTCCAGAATGTTGTTTCTTAGAAATGATAAGAGATGAAGACTCTTCCCAAAGGTAGTATGACAGAGCTGTGACCTAGGTCACTTAAATTGTGGGCCACAGGGATCCTGTTCTTTGCACAGGAAGACTTGATGGCAGAATCGCCATCAAGGAAGGCAAGGTATGGAAGGCAATGAGGCCACCAGACCAGGACCTCTGGACAACGGAAGCTTGAGGAATCATAACAGTGGCCATGGGGCGTGAGGGGAGGTGGGAGGAGAAGCTAGGGGTTGGGAAGGCAAGAGACCTGTCTGGGTGTCATGCTGAGTGGGCTAAACACATTGAGAAGCCACTGCTTGCCAAGGCTGAAGTGTGGCAAGCTTACTTAGCAAGCTTCCGTAGGTACGTCTTTGGCGCCTGTGCAGGTGTGTCTGTCACATAAAAATAACTATCATTGATTGCACACCTGCTATGTTCTTGATATTTTAAATATGTTGCTTCTAACCCACATAACAATTCTGAGAAGTAGGAAATGGAGTACTAATTTTACAGAAGAGGAAACTCAAACTCGAAGATTAAAGGGTTTGCCCACGATGACAGAGCCATTGCTTGTTACAACTGAAATTTTGTCTCCAGTATCCTTGCTCTGCTACTTTTCAGCCCATCCAATTGTGGGCAAACAGATGGAGAAATAAAGCATGAGTGTCTATTAAGCAGAGTCTTCCAGGGAAATTATGGCCATCTAGAACTTGAGGTTGGACAAATAGGAGGATGCCAAGATCACCTGCCGGCAAAACAGTGGCTGGGCCTTGATGCAACAGGGACAGGACAAAACATGCTCCTAACTGGCAGAAGTTCATTCAGGAAGCTTGAGCTTGAGCTAAAGGCCAGAGCAACACAACAGAGCTCTCCAAATGCCAAACAAGAAGGGACCAAAACTAAAGACCACACCATCTGATTTAGTTGCTTCACTAAAGTAATTTGATGTAGAAAATGGCCTTGGCACTTCAGTTATCTCTGATATCAAGATCTTTAATCCATTTTGCCCAGATTTCTCAGTTAGAAGAGGAAAACCAATTAGAACCAGGAGACCTGTTTGTGAATCCTGGCTCTACCAATTATTGGCATGTGGCCTTAGATTCAGAGTCTCAAAGCCTTAATTTCTTTCTTGGTAAAAATGGGCAGATAGTTACTTTACTCTGTTTGGGTAAAATTCAGTGAGATAAAGTAAGTAAAAGCTATAAACTCTATGCATATGTGGCGTAGTGGTTAAGAGCATTTAGGACTTTAGAAGACAGACATAAACTGGTTTTGAACTGGTTGGAAGACACTCATTGTCTTTTTTCCCCTCATTTACTTCCCAGCTATGAGACTATAGCTGTTGATATTAATGCTACATCCAGATCCCGTTTACTGGGGTAGTGTCCTCAAACCCAGCTGCCCCAAGGGTTGGCTACTAGTGGCTCATCCTACTATTTTCAGGAGGATTTCCCTTAGTTGGCTGGAGCCGCATTACCTGGAGATGCCTGGGAAGTGTTGTTCACCCCACTTCCCTGCTTTCCTGGGGGTAGGACATGATTCACATGACTAAGGATTGACTGACCGATGTGGGGTGGGGTGAGGAGGTAGAAAGAGAAAGTGGGGAGGCCTCCTTGCCTCTGGGCAGGACAACCTCTACCATCAGGCTGAGGCTAGACTTCTCCTAAAACCACATTTTTGCTTGTTTTCTCCCAAACTTTATCCTTATCCCTCATTGCCTCACCCATTTCTCCTGCACTTTCATTGTCAGTTTGCCCAAGAATACAGAAATTCCCATCTCAGGCTTTGCTTCTAGGGCATCCAATATAAGATAGTACTCTTGCATGTCTGTCCTTTTCTTTTGGTCTTTCGTATGAGTAATATTACCAACCTACAGGGCTACTGTACTTCTTCCAATTAAGTGAAAGATCACAGAGGATGAGTCTGTTTTATTAGCCGGCACATAAAAATGTTAAATACAATAGTAGATAAAATTATTACCATGTATTAATAGCAGGCTCTTTTTTGGCTTATTAGACTATCAAATAGTGTTAATATTAACACATAATTATCAAGTTTAAGCTCCACCTTCACAAAGCCTTTCTGGGTCTTGCAAATCTGAATGTATTGTTCCATCTTATGTTGCAGGGTCTTGTATCTCTGTTGTTTGGTAAGTATTCCACTCAGAGCTAATACATGGGTGTTTCTTCCTCTTTATTGCAAGCCCCTTGATAGCCAGCCCAGTGCCTGGCACGTGGTAGACAGCAAGTATTGTTTGTGAATTGAATGGTAACTCTAGAATAGTTGTCAATCCAATGTGAAAATCCTCTCCACCACATCCCAGCCTCATGATCTGGCCAGCGTCCTGGGAGTGCCTTCTTTGGTGCAGGCACTTATAGGAATTTTACAATATACTATTTTATTTAATCCTCACAAATCCCTATAAAAATAATCAAGCCAAGTTTCATGTGTTTGCTTACCATAATATCCCCAGCAAATAGTACAATACTAAACATAGAAGCTATAAATATTTATTAACTAAATAAATCACCCTAATACCCAAGCTCTTTCCACTATGCCATAGTATACAACCTTTTGTTGAATAATGAACTAATGGATAATGCAGGATTCTCTGAAGCAACCCATTACATTTTCAAATTGGCTATTGAATTTCTGCTTCCTGCACCTAAACCTATATTCCTCTAGCTTCCTCTCGTGGATCTAAGTTCTCCCACACAGTGTCATGGAGAATGAGTCTAATGCATTTTCTCATGTTGGCCTACTGGAAAGAACACTGGCATGAGATTCTGAAGACCTAAATTTAGAGGTTTATCTCAGTCTTTTTCATAGCTATGTGACCTTGGGCAATTTCCTTGACTTCTCTGAACTTCCAGTACCTTTTTGTAAGCAGGAATAATTATGCCTTCTTCACAGAGCTTCTGTGAGTATTCCATGGATAACAAACAATGTATAAGAGATCATAACTCCATAAACACTCTCCTAATATTGAAAAGTAACCCCTTCTAATTCCTAGTTAGCTATCATGACTGGTGTCATCCTCTATAGAAGGTTAATAAATAAATGGCTGAGTGTTTACTAAAATCTAGGTGAGTATTATTATCTCATTTAAACTTCATATCAACCTGAGACAGGTACTACTATTAACCTTGCTTTATGTATAGATGGAGAACCAAGGCACAGAGATATCAAGTACTCTGCCCAATGTCACATGCCTCTAACACAATGTCACAACTATTAGAGCCAGTTTTGTTCCTTGATCAGTCTCTTCATAGCTAGAATGCATCACCTCTATGTAGGTGTGGATAAACCTCTAAGTTGTCTCAGGCCAGTGCTCTTGACAGTAGACCGACATGAGAAAGTGGCATTAGACTTGTTTCTTCATGACATCATGTGGTAGAACTCAGATCGCCACCTTTCAAACAAAGAGAGAATCCCTTCTCCAATATATCTGCTCATGGAAAAAGCTAGAACACAAAGGAGGCAGAGATAGAGATCGGGAAATTAATAGAAATAGCAGGAAAAAGACTGTGGTAGGCAGAATCATAGGATGTCCCCCGAGATTCCCACCTGCTGATATATGAACCCCGCATGGTCCCCTCCCTTTGAATGGGAGCAGAAATGTAAATAAGATGGAATATTTACTCTCATGGTTAGATTACTTTATATGACAAAGATGATGGGTTATAACTACATTTATATTATATAAGACTCCAATTTAGCAGACTGGAGAGAAGAAGTCTCCTATGGCCTTGGAGGCATCACCTGCCATATTGTGAGAAGCCTATGAGAGAGTGATGTAGCAAGACACTACAGTGACCAGTGGTAGCTGAGAATGTCCCCAGTCAACATCCAGCAAAAAGACAAAGACCTCAGTCCTACAGTTACAAAATACAAAATGTTTCCAACTTGTCATCTTGGAAAAGGGTCCCAGACTCCAAGTTGAGAAGGCAATCTGGCCAAAACCTTGATTTCTGCCTAAGGAGACTGCAGCAGAAGTTTAGCACATTCAGGGCTCTGCACCTTGGAAGCCAAGATCATAAATGTGTGTTAGTTTAAGCTGCTAAGTTTGCAGCAGTTTGTTAGATAATAGGTAACTAACACAAATACTTAAGTCTATTTTCTAACCCGTTCATCTTGCCTTACACTCACTTTTCTGTATGCTCTCTTGAGAACAAACAAAATTTATGGCCTTTTGCTGCCTCCAAAATACATGCCCATTGTATAACCAGGGCCTTCAACTAAGATTATTCAAGGATAACAGTTGGCAACATTTCAACGTTTTGGTTTGTATCTTTCCAGATTTAAAAACAAAACAAAACAAAAAAAGAAAAAGACTACAGCTTCATCAGTTGATAGAGTTGAAAGGACTCTTAGGGGCCATTTAAGCTGAACTTCTAGTTTTGCAGAAGGACTTGAAGCCTAGAGGAATAAAGTCACTGTTCACGTTCACATAGGTAGTGGCAGAGTCCACATGAGAACTCAGAACTACTTCCTGATACCTACCACACTGAATGTCTCTTGTCTAATCACTTGCTCCTCAAGTGAAGGCCTGTTGCTTAGTGTGGAAAACAGGGCCTAACACAGTTCTCTGCATATAGCAGATATCCAACTAACAGTTGGTGATTAAAGTTATGCTCCTTATTTGATAATGTTTTGGTGAGGTGGTAAAAACAATAAAACATCAGTAGACCTGGTATTCTAGTTGCCTATGGCCACGTAACAAACCACCTCAAAATTTAGCAGTCTAACGAAACAGTCTATAATAGCTCCTGTGGTTCTGTGGGTAAGTTGGGCACAGCTGGGCAGGTCTTGTGTAGGGGGTCATGCAGTTGTAGTCAGATGGTGGCTAGGACTGAAGTCATCTGAAGGCTGAAATGAGCTGAATGTCCAAGGTGGCTTCTTTCATCACGAGTTTGGTGCCTAAGTTGGGATGATTGCAACACCTCCATTTGGCCACCTGGGCTTCCCGACAGCATGGCAGATTTAGGGATATGGGTGGGAATTTTTATAAGGTGGTTGGCTTTCTCCAAGAATGTTCCAAGAAGCCAAAGAAAAGTTGCAAGGATTTCATAGGGAAAGTATTGCTGCATGTTATTGTTTCAACAAAGCCAGCTCATATTCAGTGTAGGAAAGGACCGCATAAGAGGCTGAATAATAGGAGGTGTGGTTCACAGAGGGGCCCTCTTTGAAGACTGGCTACCATAGCTGGTTGTTCCTTGACAATCAAATGGACAGAACACCTGCCTAATGGATCTTTGGACATACTTGAAAAGGGAGATTAATATAGATGTAAGCTTTCATGATATTAGAATCCATTATACAAATGTAAGATATCATTATTATAAGTCCATGAGCCTGCTATATAATTTCAACTATTTTGACCTAAGGCATTTGACTATTTTCACTCCAATCTTTTGATTATATGTGATGGTGATTAAGCGATTTTGCATAAATCAATTTGTTCCACAAGTAGAATGCAGGCACAAGCACTGTTTGCTTCCTCTGAATTTTCTTATGGCTCCACGAAACCATGAGAGGAAAATATAGTATATACTTAGAACAAACTGTGAGCTAGGGTCAGCTTGGAGAATTTTGTGTTATATGAAAGCACACAGCCTGATAGACCTACAAGACCTCTTAGATAATTTGTAAAACGTGAAAGAATGTTGCTTGCTGAGGCATTTAATACTGGATATTAAAAGCTGTACACAGCATTTAAAAGAGAATGCATGGCAGACTTGATTTCCACTTTCTTTAATTTGGGAGTTCTATCTTTAGTCGCAATTTACATTTTCCACACAATTAAATACTGTACCTAGTTCTGATTTGCACTTCAAGTATCCAATTCAGCTGTGATTTACATTCTTTTCTATTTATCTGTTTATCTTCTCAGAAATAAAACTAGGTTTTAAATCTTGGCATCATAATTTAAATTTTTAGTAATACTGGGCAAATTTGATTAATCATTGCAGAGGGTCAGTTTGCTGGCATTTTAAATGGGAATAAGATTTTATTTAAGAAATTATTGTGGATCTTAAAGGCTGTGAGCACAGCCCATCATGTAGTAGTTGCTCTTTTAATACACTTTTTGTGAGTCCATTCAAAGGGTCTATAAATAGGAATTCACTATCTGCAATAGAACAGCCCTTTAGCTATCATTGTACCACCAGGAACTTCAAGCCCAATATATCAAAAATCAATAATAACCATTTGCATAAATACAAACCATGGACAAGTATGATATAGTGACATAATAAGAAATATGTATAAATGCTCCTCAACTTACAATGGAGCTACATCCCAATAAGCCTTATAAGTTGAAATATCCCAATAAGTTGAAAATATCATAAGTCCAAAATACATTTAATTCAGCTAACCTTCAGAACATTATAGCTTGGCCTAGCCTACCTTAACCACACATAGAACACTTACAGTTTGCCTACAGTTAGGCAAAATCATCTAACATAAAGCCTATTTTATAGTAAAGTGTTGAGTATCTCATGTAATTTATTGAATAATTTACTGAATGTGAAAAACAAAATAGTTGTGTGGGAGCTCACCATTTACATACACAGCTGAAAGCACATTGAGCCTGAAGAATCTCTGAAGCACTGAACTAAAATTAATTGTTGAGAATGCAGACACTACACTGACAGCTAATATATTTCTCTCTTCCAATGAGGCCCAAGACTCTCTCATAGAAGGCACTGGGGCACAGACACCTGTCGATGGTTTGGCAAGAAGAGTATGCTGCGGGAAGATATCAGGTGTCAGTTATTTACCCTGGTGATCACGTGGCTGATTGGACGATAAGCTTGCTGCCTCTGCCCAGCATCACAAAAGAGTAACATGCCACAGATCTCACTAACCCAGGAAAAGATGAAAATTCAAAATTTGAAGTATGGTTGCTGATGAATTTGTATGGCTTTCATACCATTGAGAAGTCAAAATATTGTATGTCAAGTCATTGTAAGTCAGGCACCATCTGCACGTTGGTTGATCTTCATCCCTATTCCTGGCACAGAGCTTCTAAAACTCTTGGAATTTTCTAAATGATAAAGGCAATAAAGCTGGGAGAGAAGTCTTTTCCTACTCATAACAAGCCCCTTTCAACCACACTTGAGTTTATATTAATGAAGTGACTTTTGGAAAGGCCCTAAATAACCACAGGATATAGCCTAGTTGCCAGGGGAACCAACCATGTGATTAGAGGGGCTGAACTTTCAGTCCTACTTCTCACCTTTCCTCATGTCTAATCTCCCAGGAAGGAGGGAGGGGCTGACAATTTTGCCTATCACCAATGTCCCGTGATTTAATCAAGCATACCTACTTAATGAAGCCATCATAAAAAAACAAAGATAGAGTTCAGAAAGCTTCCAGGTTGATAAACATGTGGAGGTTCTAGGAGGATGACATGCCCAGAGAAGGCATAGAAGCTCTGCATTTCCTCCCACATATTTTGTCCTACGTGTCTTGTCTTAGTTTGTATTATGCTGCTATAACAGAACACCACAGACCTGGTGATTTTTAATGAACACAAATTTATTTGTCTCATGGTTCTGGAGTCTGGGAAGTCCAAGAGCAGGGTGCTGGCATCTTGTGAGGACCTTCATGCTGAGCCATCCCAGGGTGGAAAGTGGAAGGGCAAGTGAGGGTAAGAGTGAGGGAACAAATAGGGACTCAACTGGCTTTTATAACAAATTTATTCTTGTAATAAATATCCCACTTCTGAGACAATGACATTAATTTATTTATTCAGGCAGAGCCCTCATGACCTAATTACCTCTTACTAGGTCCAAACTTCCAACACTGTTGCATAGGGGATTAAGTTTCCCACACATAAATCTTTTTGGAACTTATTCAAACCATAAAATTCCACTCTTTAAAATTTAAATTTTTGCCCTTAAAATGTATGCCTTCTCATAATGCAAAATACATTCATTCTATCCCAATAGTCTCAAACATCTTAACTCATTCCATTATCAACTCCAAAGTCCAGAGTCCAGAGCCTCTTCTAAATCAAATCTGAGTGAGACTCAAGGCAGGATTCATCCTGAGGCAAATTCCTCTACAACTATGAGCCTGTAAAATTAACAAGTTATATTCTTCCAAAATACAATGATGGAGCAGGCATAGGATAAATATTTCCATTTCAAAAGAGAGAAATATACAAGAAGGGGGTAAATGTTCCCAAGTAAGTCCCCAATTCAACTTAATGTTGAAAACAGCATTAAGTCTTAAAGCTGGAGAATAATTTCCTTTGACTCCATGTCCTACAGCCTGACCACACTGAGGCAGGGGTTGGGTCCCCAATGCCTCAGTAGTCCCAACCTATGGCTTTTCAAGGTTCAGTCCCCCCAGCAATTCTCATAGGTCGGAGTCTTATGCCTGAAATTCCCCAAGCTGGAGTTGCACTCTGGCAGCTTTACAGTTCTGGGGTCTTAGGGGCTGTTCCACTCCCACAGTACCACTAGGCTTTGCCCTAGTGGGACTTTCTATGATGGCTCCACACCTGTGTCAAGTCTAGGCCCCCAAACTATCTGAGACAGCCTTTAAAATCTTGGTGAAGGTTTCCATGTCTTCATAGCCCTTGCATTCTATGTGCTTGCAGAATTAGAATCACATAAATGCTGCCAAGTTTATGGCTTGTGCCTTTTGGAGCGGTGGGTAAAGCCACGCCTAAACCCAGTTGAGCCATATCTGAGGCAGCTGAGAGGTGCCGCACTGGAATTCAAGTACAGAGTCTCGAAATAGCATAAAGTAGCAAATGCTGACGTCCCTTGAGCTCCTCTCTGGAAACCTTGCTCTCAAGCATATGGCTTGCACAGAAGATCTTTGAAATGCCTTCTGGGTCATTTTCTCATTGTTTTGATGGAACCTGGGTTTGTTCTATCCATATTAAGCTTTTTAGCAAATGGTCTCTTGGCCACATGCTTAGTATTCTGACTCTAGCATGCTTTTTTCTTTTTTCCCCCTGTGGCCAGGCTAAGAGTTTTTCAAATTTTTCTACTTTTCTTCTTGTTTAATTATAATTTCCATCTTTAAATTATTCCTTTCTTCTCTCATCTTACTATATGCAGTTAAAAGTAGTCATGCAGCTTCTTCAATATTTTACTTAGAAATTTCTTCTGCTAGATATTCTAGTTTATCTCTCTAAAATTATGCCTTCCATAAAGCTTTTGTGAATGGATGCAATTCAACCAGATTCTTTGTCAACTTACAGTAAGTATAATCTTTACTCCAGTTCCCAATGAGATAGTCCCCCTTTCTATCTGAAACCTCATCAGAATGGCCTTTACTGTCCATATTTCTACCAACATTCTTATCACAACCACTGTAGTAATTTCTAAAAAGATTCAGTCTTTCCTTATAGCTGTTCTCTTCTGAGTCCTCACCAGAACAGTCCAGTCTAGGCTTTTTCTAGTTTGCTCTTCTAAATTACTTTAGTCTGTGCCCATTACCCGGTTCCAAAGCCACTTTGACATATTCAGGTATTTGTTATAGCAACAACTTCGCTACCCCAATACCAGTTTTCTGTCTCAGTCCATTCTCTGTGGCTACAACAGCACACCACAGACTGGGTAAATTATAGTGAACATAAATTTATCTGGCCCATGGTTCTGAAAACTGAGAAGTCCAAGAGCATGCAAGATCCGTAGTGCTGTGTCATCCCACAGAAGAAGGCAGAAAGACAAGCAAGAGTGAGAGAGAACAGCATGGGGTTAAACTGCCTATGCTCTCAATAACTAACCCCTCCCATGATAATGACATTAACCACTTTATAAGGGCAGAGCTAACCTGACCAATCCCATCTTAACAGGCCACACTCCCAACACTATTGCATTGGGGATTAAGCTTCCAGCACATGAATTTTTGGAGACACATTCAAGCCATGGCACATCTCTTCCATTTGGTTGTTTCTGAGATATAATTTTTATAATTAACTGGTAATAATATGTAAAGGGCTTTCTTGAGTTCTATGAGCCATCATAGGAAATTATTAACCTGAAGGGAGTGGTGGGAACACTTCAATTTATACCCGGCCAAGTCAGAAGTACTGATGACAAACTAGGACTTGTTCTTGGCTTCTAAAGTGGGAGTAGTCTTGTGGAAATGAGACCTTAACCGGTAGGGTCTTATATCAACTCAGGATAGTTTTAGGTGACTCTCAGGTGATACTGGCCGAGAATTGAAAAATTTCTTGGTGGGGGTGGGGGGAAAACACTTTTGGTGATCAGAAGTGAAGTGGTGATGTGGAAGTTGAGTGAGAGTATAGAAAAAAGTTTAGTTTTTCCTATACAAGAAAACAACAACCATTTTTGAGATAATTATCAGAACAATGAAGATCATTTTTTTTAATTAAGGAAATAAAGAAAAAGACAATGTTAAATGGTCTTCCTGTTCCTTTCTTCTGCACACATAGACAGATACAGATAAAAGCTAATTTTAAAAAAATTTCTCCTACCAAATAGTTTGGAAATTTACTCTCTTTTGAGAGAAGACTGTTAACTGATTTTCAAAAACATGAAATTACTATTTTCAATTAGCTATATATTTTTCATGTTTACCAAAGTTATTCCTTTAAAATTTGTTTCTCCCCTCTCCTCATGTAGAGTCCTATTTAATTTTCTTATATTTTTCTGGAGGGGTGAGGAATGGAAACTTTGAAAAGGACATGTAAGGAGAATGTTGTAGTTAAGGGATACTCAGCCGTGGCCATCTATTTATTAAAATACAATCTTTCTCTTATTCACAATCATGAAAATGTAGAAACACCCCAAGTGTCCATCAACTAATGAATGGATAAACTAAGTGTGATATGTTCATACAGTAAAATATTATTTAGGCATGAAAAGTAATGAAGTTTTGATACAGACTATCACAGGATGAACCTTAGGAACATTATGCTAAGTGACATAAACCAGAAACAAAAGAATGAATATTCTATGATTTTACTTACATGAACTATCTAGAATGGGCAAAAATTCAGAGATAGGAAGTAGATTAGAGGTTACCACGAGCTAGGAAGAGGGAGCAATGAGGAGTTATTACCTAATAGGGACAAAATTTCTATTTGAGTAATGAAAAATAATTGGAAATAGTTGTGATGGATGCACAACATTATTTATGTAATTAATGCCTCTGAATTATAATTATCCTCTTTAAAATGATGAAAATGGTAAATGAATATTATATACTTTTTACCATATATATATATACACATACATACATAGATCCTAAAAAAGGGGCAAAATTAATCTTAGGCTGTATATGAACTTTGTATTTAATTGCAAACAAGTCAACCATGTTCTTGATTCATTTGCAATATATGCATAAAAACTTCCACAGAAGCACTAAATCTATGCATCATGGTTGCATGACAATTTCAGTTTCCAATTGCTGCATTATTTATCAGTTTATAGATGGGAAATAAACATGGTACTTAATGTGAAGCAGGCCGAATTACACCCACTTTTCATGTGCATAACTTGTGACTTAGCTTCAAACCTAATAAATCATTTACACTTATAATTTAAACTACTGTACACAGAGTTTTCATTTTCTCCCATCTTGAGAAGTACATTATTGCCTCCCCAAATCATGTTCGAAATCTACTTGTGAAATTTCAGTATTACAACCTCAGTGTGAATGCATCATTAGTCAGCTATTTCCAGGGTGAAAATTAACCCATTGCCCTTTCAGTTCTGTTTGACAAAAATTCCTGATCATGGGTTGAGCATAGTTGACCAAATTAAAATAAATACTGAAAAGATGACCTTCTTAATCGTCAAAAGCAGATGATACCTATGATAGCCCTCAAGTAACCAAAAGAATAAATTAATACAGTGGACAACTTAAAATCCCATCTTTTTGTTTTGTTTATTTCCATCATGCACATAGGCTAATTGATTGATTAGTTATCACTAGGTTTCGTATGGCAACACTTCCTGATAGACACCAAGTGAAAAAAGTTCTATAATTGGAAATAAGACTGAGTTTCCATATTTAACTATATTCGTAGAGAGTTAATTGTACAAATATGCATAGCCTTATAGAGAGAGAATTTGACAGCTTAAAGTTTGGTTTGATTCCTTCAACAATAGTTCAGTTGTTTAAAAGAAGTTTTGGACAAGTGTACATTTCACCTAATAAAGGCTTATAGGAGTTTTAAGGGGTTTGTGGGCTGATCAAGAAGTAAGATATGATCTTAAGCAGCTATACCAGGGTTGCATAAGAGGAGAGGTCCTCACAACATGAGACCATCCAGACACTTAGGGCTTAGGGCAAGGTGACCACCATCCAGAAGTGGGTGATGGTAAGGAAACTTCCAAGAGAGAGGGGGATCAGAGAGGGACTTGTGTGTCCAGGTGGTGCTCAGCTGCGGGGCTAGGAGTCTCTGGGTCAGTGGCCTCCCAAGAACAACAGTTGCTTCTTCTGGATTTATAATTAAGAGCGTTATTTTATCAAAGGGTGACAGCTATCTGGTTAGGTTTCCGATGCCCAGCCCTGGGACAGTTTGAGAGATGGAGTCAATAAGGTCAGCTGTCTTTCCTCAGGTTCTTTCCTTCTCGGGTCATCCTGTCCCGTCTTCCCTTCCCACAGCTTGGGCCTCTCCGTCTGCATCACAAAATACTAGTGAATGAAAAGTGACTCAGATGCAGTCCTTGTCCTGAAGAAGCCCACTGTCCAGTGGAGAAGACAGAAATATAAATGGAGACTGCATTTCCTTTCAAGTCCCTGACCATGCACAAAACCCTTCACTATATAGCCCGAGAGCTGATATATATGCAAATCTGCCTATTTCTCCTTCCTAGCAAAGTACACAGCTAGGTGCACTGCTCAAAATTCTACCCACTGGGAAGATTTCCCTTTGCCACTATCCTTCAAGGATGTCCCAGAAACGGGCTGCAATGCTGTCCACATTTGGTGGTGTCTGCTTATTGGGCAAAATCATCTGAAACCAGGCCCAAGTCTTCTCCTTCTCTGTCAATGGATCATAGGAAACTGCCCATGAAGCCATAGGTGCAGGCTGGGAGACAGAAGGCAGGTAAGCAGGGTTGGAGACCAGGGGCATTTGAGCTCCTTCTTTGTGTAACTTGCTTGTGCCTTCAGGACTTGCTTGTGCCTGATCACATATATACCACTTCCATTTGGTGATACAGTGTTGATGTGTGTGTCTAATGTTAGGACTCACCAGGTTGTATAACATCCAGTTCATGATAGGAAGCTCAGGTGGCATGGTAACTTAGCAGCCCATAGTCAAGCATTCAGTTTCTACTAAGGCCTAGCAGCAGGCCAAGAGCTGTCTCTCAAAAAGAGGGTGGCTATCTGAGGATGATGACAGAGTCTTGATCCAAAATCTTAAAGGCCTGCACTGTGATTCACCTATGGGGGGGAGGCTGCTACAGGCTCCAAATAACATCTCCAACTGCCGTTGACACTTCAAGCACAGGTTACTCTGAAACACACTGAATAAATATACCATTATTCTATAATTTGGATCTGATGGGTTCAAGGCTTGAGAATGCATCCTTACTTGATGAAATTAAGGTAGGGCCACATAAAAGTTTGAATGTACAGTCCTAGAGTCACGTGGCTGTCCTAGAGATATCTAGATATCCAGATAGACAGAAGAGAGGTTGACTATAGACAAATGCCTCATGTCATCAATGTTAAAATGGCAATGAGAATAATACCTCTTCACTGGGCTATAGGACAGCTGAGTAATCTAACACATAGAGAATTAAGAATTGTGCTTACCTAATTAGGTGTAATAAATATTCACTCTGATTGTTACCTTAATTTAACTAGCTCTCTACTCAAATGTCACTTCTCTAGAAAGGGCTTCCCCTACCACCTTGTAATTTAACTAGCTCTCTACTCAAATGTCACTTCTCTAGAAAGGGCTTCCCCTACCACCTTCCCCTACCACCTTCTGAAAACTGTCTATTTTTTTCTTATACTTTATTTTTCTTCATAGAACTATCATTATTGGATAGAATACTACATATTTGTTTATAGATTATATATTATTTTTTCATATTTTCTCCCTGTTCCATTTATTGTACTAAATGTAATTCATTTAATCATTTTATGGATATTAACTGAACATTTTCTATGTGCCAGCAACTAGTCATGGGCCTAAAAATATAACAGTAAACAAAAAGGTAAAATTTATTTCATCATGAAGCTTTTCTTCTGGTATTAGTTTATTATCAACCTTGATCACCATGAAGATAGAGACTTTGTGTTTCCTGTTCACTCCTGAATCCTCAGAACCTAGAACAATGCCTGATCCATAGAGTTAATCAATCATGAATGATATTTTTATCTGGCACAAAGAAATTGTCACCAAGGGAAAAAAGGGGGTAAGGCTTGAAGATTTTCAACACATGGAGATCAGAGTGATGGAACACATCTGCTATTTCACCCTCATGTGTCTATGTGGTTTGTGTCTTATCTCTATTCTCCCTGTGACAAGTAAGACTCACAGATATCAAGTAACATCCTCAAGGACACACAGCTGGATAGGGGCAGAGTTAGAATTCTAATCTATGCAGATTTGACTACCAGCTCCATGCTCTATCTGTGCAGAATAACACAGAATTATGGATCAGAGACAAGAAGAAATGGTGAAGGATCCACAAAGATCCCAATTACACAAGGAGTTTCTCTGTGCTCTGGGCATCACCACATGCTCCCTCTAAAATGTATGCTGGGGAATTTTAAACATCCAGGGTTTTGATACCTGAAAAAATAAATCACTTTAGTGGTTTATGAAAAGAGAAGAAGGAGAAGGAGGAGAAAGGAGAGGAGGAAAAGCGAGGGGGAGAGGGAGGAGGGAGAGGAGAAAAGAATAACCAGGTGGTACATTTAATTGGCTTTTTGCTCACATTAGTATTTCATCCTTGGCCACCAGTTGCACACTTGAAGTTGCTTACCACCCTGGAGTATTACTGGCCAAGGGCCTCCTCCCAGCTGGGAGCCTCCTTCCCATTCACTGAAGTCCCCTGAACTGCTTCCAGAGCCCAGCTTCTCTGGCCAGTGGCCAGTGGCTCAAACAAACACTGTTCACTCAGCATGGAAAAGAAGTGCCTTTATACACAGGAAGGCTGGATTCTATACCTGGGACCTGGGAAAGAAAATTGCCAAGCAAGGTCTTCCTCTCACCTGAGCTGTTGTTTAGCTGGAGAACACAACACAGGGCTGTGGAAAGCACTGCACAATAGTTTAGCTCATCCATTCGCTAGCTTTATGGTTTGAGAAAATGAGCTTCACCTCTCCCAGCCTCAGAGTTCCTTCTCTGAAAAGGGTCACAGAACTAGATGAGCTTCGAGTTCCTGGCAAGTTCTAAAATGTGATAACTTCTCCTAGGTAAGGAAAAGGGAAGTTTTGTCTTTCCTCTCTCCCTTTTCCCCTCTCTCCTCCTCCTCCTCCTCTTCTTCCTCCTTCCCTTTCTCTCTTTACTGTGTTAAGATTTTAAGTAAGTAACAGGATGCTTTGGCTGAAATTAGTACCTTAAAATTTTGAATTTGTCATTGGTAAAAGCCAGAAAAATAATCTCTAAAAAGCTGTAGACATTTTGTCATGCTCCTTAGATGAGGAAACTTGACAATTCCTTTGTGACCTTCTTTTCCTCTGTTCTCAGAGTCATCTATGATATATACAAATCTAATTTCTTGGGAAGTCACTTTCTTCATCCTGGCGTTTTATGTAGAGGAGCTCAGCGCTAGGCTGGGTAACGGAAACCCATTTTGCATTCCCCACGCTACGCCAGTCAGTCCTTTCTGTGGTAGGAGTGGTTATGTCAGCAAGTCAGCAGCATCTTGGTCTTGAGCTGGGGCCAGGCAAAGAAATGTCGAAAGGAAAGTGATTTAGAATGTTCTACAAACTGTATCTTAATCATGGTAGAAGTGGAGATGGTTTATGAAACTTTGTTGAGATTTGCATACAGAAGAGAAGACAAAAAAGGGTAACTGAAGGAGCTGATTTCATGAGAGATATTGTGGAGTTCTAGATTAAGCAAGACCATCAGGGGTGGTTTTTGGGAGGTGGTGTCCTGATTCTTTGGCTCCTTGCTTGGAAGAATCACAAGCAGGGCTGGTGGGACTGAGTACTGACAGACACGAAGCACTTCCACACAAGCAGCTTTTGTTGCAAACAGAAAGTAAGTGCCAGAGAGAGGAACGGGTCTGTTCCCATGAGTGAAGATGGCCCTGAGTTTAAAGACAGAGTGCAGAGTGTACAGTACACTCTCAAAGTCAATAGCGAGAGGACTGCTCCAATAAGGAACAGCGTCATCCTGGGATTAGAGTCTATCCTCTGTGCTAATCTCTAATAATTTGTTAAGCTGTGGGTGGAATATTCATGCCTTTTAGGGGAAGTAGGTGGAGATTCATGGAATCATGAACCCTCCCATTTTCTATCCTTGTGTGGCTGTTTTCTGAACTGTCATGGTGCTACGGGGTGTGAATTTTACTATGTCAATGAAGGAAAGGTTACCTTTGGTCATAAGCTCCTAGATTCTGAGCGTGATCCCAGTTGGGACAAGTCACTAACCTCAAGTTCTTGCTGTTGTGGTTTCTTTTCTCTCTTTTTATTGGTCCCAACCCTCAGCCCTCGACCACATCATCCTATTGCATGTCTAACCACCTGCCTTGCTACATGCATACCCTCATCTCTACCTAACAAGATTTCTTGAGTTCCAGTGGAAAATAGCTCTGAATGAGGACAGGGCCACCCCCACACCCCAGCCCCCTTACTCCCCAGACATACGGACAGTGGGCACAAGTGGCATGGGAGACAACTGTGCCAAAGTCACCTAGACTCTCAGTAGGTTTAGTGTGAGCTAGAAACACACATTAGTGTATAAATAGAGCTTTATACACCTACAGCACTACAGTAGAGAGATTTGGGGTGTTGCTATTGTAACACCACCAAAGCTTAACCAGACTAACACAATCCATAGAGCAATGACCATGAGTGTACTAATTGTGAGCACATGATATACTACTTTTGGGTATGGAAGGAAGAATTGAAAGATTCTGGTGAGAGGAATGGAGATCCTGCAATCAAGCTAGGAGGGTACAATGCCACTACCATTTTGAATTAAATGTAATTTGACCTTGTTTGGGCACAGAATTAATTTATTTGGTGTATTCTATCTCCTTGAACCTTGGGGAGGAATCTGAGGCTAGGGTTGAGACCAGGGCTGTCTCACACTGAAGCCAATATTTTTTCTATCACATGACACTGAGTCTGCTTTCCATTGTGCTCTGCTCTGGTCTCTGTGCTTGCACATGTGTCATTTTAAAATATGTATAATCAAATCATGCTATGTATTTTATTATGACTCCTCTAGAGAAAATGAATCTTTCCTACTAAAGACCTTGACATATTCATAGCTTAAAACAACAACAGCAACAACAGTTATTTGAAATACTTCACGGTTAGTTCTTCTTCCTATGAAAAATGATTTGGAGTTTGAAAACCCTTAAGCTCTTCTTCCACAGCTGTGGGGGCTGGTAGGATTGAAAGAATTTCAAATGTAGAGGAATTTTTGTTTCCTTGGCAATCTCATAATTCAAACAGCTTCAATTTTTTAAATGTCACACTTGTGATGTACTATAGGTAGTCATTAATAAACATGAATGAGTTTTTGAGGTTCAGAAAAATGGCAGTAAATAAAGGAATGGAAACACTGATGCAGAAAACATGTGCATGGTATGGGGAGCTCCACTTTCTTCACTGGCTGATGTTTGCACAGAGTTCAAGTCAGCCACGTTGGCTCTGATATTCACAGCCAGCAGGGCAATTTTCCAAAAGTACAGGGCCCCTGGTATTATTCCCCACTTACACGCCTTGATGGTTTCCCATTGATTGAAGGTCACTTTCCTTTGTTGTTTCTTGGATTTTATTTTCAATGTAGCAGTCAAACCTGGTTGCATGCCTAACCCACTTTAATTTTTTTGTCCTCTTTCCCTGCTCTTCTATGTATTTGGCTACATGTGAAACCACAAGAGTGCCAGACACACTAGCCTGTTTTCCCAAACAGGTCATATCTTTTCATGTCTCTATGCTTTGCTCAAAACATTCCCCCCCCCACCCCCCGCTACCCAGAGTGGCTTATGTGGCTTTCAGAGCCCACCTGATACATTGCCTCTTGGGTTTAATGTCCCCTGGTACTCAAAGGTAGAAGCACTCAGCATTTCCATAGCATCTACCAAGCACTTGAATCTCACCTATGGGGAAGACCTGACCATTCAGTGTCCCTCCTGCCCCTAAGTTCTCAACCAGACACAGTACCCAGGAGCTACACATTTATCACCTTTTGTCCCTTGCACTTCACACAGCACTGGCTCATAGTAAGTACTCAACAAATGTTTGTTGAAAGAATATTTAAATACTTGACAGAGAGCTCATAGATAATTGAGGTTCCTCCACCTTCCTTAATTTAATATTTTCTTGGTCCACATTGAGCAGAGGACTCACTTTTAATTCCAGTAGTGTACCAAGGACAGGGCACTGGGAACAGTTTGACCCTCTGCAGGCCATAAGGGGTCTGGATTATAAAAACAGTAATAAAAACAATTGAAAGTAGACCTTCTTTTTATTATTGCCAGGCACAGGTGATGCTAACCAATGGCGGTGATGAAAATAGTCCCCTTCAATCCATCCTTGACAGGGCAGTACCAGGATCACTCATGAGTCCCTCTTCTGTGCAGAATGTTTTGGTCATGCATACCGTTTCTGTAGGGTTTTCTCCTAGGACTTATTAATCCATCCATCCATTTGACAGATATTTACATAGCTATTAATATAGAGCAGGCATTGGTATACAAAGATGAACAAGAAAGAGGTGCTCCTCCTCTCTTAGAGCTTGAATTGCAGTTGAGGAAGACAGAATAAAATGAGTATCCACTCCACACACACACAGACAAACACACACACACGCACACACTCTCTCTTTAGGGGTGACGACGCATGAGGACAGCAGCCCAGGATGATGTGATGGTGATAGAGGACAGGTGCCTTCAGACAGGGTCATCAGTGGCAGTGATGGTGCCTGGGGTGGAGCAAGGTGAGCTGAAAGTTCTGAGGAAAGAGAAGGGGCAGAGATGGGAGGAGCAAAAAGAAGACTCTCAGCAGAGTGAACAGCAAGTGTGAAGCCCTGAGGTCAGAAAAGGATATTACAGGACAACACCTGCCAAGTCCCCAGTAAGGGCTGTGGGTGCTATGTTTCTGCTGTCTTTTAAATCCTGTGCTCAGGCTATCACTTCAGCTCAACTGTCCTCTGCATACTCTTCTGAGTTTTCTGGACACAGGGCAAAGTCTGGCAAAGAAATGGAGTGTGTATTGTCCCATTGCCCGTTTCTCTGTGGCTGACTCTTGTGGGTGGTAGCACTGGGTGTGTGAATGCAGACAGAGGGTTCAACGTCTCTCCTCTCAATCATCACCTCTTGCTCTCCATCACATGGTCCCAATGGGCAAACAAAGCAGGTCCAATAGTTCTCCTTCCCCTCTAGTCTATGTTGCATTCTTGGAGTTTTGGTTCATCTCACCAGGCACATTAATTCCTTAGATAAAGCTCAGAGAGGTTGAATTGCTTACCTCAAGTCACACAGCTATTTAGTGGCAGTGCTTGAGCTAATAATATGTGTTACTCTTCCCTAAATACCGAGCGTATGCTGAACAGTGTGAAAGGCACTTCACACAGACTAAGTCTTTTCTCAATAGTCCCAGATGTTATAGAAAAGAAAATTAGGTGAGAAATCCTAATTAAGTGGCTGTTACCAGAGATTTTCAAGAGAAAAATCTCTTTCTCTTTTATGTATCCCACATTGTCTCAAGATAAATATGCTTTTCAAAATATATAAGTCCATTTTTATAGATACTTTTTTAAAAGAGATGATGTCTTGCTCAGGGTGGAGTGCAGTGGTGTGATTATAGGTCACTGCAAGCTCCAACTCCTGGACTCAAGTGACCCTCCTGCTTCAGCCTCCTGAGTAGCTGGGGCTATAGGAGCACACCACTTGCTTGGCTAATATTTTTTTATTTTTTGTAGAGATAGGGGTCTCACTATGTTGCCCAGGCTGGTGTCAAACTCCTGGCCTCAAATGATCCTCCCACCTCTGCCTGGAATTAAGGTGTAAGCCACCGTACCCAGGCTATAGACACTTCTGGGGACCCCTATAGATACATGTTAGATTTTTATTGTAGACCTGTCTGTATAATATCTGGCACAGTGGGCTATGCTTTAAAATCATTGATACCCCAAGCCTCTGGGTCACTAATTAGTTGTGTAACTGATTCAGCATCACCCAGGACCACAAACACCACCAGAGCGGATGGAATTGGAACATGAGTGGGATACGCTTTGATAACCACCAACCAACTGCAATCCAGAAATCCTCCTTCTCTGCCTCCTAGGTTGTTTGTTCTCTTCACTTTGAAAAGTGGAAAACTGAGGGACTGTGCCAACTTTAAGAAATATGAGTATAGTCAGGAGACTTTTCATAAGGCCTAGTGTGCTAGAAGCAGCAGGGAAAAATTTATGCTCCCAAAAGGTAAAATAATTACTTAGCAAAGATACAGATAATTGCTCAGATTCTCTAGGAATATGGGTAATTGTAACATAAGTGAATGACTTTCACCTATCAAATTATTGAAAAAATATAAAATTTATAATTCTGTATTATTTAATATTGATTAGTATCTGTCAATTCGGATATGACTGTACAATCTCTATGAATTAGGACATCTGAAGTTCAAATGGTTAAAACATTCCAGAAAGCAATTGAATAATATGTACCGAGGTCTACAACGAGTATAGCCTTTTGTTGGGTAATTCTATTAATACTTCAAGAAATCTCTTTTTAGGAAACAATAATATCTGAAGCAAAGATTTATGAACAAAGATTTCATTAAGTGATCCTATAATAGCAATATTGCAAAAATGATATTGAAAACAACTGAAATATCTATTAAAATGTTATTATGTGCTATGCAATTATATGTACAGTTGAAGCTTGAATGACATGGGGATGAAGGATTCTGACCCATTATACAATCAAAATTCAAGTATAATTTGACCCCCCCAAAACTTAACTACTAATAGCCTATTTTTGACAGCCTTACCAATAACATAAACAGTCGATTAACATATTTTGAATGTTATATGTATTCTATACTGTACTCTTACAATAAAGTAAGCTAGGGAAAAATGTTATTAAGAAAATTATAAGGAAAAGAAAATATATTTACTATTCAAGAAATTGACAAGTGGATCATCATGAAGGTTTTCATCCTCTTTGTATCCAAGTTTAGTAGGCTGAGGAGGAGGAGGAAGAAGAGGGATTGGTCTCACTGTCTCAGGGGTGGCAGAAGAGGATGAGGTGGAGGAGGTGATGGGGAGGCAGACAAGGTCCGTGTAAATTTATGGAAATTCATCATAATTTCTATCTGACTTTTTTGCTTTTTATTTCTCTACAGATACTTTATGTGGCCCCAATCCTTTTCCACCATTTGTTTTAGCTTCAGAGCCCATATTATAGAAGAATTCATGTTGTAAAAGAAGACAAAAGGAGTCTTGAATAATTTGAACCGTTCTGTCAGATTGTCTAATGTCAATTTGTTTTCTCACACTTCTTTTTCTACATCTTCTTCCTCATCATCTAGCACTGGTTTAGAAGTGTGCATCTCATCAAGTCATCTTCTGTTAATTCCTCGAGTGTAGTGTCTGATAGCTCTTGACTTTCTCCAAGATCCATATCTTGAAACCTTTCACCCACCTGTCCCCTTGTTTTGCCATGTCCATAATCTCTTGCATGATTTACTTGATTGGCTTTGTCATAAATCCTGTGAAGTTATGCACAACATCTGGACACAATTTTCTTTAGCAGAAAGTTATCATGTCAAGCTTGGTGGTTTTCATGGCTTTTTTCTATAGCAAGGCTGACATCTTCAATGGTGTCACTCTTCAGGTCTTTCATGATGTTCTCTCTATCAAGGTTCTCTTTCACAGCATTGATAATCCTTTCCAGGGAGTACCATGTGTAATAGGGCTTAAAGGTCCTTATGACTCCCTGATCTAGAGGTCAAATTAGAGACATTGTGTTTGGGGGCAAGTAGACTACTTCAATGCCTTTGGTTTTGAGCTCCTTCCTTCCTGCCTTAAAGCCCGATGCTTGCTTCTCTTCATTACTAAGAAATGTGCGTTGTGGTATTTTTTTTTAAGAGTACTTTTGTCTGCATTAAAAACCTGATATCCTTTCTCCTTAATATTTTCTTAATGGCATCTGGGAACTCATCTTTTGTTTTCAGAAGCTGCTTTTCCTGTTATCTTGACATATTTTAAGCCAAACCTATTTTAAGATTATCAAACCATCCTTTGCTGGCATTAAATTCTCCAAATTTATCTCCTTCACCTTCCTTTTGCTTTAAGTTGTCATGAAAACAAATTCACTTTTTAAAAATAATATTACAGTCCATATGTACGCATATAGACTTTCTTTAGCAATCCTGAACCCACATAAAAGCTGCATTTTCAATACAAGTTGAAAAGGTATTTCACAAATAAATGCAAGGTTTCATGCCTGCCGGCACAGTTGCAGCAATGGGTTTACAAATTTTCCTTTCTTTTTTTACAATGATCCTTACACTGTATTCATTTATCTTGAAATGGGGGCAACCACAGCTGCAGACCTCAATCTATGATACATGGCAAGCAATTTAATGTTTCTTATAATGTCATGACTTTTCTCTGCTTTTCAGGAGCACTTCCAGCATCCCTAGTGGCACTTTGTATAGGTCCCATGGTGTTATCCAAGGTTTACGGTGTTGCATTAAACAAACAGAAAAATATATGAGAACTGCAAGAGATTACTTTTTACTGTGATATGCAATTTACCAAAAAGACAAACTGCTCATAATTATATGATTAGTGTCACATAGCATTGTAAGTGGATACTGGTAACTTTTGAGTAAGAGCCACAGAAAGTGGCTACAAAATAATTATTACACAATAGGGCAGTACATACTACAGTTAATTTTATGCAGTTACGATATATACAGTTATGATATAATACTGCACTTATACTTGTTTACTTTTCTCTCGACTTCAAATGGTAACATGTACAGTGTGTGTTAAACTTTAACTTAACTATATTAGACTTTTTTATATTTTATGGTAGTATATAATAAAGTAGACTAGTACCTACATATATTTTATGCATTCATGACATACCTAATTTATTCTTAATGTTTTTTCAGTATTTCTAGGCTATATGACTGGTCTGTGGGTTTTTTCAAATTGTCACCAGAAATCTCCAAAAAATTTTCCAATATATTTATTGAAAAATATCTACATATAAGTGGACCCATGTTGTTCAAACTCATGTCGTTCAAGAGTCAACTGTCTTGTTTAATATTTTACAAGCATCAGGTCCATCTGACATAATGTCTAGAACAAATACTGTTCTGAGAAAAAGACTCTACAACCATTTAATATCCTAAGACTCTGGGTTGGAATATCATAATTCATTTGTGTAACAGATTGAACATTAACCAAGACCACAAACAACACCAGAAAGGTTGGACTGGAATATTAACAGGGTCTGCATCAATGACAACATTTTGCTGGCCTAGATGTGGTTATACAGAAATTCTTATTCATTTCATGGTACTAGAGATGGATAATTGTTTAACTGTTTTGATACATAGGGTTAATTCTGAGAATAAAACCTAAAGGAAGAAATTGAAAACAAAGAGCAACAATAGAAAGTATTACTTCAAAAGATATATGTTGTAACATTTATAATAGTCAAAGCTTATAAACATATTAAATAGGAACAACTTAACATATCAAGATATAAGACAGATTAAGTAATTTTTGTAGCATGGAAGTACAATGGTGTATCATGTAATCTTTTTGACTACACAAAGTTTTTTTTCAGAAAGCTACATAAAAATATATGAACATGTTTATAATGTTAGTTGGAAAATACAGGATAAAAAGGAGAATATAACTACAACACATAAAATTATTCTTCTATGCACTAAGACAATACATTATTCAAAACACAGTTAACCGTGTGGTCGGTGTGGTGAGGTTGTAGACCTCTTTCTTTCTTTTTCCTTCCTGCCTTCTCCCCCCACACCCAGTTTCTTTGCCAGTCACTCAAAATGAACATATAATAACATTAAAGATGTATAGTGTGTCTTCAGAGGAAACTGAGGACAAATTAAAGGATATCAGTGCTTCATCAATACTTTATTCGACATACTCATAGAGAACATCTCGCATTACTGAGGAACGCATGGAGGGAGAGTGTTTTCCTAAGAGGTGCTGAAGACTGAAAATATAAGTAGATTATTAAAAGATTTGGAAAAATTTTTGGTCAGAAGGCATACAAAAGATTGTTGAGCTCAGCTGGATATTTAGAGAAAACACTTAGGTTTTGAATTTGATTTTTCACAAAATGTCTCTCAAAATCTTTGACACAAAATCCTCAATCTCGAAAGTGGCAGTGTCCAGATTTTTAGGGTTTTAGGTTTCCATTAAGTTCTGCCTTGTGGACTTGAGGAGCTGTCATTTGAAAAGATGGGTGAGACCCTTTCTGTATGACTCCAAGGGGCTCCATCACTTCTCTAAAGAAGACTTTTTAATTAGTTTAAAACAGTCTGTGGCAGTGAGGATACCCATAAGAAACAGATGGCAAACCTAACTGTAAAGGTATGGGATGGGCTGTAGGGGAACCACAGAATACAATGTGCAAACCTAGGCTAATAAAAAAAGATGAGGTGGGAGAAACAGTTAACCAGCACCCAGTGGCTTTAGAGGAGTAATGACTTTAATCAGGGATCTGCCTGGGACCCGAGGAAATAAGGAACCTGACTTCTCTCTTCCTACCTGTCAATATCCCGCCAGATGTTGTCTCAATCTGTTGGCCAAATCCAACTGAAAGCCAGAATGCAGTCCGTAGAGATTTTCCTGGAGAAAAGCTAGGGTGATGAAGAATGGATCTAGGGAGACAGGCAGAAGATAGCCTGAACACAATCCAGAAAAGAAATAGCAAACCTCATAAAACAGTATGTTTTTCATCATTGCTATTGGTGAAAAGAAGCCGAAGGATCATTTCTTTGAGAAAACTAAACAGAGTATGGTGTTTGGACCAGATGGCTTAAAATTTTCCATTTAATTCTGAGACTTTGTAATTCTAAGGTACCTCGACTGAACTGGAGACAAATAAATAACCAACGCAATTACAATTGCATATTATGGTCACCAACTTCAAGTGGGAAAATTGAGCTTTTTATCCCTTTTATAGAGCAATAACCTTTTCTAGCATCCACACTGATTATCTCTGGAAGACTTTTACAAAGCAATAAAACCAATGGTATATTTAATTGAAGTATGGGTGTTGATGATCAACAAGCACAACCTGGGATGAATATTTAATGAGAGCTCTTTTCATTTGTCACCCACCCAAAAACCAGGGTGTATGAGAAATACATTTTAATAAGAGCTCACATATATTAAGCCCTCGCAATGTACCAGGCACTGAGCCATACACTTTATATTAACTTATTTCATCTTGCCAAGAGCTCTTTGAACTACGCATTTTTGTTGCTGTCTTCTCCTCGTCTATGCAGGGAAGCAGCCGGGGAAACACGCTACTCAGATGTCTCGCTGTGGGAGGCACACTTTACTTATGGCTCCAGCTGCTGACCCCCGGACTCCATTACCACCAGGCTTGTTGAAACCACACTTCCTGCAGGCTGCCCCAGCCCCAGTGACTGAGCACAGCAGGGCACGCCACTCCCATTCCAGTTAGATGCAGGACTCCTCTAATGTGCAACGTTGGCTCAAGAACACCCATAAGGCTGGCCAAATCTGTCTTGAAACTGTGCTGTAGTCAGAGATCCTTCCTACTCAAGATTTCTTTCCCTGTCTTCTTTCACAGCCATCAGACCCATATAGAAATCTGATGGCTTCACTTCTGCTCCCTCCCTGCTATGGACCAAATTGCATCCCTCCCTACCTCAAGCCATATTCATGTGCTGAAGCCCTAACCCCTAAGGCAATTATGTGAAATAGAATCTTTAGGAGGTAAGTAAGGTTAAATAAGGTCATGAGAGTTGGCCTCTAATCTAATGGAAACGTGGCCTTTTAAGGAAAAATACATTCATTCTCTCTCTCTCTCTCTCTCTCTCTCTCTCTCTCTGTCCCACCATATGAGGACACAGTGAGAAGGTGGGTGTCTGCAAGCCAGGAAGAGAGCCTTCACCAGAAACTAAATTGGCTGGCACCTTGATTTTGAATTTCTCAGCCTCCAGAAGTGTGAAAAAATAAATTACTGTTGTTTAAGCCACCTGGTCTATGGTATTTGGTGCGGCAGCCGACGCTGACTAAAACACTCCTTCAGTAAATGTCTTAGATGTCTAATGCCATCTTGGCACTGGTTTTCAGCGGGCCCAAACTAATGCATGCACCGTCAGGAATTCTAGGTGTTTGCCAGAGTTCACTGACCTTGACCTTGGAAGTGGTAAAGCTGATGTGCAAATGCAGGCCACTGGACTTGAGAGTTTCCATCTGCTTCCTCACTAAGCCACACTGCCTTGAGAGTTACTGAATAGTTTGACTTGCCTGGGAACACCTTCTATCCTCACTTAACCAAAGCCTTTCTGCTTTTATCTTTTTTTTTGCCTGGCTTAAAATCAGGCAGCTATTGTATCTTCACTCCAACAAAACACCTCTGGTACTTCTCTTCATTCCTCATGATGGCACGGAGCCCAGATGCCTCCTCACTCTCTCGGACAGGCAAGTTAGACAGATGGGAGTGTAAATGGGTTCCAGCATTTATCAGCTGGGAGACCTAAACTATATTGACTACCACGAGCCTTTGTTTAATTATATGAAAGAGTGAGAATATCCATTCTTGACTCATGGGTCACTTGGAGGATTGAGTTCGCATTTAAGAACTGAGGACATCAGTTGGTACCTAAAGACACTTATAAATAATATATTCTACCCCTATCCGGGTGCATTTTTTGATTTATTTGAATGGGTTTCTCATAAAGCTGTTGCCCAGAAGTGAATGAAATATTCTCACCTGCAGTGATAAACGTTTCTACTCCCTCCCTGTCTACTGTGAGATATGTGATGGATACACTTGGGAAACTCCATTCAGAAGCTTTCCCTGGCTTTGACATTTCCGCATATGTTCCTGTGGATCAAAAGAAAAGATTCTGATTTCTTAGCTTGATTATCTTGTTCCCCAAATTTCTCATGAACTTGATCATCAGGTCCTGACTGGCCTGAGTTACTGTCACAGCCTATGTCTGAAGCTGCTTTTTTCTAATGGAGAAATATGAGTCAAGAAGGTTGTTATTTCTCACCACAATTTGATCTTCAATGAAGCACATTCTGTTTTCAACTGTTTCTAATAAGTCTTTATTTGAACCTATCTTAGAAAGTTAAAATAATTGTTGTTGCTTTTTTTTTTTTTACCATCTTTGAAATCGAATGTTAGAGGCAGGGCTCTATCCTTGGAACAGAATAATCTTCAGAGGGATGTGGATAAAAATTTGGTTCTGCTGCTAGTAAGCTGTGTCACCTTAGACAACTTCCTTAATTTCTCTGGGTTTGATTTCTGCAACCAGAAAATGGGAATGATTTTACCCTTTTGGGGGATTTCTCCTGAGGATTAAATGAAATGAACATAAAGCTGCACCTTGTTGATATGCAGAAGTTCCTAAACAAACAGTCATGGGTGTGTCTGATATTTTAATTAAGTTGCTACCCACACCATCTCTTCTCTGTTCCAAATCATAAGTCATCAAGGCTCTTCAGGGTTTTACAAATCTTCTAGCAGAGAATTTTCACCATTTTATTCCCAAGAAAGCGTAAGATGGCATGTTGAAATTTGCAGTCCCACTTAGGATTAATATCATTAGTAGACACTGTTATGGGTGTGTTTTTGGTTGTTTTATTGCTTTTGTTTTTGTTCAAAGAGTTTTAATTATTTTTATTGAATCTTAGTTCTGTTGAGAAATCAAATTTTAGGCCACACGTAGCACACCTTTGGCTGTGTTTATTTTCTTATCTATCCGATCTTTGAATGACTCCTTTTAAATATACTAGAACACCTGCAATGTCCCATTGAATTGTCCCTTGGTTATTACCTGCATTGTGAAATACATGTGGTAGGTACCTTTTCCTATTGCTATAAGTGCTGAAAACATTATACTATTAAGAACAATGAATCTTATTGAATTGTTTTCTTAAAAGTAGTTTTTAAAATATTTTTTCATTCCTAAAAATCCTTATTTTACTCTTTTTCTCCAGCTCACTTCTTGATATGTCTCTGGGAATGACACACTCTGATGTTGACGAGTACACAGATGCAATGCACCATAATTCCTTGATGATATTAAGTGTCTTGGGATGGGGGTGGGAGGCTCAGGTGACTATCACTGTGAGATGGTCCCATGACTGTAGTAGAAAGGTACTGTGCTGCTATTGTAACTGGTGGCTTTCCAAAACCATTTGTTTGTGCTAATGGCTTTTCTGCATACTGTAATATTCGATTTTATCCTTCCTTTCCTGTGTCTCCCACTGAAAAATAAACTAAAAGGTAAACACAGATCTTAATTTTAGGGCCCTGAGAAGAATTCATAAGCATCAGCTCCTGCCTGCACCTTTCTGACATCCTCACTCCCGAATGGACCCCAGGAAATCATTTTCATAGCAATACTTGTCCCCATGTTTGAGCTGTTTCTGCTCAAGGAAGGAAAAATATCAGCCCCCTACCCAAGTGGGAGTCAGACAGAATGGTGATGGTCCTGGAATTTTGGCTCTACTCACTTGTTAGCCATTTAAAGTTAAGGAAGTTACTTAACTTCTGCTCTAGATTGTGTTTCCCCAAAATTTATATGGTGAAACCTAATTTTAAATGTGGAGCTAGTGGGAAGTGGGACCTTTGGGAGGTGATTAGGTCATGAGGATGGAGCTCTCATGACTGGCATCAGTGCCCTTATTAAAGAGTCCCCAAACAGCCTCCTCACTCCTTCTGTCATATGAGGACACAGCAAGAAGACAACTTGTAATGAACTAGAAAGCAGGTCCTCACCAGACACCAAATCTATGGGCACCTTGACCTTGGACTTCCTGTCCTCAAGAACTATGAGAAACAAATTTGTGTTGTTTAAGCCACTCAATATGGTATTTTGTTATAGCAGCCCAAATGGACTAAGACAGCTTGTCTGTGCCTCAGTTCCCTCATCTGCAAAATGAGAATGATAATACTAGTTTCAGTGGCTTAACTTGAGGACTATTGGGGGTATAACATGTAAAGTACCTGCCATATAATAAGCCCTTAATAAATATAGCCTGTCATTATTATTATTTTTTTCTCTTTATCCAGATGGCTCCCATTCTGAGTGAAAATGCATCTACTCTGCTCCAAGGCCACTCCAATTCTCATATGAAACATTATAACTGATGTCCTGTGTCAGACTTTGTGGGGTCATGCTTAGTCTCACACCTTCTTAGTGACTTAAATTCATTTCATCTGCAGCCCATTTTTCCCATCTGTAAAAGGGGGATCTAACATCATTAGGGGTGTTGTCAGGATTACATGAGCTAATTCACATTAAATGTTTAATGCAGTACTTGGGCACTTGTGCAAAACTGAGGAAGTATACTTAAAATTCTGAAACAACAGTATACTGGGTCTGCTCATTTAAGAATCCCATCTTTGTGTCCACCAGCTGATGTGAATTCTTTCACTTCTATAACAAACCACTTACTAATTCATTCACTAACACTGTTTTGTGTTTTTATTTTTGCTTCTGCTTTTTATAGGCTATTGCTCTGAGAAGCTGGGCCCTCACTTTTCTTTTCAGAGGGTGGAGAGTGTTTTTTTTTTTTTTTTAAAGCAAAGGCTATAGCAGGCATCACTACTTCTGTTCTTGCTGCTTTCCATAGAACATCAAAATTCATCTAAGGACACTAAATACATTTAAATGCGGAAAAGTGAGACTCTTCTAAATAAATATTCATAAATTGCATTTTACTAAATGAAAATCTGTACTAAGTGAATATTCATAAAACAGAACCTCATTGAACAGGTACAGCATTTAACCAAGTTATAAAATTCATTAACCAGTGAACACACTCATCCATTAACAAATTAATCATCTTTCCGGGCTTTAAAAATGAATTCATAACTGAATGGTTTATTATACTGATCTTTTCTCACAGAAAACTATTAATATAGGAACATTGAATGCGGAGGGAAGGAAGGTGATAGCTAATATATATATTTTTTCTTTTTCTTTTTTACTGCCCTAATGATATGCTTGAGTCTTCAGTGTAGATTCTTATATAAATTATGCAATAGGAAAAGGACACAACATTTTGTTTTTGCTATTTTTTGTTTGTTGCTCACATTCCCAAAAGTCAATGAATATATTTTATTTTCATAACAATCCTAGTGGTGGTAGGAATCATTACCCCATTTTACAGATAAGGACTGGGAGGCTTAGAGAGATTTTACTGGCTTAAACAAGGTTGCAAACCACAAGCAGATCTCAGAGCAGTGACTTGATCCAAGGGCTGTCTGATTCAGAAGTCTGTGTTTTCTTCTCTTATACTCTGCCAGGCAGGGTGCAATATTAACCTTGGTAACAGCCATAACTATTGGATGTTAGCCAAACTGTGAAAACAAATTCCTCCTTCAGGTGTTTGCTAAGTTCACAGACTCGCTGCCCACACCTGCTACCTCTGATACCATTCTCAGCAATTTTACTGTCTTCATCTCCTGAGCAAGGATATAGCCCTCAGCAAAGCACTAACATGAAAATGGTTTTTATCACACTAGTATCTCTTTAAGTTAAAGTAGAGGGAAACCCAGAGGCCGTTTTCCTTGGTACTAGCTAGAATCAATCAAGTTCATTTTCTTGAAGAAAAGTAATGCACTCATTTAAGGAAACGACAGGGGATTGTGGATCACAGGTCTTCAGAGTTTCGTGTGCCACGCGTTCCCTCCCCTTACCCCCTCTGAGGCGAGGAGACCGAAACCCTCTTTCTGATGATTTTTATTGGCCACTTTGAGTAGCCTGGAAAAAAAGAACCGTGTTTACAGCTGAAATAACAACTTTTATAGGTTGAATTATGTCCCCCCAAAATTCATGCTTTGAAGTCCTAATACCCGATAACTCAAAATATGACCTTATTTGGAGATAGACTTTTTATAGAGGTCATCAGGTTAAAGTGAGGCTATCAGGGTGGGCCCTGATGCAGTACAGCTGGTGTCCTTATCAAAAGGGGACATTTGGACAAAGAGACACAGATGGAGGAGAGACAATGTCAAGAGATACAGGGAGGTCTGGAACAGATCTTTCCCTCACAGCCCGCAGAAGGGAGCAACACTGCCCACACCTTGATCTCAGAATTCTGGCCTCCAGAACTGCCAGACATGCATGTTTGTTGTTTAAGCCACTCAGCATGTGCTGCTTTGTTATGGCGGTCCCAGCAACACATACAGCAAGGCTCATGGATCTTTCCCCATCTGCCCTCACCTGCCCTGATCTAGACTCCTTCTCCACTCCCAGAACACCAGATTTATGGACTGCCCAGCCTTGTCCTCCAACTGCCAACTACTCCCAGAACTGCACTTGCCCTGGAGCAAGCTTCTCATAAATACTTGTGGAATGGATTTAACTTGCAAGGAACACGGACTGGAGCAAGGCATCTTCAAGAAACACATGGAAAGTCTGCTGGCCTGGCCTAGGTCACACTTCAAATGATGAGGTTGCTAAACAGGTCACTCTGCATCCTAAGAACAGCATCAAGAAGAGACTCAAGGAGAAGCAATTAACCTGGTTTTTGCTGTTTTATTTTTCATTTACTGTTGTTTCCTTATCAGGATGAGGTTTCTCATCAAATAGAACAAGTGTGTAAAAGATGATTATAGGCATATGTCTTCATTTCCAATAGAGTAGGCTGGAGTGATGTCCTTTCTGATATCGTGGAGTTCCTGGATCGTGACCTTCCTGGGGGAACTATTTAAATCACTGTAACTCTTGCTCTCTTTTTCTGTCCTCCAGGCAGCTGTGCCTAAGGAATAGTGTAGGAGAAAACATGGTGGGATTAGCTTAGGCAATGCTTACTTTCCTAAGTCTCAGGAAAACACATTTTTTAGAGTGACTAAAGTTTTTGGAATTGGTAAAACTTGGCTCATTAAAGCCTTTACATTTAGATTTATAAATATACTTGGTGGAATTCTGTTTTCATAGCAATAAACATATTTCTCTGTGTTCTAAGACAGGACACTTGCAAAATTAGAATATTTTTTGTTTCTGTGATATCTTGGGGGATCATCATATATACCCTAAGGCTGCCTTGAAATGCTGTTTTATTTCATGAGCAAAGGGAGCTGTTGCACACTGTTGGTAGCAATGTAAATGGGTATACCCATTGCAGAAGACAGTTTGGAGGTTCCTCAAAAAATTAAAACTGGTACTGTCATATATGATCCATCAATCCCACCACTGGGTATATATTCAAAGGAAGTGAAATCAGTATGTTGGAGAGATATCTGCACTTTATGTTCATCACAGCATTATCACAACAGCCAAAATATGGAAGCAACCTAAGTGTCCATCAAAGGATGAATGTATAAATAAAATGCAGCACACATATGCAATGAAAGACTATTTAGCCATACAAAAGAATGAAATCCTGCCATTTGCAACAGCATGGATGAAACTGGAGGACATTATGTTAAGGGAAATAAGCCAGGCAAAGAAAGACAAAGACCACATGGTCTCACTCATATGTGAAATATAAAAAATTGTATCTTGTGGAAGTAGACAGTAAAATGGTAGTTACCAGAGGCTGGAGTGGTTAAGGTGGAGTAGAGTTTGGGGAGAGGTTGTTCAAAGAATATATATTAACATGTTTAAAACTAGATGGGAGGAGTACATTCAAAAGATCTATTGTACAGCACGGTGTCTATAGCTGATGAAGATGTATTGTATTCTTGAAAAATGCTAAGAGAATGGATGCTAAGTGTTTTCTCCACAAAAATGATAGACACATGAGGTAATGCATTTATTGATTAGCAAGATTTAACCATTCCATAATGTATATATACTTTAAAACATCATGTCGTACACAATAAATGCATATCATTTATATGTCAATTTAATATATGTATTAAAGAAAAGAAAAGTAATGCAGTGGTGCCCTAAGGATAATTTTTGGCAACTAATATCTTACCTTTTACTGCAATGGACATTAGTCTTTTGAAATTCCAGTTTCTTTAGCCAGGCAGCTTACATTAGCTGAGAGATCATGCAAGTTCTAATAAGCATTTGTAAACAAGAAGTTTTTGTTAGAAAGAAATGGTCTCTTGTAACTGCAGGGTATAAACCCACTACCTGGCACATGTCAGTTTATCTTCTCTTCAACCTCTTCCTTAACTGATCAGAAAAATCACCATCAAACTGGTTAGAACTGTGAATAAAATAAGCCTTAACTAATGCTATGTAATGGCCTGAGATTCCTTTGAGAATCACACAGGAGCTTTAGTTTCTGAAATTTTGTACTAACTTACACGTGTGTGTGCATGTGTGCGTATTTTTGTGGGTGATTGTGTGTGTGTGTGCGTGTGCGTGTTCCTTCTTGATTGTCAGCCTGCTTGTAGGTGGGTGGTAAGTGCTCTGCTTCGAGACAGACATGGCATCGAATCCTGCCGTAGTCGCTTGCGAGAGCTGTGGTGGTAAAGTGCCCCACACCAACTGGCTGACACAACAAAAATGTGCCTCACAGTTCTGGAGGCCAGAAGTCCAAGATCAAAGTGTCAACAGGGTTGTCTTCTTCTGAAGGCTGTGAGAGAGAATCTGTTCCACGCCTCTCTTCAAGCTTCAGGCAGCTTTGCTGGCAAGCCTGGCTGTTCCTTGGCTTGCAGAAACATCCCTCTCATCTCTGCCTCCATCTTTGCATGTGCTTTATCTGTCCCCAGATTTCCTATTTTTATAAGAAAAATAAGATAAAATAAAAATAAAAATTTATACTGGACGAGGGCTCACCCTGATGACCTCATTTTAAGTTATGTAAAAACCCTATCCCCAAATACAGTCACATTGTGAGGTACTCAGGGTTAGAACTTCAACACACGAACTTGGGTGGGGACACCAGTTCAACCCGTAGCATCTGGCATTACCAGTGACTAGCTCTGTCAGTAGGAAAGTCACTTGACCTTTTTTCAGCCTCATTTGCCTCATCTGTGAGAGGAGGCAGATACCACATACCCCACAGGATTACTGTGAGAATTCCGGAGGCCATATGGAAAATTGCTTTGTGATCATCATCCAAGTGCTATTTATGGTTATTGGGCCAGTGAGGCCCCATCCCATGCCATAGTAAAGCATGCATATTAGAGCACAGGGCAGTTGTCAGAACATCTGTATCCTAACTCCTAATAAGAGAAGGGAATGACTTTTGATAAGCATCTACTATGTGCTAGTGTGACTCTAGCGGAACCTGTGAGGAACTCAGGTTTCCCTGGCTTTGTCTGAAAAAGGCTCAGTTTGTTGGTCTGAAAGCATCTATTTGCACACACTGGGCATCTTCCTTTTATCAACTAAAATATGATGAAGGGATATGTGCATTGTGGGGGGAGTCCTGGGGTGGTGGTGGCAAAGACTGTGGGTTGAACCCTCAGAAATGGAAGACTCTTAGGTAGAATGAAAAGGAGCTCTTCTCTGAATGAATGCTGGGGGTCCCAAAGGCTGCACCAACCCACCTGAGGCACCTTAGGGTGCGGAGATTTGAGATGCCCCAGAAAATATCTCTTTAGCAAGGCAGTGTTCACCTGTCATAGAAAACACCTACAGGAGTGGGCTTGGGCACTCTTGATCCTGTATACCATCAGCTTGTTTATAAACATCTGGGAAACGTATCCAAAAAATCTCAGAAATAATCCTGGAGTGGGGAGTGTACCTTGAAGGTGAATGAGGTCATATGATTATACTAGGAACTTGGGTCAATAATACTTATGGTGTTCCATCTGTATCCACACACTGAGAAGCCTGGAGAATATCTAGGTTTCATATTTATCATTTAATTTCAACCTTATAAAAACCTATGAGGTAGTTATTATTTTCTGTTTTAAAGATGAGGCAACTGAGTATTTTTGGTTAAACTATTTATCTGTCCTTGTGCTTCCCAAGCAAGTCCTATATCACTTGCACAGTTCAGGGCACATGTACCCACCACTTGGTCTTTTTTTATATTCAATAGTTTTTTTAAATTGATTTCATCTTACTTAAAGTTGTCTTCAGAAACAATATACATGAAATTAAGGGTTTACCATGATATATATGTTTGTGTATATTTTTTCAAATAGCCATCAAAATAAACATGCAATTGTTAAAACTTAAAATTATCACTCAGAAATTCCACTGTTAGGTAGTTACGCAAGGGAAATGAAAGCACATATTCATACAGAAAATTGTATATGAATGTTCAGAGCACCATTATTTATAATAGCCAAAAAATGAAAACAACTCAGATATCCATCAATGGATGAGCGAATAAAGAAAATGTGGTACATCTATATAATGGAATGTTATGCAGCCATAAAAAGTAAGGTAATACTGATACACATTACAACTTGGATGGACCTCAAAATATTATAGTAAGTAGAAGAAGCCTGACACAGTAGGTCACATATTGTAAAATTCCTTTTATATGAAATATCCAGAGTTGGCAATTGCATAGAAAGAAAACAGATTAGAGTGTAGCAGGGGATGGTGGAGGAGGAAAGGAAGAATGATTATTTAATGGATATGATTATTTAATGGATGGGGTGCTTTTATTAGATGATGAAAATCTTTGAAATTAGAGTGAGTTGATGGATGCGCAACACTATGAATATTCTAAATACTACTGAATTGTTCACTTTAACATAGTTAACTGTGTATCATATATATTTCACCTAAATTTAAAAAAAATCATCTGTGTGTCCCATAAAATTGTCATGTGTATCAACAGAGGCACTAAATATATACATTGGGAAACACAGGACTAAGGTCTCAAACTGCCAATGAAGGCAATCAAGATTCAAACCCTTTATTATAGCTCCAAAGCTCTGCCTTGTGTTGCCTTATCCTGCAACAAAGATTGAAATGGAAACTGCAGCTGTGATTTCAGCGGAACTTTCACAGACATAGAGGTCTGCAATGGCATAAGAAGGGGGTGACATGTGCAAAAGGAGGAGAAAAAAGGAGACTAATGCAGAAATAGGGATCCTACCTCCCAGCTAGAGCTGCACACCAGGCCCACAGTGAGCACAGGGGGCTCCTCTGAAGTGGTTGCAGCCCTACCTGACAGCCCCTCACAGTCTCTGCCGAGAACGATCAGGCTAATTAGAGATAGAAAGGAAAGTCCAAGGCCAGTGGCTTTGTATGCACCTATTGCACCTGGCTAGTCAGGAAATCTGAATGCTGGAATAACACCTGACACACAGTGACAACCCTTTTAATTCCAAAGGATGCTGGCTGTTGGGCAAGGGGTACATGGCTATGATCACAGGGGAGACACTACTGGAACATTATCCTGCCCCATGACTAATTTCTATCTCTTTCTCCTTTTTTTTTTTTTTTTTTTTTTTAGGATTTATACAAGCTTATTTTAACAAAAGAGCCCTTAATCTTATGTTCCCCTGTTATGCTTCTCTGCCTGAACTGCTTGTCTTTATTTCTTCATGTCTTGCACACTCCTCAATCCAGTGCAGCATGGATTCCACCTTCAGGGTCCTGAATGATCCTTGCATTTTGACACTGACTTTATAGCTATTTCCCACAGCCTTTGACCTTATCCACCACACCCTTGTGTTTGGAATGCTCCCTTTCCTTAACATCCGTGTCATCCCGTCCCAGGAGGTGGCTCCTCCCCTGTCCTCTCCATGGATCTCTACGCAGTTAGGCAGGTAGGATGTCTGCTTTATCCAGTGTTGCATTCCAAGCACCTGGTAGTGCCTGAATCAAAGCGTGATCGCTTGGGGCATGGAATTAAGGAATATCCACATGTTTCCTGGTGGAAACATTCTCTAAGATGCTATAAACTTTTAAAGAGAAGCAGTGGGGCTTCATCACACTTTAAATTCCCCTGGATAACATCCAAGCCCTAAAAATTTTGGTTGGAAATCTTCAAATGCTCTGCGAAAATTTGGTCCTGACTCTGAGAATCTCCTGAGTATTAAAGAAGTAGATTTCTTCTGTTCTCAAAGCGCCATGGCTAAGAGCCACACTTCAGAATCAGAATGACCCAGGTTTTAATTTCACTCTACTTTGTAGTGGATGGTGACCTGGGTGAGCCTGAGCCTCGGTTCCTATGTCTATAAATTGGAAAAATAACACTCACATAATAAATGCTGACAAAATACTCACCTGCCTTAATTAAGCTAAATTAAATGAGATCATGTACAATCAATTTTGCTATAATGTGACATATGAGTTCCTAAAAATCATTGCACTTCATATAATCACGCAGTAGAAACCGCAGGGCTCATAGTAAAAACCAGGGTGAGAGACACAACCCTCACATACTTTATTACTGACAATTTTTCACACAAAAAAATGTATGAACCTAATGAAAATGATAGCACAGTTTCACACATATTAAGAGATGGAATACTATGATAAATATGGCCCTTGACCTTGAAAAGGATCTGATGTTTACAGCTTGTGAGCAACTGTGAAGTGGTGGAAGGAAGGTTATATGAAGTTCACTGGAAAGTTGTCACAGCAGATGTGACAGGTGAGTGTATCTCACCACGCAGGCTGTGGACTGGCGCGCCTGGTAGATGTTTGAGGTATTGCATACCTATTGCCTGTGTATATTGCTACACGTGTCGGTTCACCTGGGGGCAGTTTTCTTTGTTTATCTAGTGTTTCTTGTGGACAAAATCCTGCTAAGCAAACGTGCAAACATGAAATTTTCATTATACTTAAATTGTTACCTGATAGATCATTCTTGTTGGAAGACATTTGTGTTATAAACACAAATGTATCTGAACTGGTTTTAAGTAAAATACTAGAAGAGTCTCTAACCAGAAGAAGACATTTAGTAAGTGGTTATTCCCCACCCCCCACCCCCGCTTTCCTATTTCCCTCTTTTAAATGCTGATCTTCCTGAGGGTAGGTGCTGTGTTTTGTGCACTTTTGTGCCCCTGATGACCTATACCCAATAGCCAATCCAATCAGTAAGTATCATTAAGCTGTCAGGATCAAGGCAGGGCTGCAGTCTCTGGGGAAGGGGCTGCAAAGGTAGGGACTCAAACAAGGTTGATGCTGAAATCATGAGACCCATGGCCCTCAGGTGAGAGCAGGTCCAGAATCCAGCTGACCCAATGCTGGACCCCTGAGTGCTGACCTGGGACTGTGCCTGCAGGTTGAGGGGTGTTTCTAGCAGTGGGAAGTGGAGGGCTCCAGAGGCAAGAATGGGCCATGGTATAGTCTTCCTGGGGCAACAGGAAAGTCTTAGGAAAGTGACAATGTCACCAATCTGGTAAGTGGCAGAGCCAGGACTTGACCTCTGGCAGAATTAGCTCCAAGCCCCATGCCTTTTCCATATGTTACTATTTACCAAACCCTATGACAAAGTCAGTCAAAGTTACAAGGTATGTACTACCATAGTAGAGCAAATTTTCTACTTGACATTTTACCAGCCATCCTATTTAATCCTAAAAACCATCATGTTATATGAGATTGTTATTCTTATTTTACAAATGAGGAAAGTGACCTCAGAGGAGGAAAGTGACTTGTCCAAAGACACAGGCAAGGATGTCCGACTCAAAACCGCTGGCTCTTTTGGGGCTGGACGAAGACGGTACAGGCTTCCTGTCCTGCATGGGGTGAGGGGTGGGAGAAGATGGATGAGGGTGTGAATAACAAGCATCAAATGTTGTCTGCTCTTGGCGAAGAGCACTGAATGTATCAGGGCAGAACATCATTCTGCTCTTTCCCTAATAGAAGCATAAATATGGCCTTCTCTGCAATGAGCAATTTCCTTGGCTCTGCTGACACAATGGGAAATATCCTCAGTGAGAAAATTAAATATTGGTGTCACAGGACTATTAGAGAAACAAATGGCACTACACATTCCTCCTCCTTCCTCCTGCTGCTTTGCCATCTTTTCTCGGGCTGGCAAGAAGCCCCAAGTAGGGGCTGGTGTTCCAGCCACAAGAGTAGAGATGTTCACGATGTCCGCGACATGGCTTCGTGAGGTCATCCATCCATTCACTGATTTTACACATATTTATTTGGAATGGTGTGAGGTTTTCCCGTGAGACTATAATTCCAATTTTGAGCTCCAGTCCAGGCTCTGCCCCTGTGTAGTTGTGAACTTGGGCAGGTTATTTAATCTCTCTGGTCTCCATGTTTCTCTGGGCTTACTTCTCCATCTACGAAATGCAGATCATTATCATCATTATAATTGTTGTCACAAAAATAGCTCTATTGACTTGTTTCAGAGTGAACTGTGTTGGCCTCCTGAGTCTAGAAAACAGTGTGCATGGAGTAGGAACACACTTACACTCGTGAGTATGATTCTCTTTCCTCCCTGCAGGTTCCCAGGGACTGTGCTCTCTGTCCTCGCAGAGTTCACTGAGTGGCAAGCACAGAAATACATGTCCCTGATTCCCCCGCCAATAATTTCAGAGAATGTTCACCTTTTGCAGTGAGAAGAGCCAGAGCCCCTTTTAAGGGCTACCATTCTTTTTTTTTGTAACCACTACAAAGAAGTGCTTATAAATTTAGCAACCAAGTAGTGAGAAATATATAATGACAAACGAATGCCATGAATTATTAAGATTTTAAATGTATTTGGATTTTATCCTGCAAAACATCATTAATATGTGTTCAAACAAAAAGCATTAGAATTTATAAAGGCAAGGCATTTTATTTAGTGTAGAGATAAAGCATGGTGCCCATGTGGGTCCATGCCCTCCTACAGTTACTCTATGCCTCCCACCCCCATGGCCTACAGTTTGACAATTATGCCACTAAACAAGTCCTACAGGGACATCTGCCTCTTTTTCCTCTTAATGAAAAGCTAGGGTGACCCATGCATTTTGCAGTAAAATGAAACCCAGAGAGGGATGTGTCCAAAGCTACAAGGTGTTACCCAGAGAGAAGACAATACATTTAGTGCCTCAAAAGCACACACAGAGGGTTAGCAGGGGATTTAGGGATAGAGGGTGGAGATGCTCCCCAAATGTATCATTAAGAGTCAATCCTGTGGGTGGAAAAGAAATGAAGATGGAAACTAATGCAATTTGGCAAAATCACACACACAAAAAAATTAACTAATCATCTCTAACGTGAGTGTGGTATGCACTGCTCTGTGAGGGAGAAGAAATGAAACAGTGGCAACATATTTTATGCTAGATTTGTTAATTTTTGCTTTTGCTTATTCTCAAAATGTACACATCTGGCAAAGTTTAACATCTAAAGATCTTTTGATATAGAAAGCAGAGCTTTCGTGGGTGAGAGTATAATTCATCTGGAAATACATTTTTCATTTACACTCTTGACTGACACTCAGATGCTTGGAAGTGAGTAGAAGGAAGTATCTAACATGGTTTCTAATGGTAAATATTTAGCAGTCGAAATGGAGGCTTATGCCATTCAGGAGTGGGAAACCTGCAGCCTTGGGGCCACATGTGACTTTCTGGATCCTTGAGTGCCGCCTTTTGACTGAATCCAAATTTTACTGAACAAATCCTTTACAAGTATTAGACCCTATGTGTTGAAGGCATTGCTGTCACTCCTATTTTATGATAAAATCATTTCTCATGTGGGCACAAGAATGGTCTCACTATCTTCATCTCCACTCTGTACCCATCATCTTCCACCACCAAAGCACCAGCCAGGCAGGGCTGATCAACTTCCCCATCAGGGCATGCCACTCTTGGAATCAAATAAAAACTCCTCTCCTGGCCTGCAAAGCCCCCCTAATCTGGATCCCATCTTCCTCTCTGCCCTCCATGGGGACCTCTATCTCTCTTGCTCACTGGCTTTCCTTCTGTGCTTTAAACACTCTGACTTTGTGCATCCTTCTCATCATTTGGATCTCAGTTTTAGGGGTACTTCTTCTGAAAGACCTGTTTTCACCCCTATGTCTGGCATATAGATACACATATGGGTCAGTTTCTATCATATTTTGTTATTTTTTGTCTTTCTAGCCATTGCCTCTATCTGAACTTACCCTGTTTATTTTCTAGTTTGTGTATTATCGTTGGACGCCCTACTAGAACACAGGTTCCAGGAAAGCCAGGACCTCATCTAATTTGCTTAGATCAAATCTCCATTGCCTGGGACATAGCGGGTATGCAACGCAATAAATATTTGTTGAAAGAATCAGTGAAATAATTTAGTAGATGTACAAGGTTTTGGAATGGTCTGGGGAAATCTGGGAAGCCTTTATACAAGAAGAGAAACTAGAATACTGGCAGAAATATCAATGGTTAACTTGTAAATAAAATGTGCTCAGCTTCTACCATTGAGTCATTTGACATGTGTGATCTCACTTGGTTTCTCACACCCAATAGAGGAGGCAGGCAGATCATGTATCATGTACAACATCCATTTTATATTGTATACTTAAGGTCCTAGGATTATGCACCAAAAACAATAAAGTGAGGTTGAGAGGAAGGGGTTACAAGCAGGGAAATGGGTCTGTGCCCCTCTTAGTGTAGTTCCCTAGAATTCACAAAGCTCTTCCACAGCTATTATCCTAGTCAGCCTTTGCAACAGCTCTGGGAGGTGGTTACTCTCCCTGGAGGTCAGATGACAATGCCAAAGGGGCCAATTGCAGAGGGTGTGGAGCAAGGAACCCAAGTCATGTCCCAGCTCCTCCCTTAATTGTGTTACAACTTGGAAAACATAATTGAACCACATGATGCCTCAGTTTCCTTTTCTATAAATGAAGAGGTAGTCACTCTCATAGAGTAGAGGTGAGGATTAAGTAAATTAATCCTTGTAAAGTACTTAGCATGGTGCTCAGCAAAATAGAAAGTGCACAATTCAATGTTATTACATTATTGTTATGATTGTTTTACTAATCCAAGACTCAGAGAGGAATCAGGCTTATTTAAGGTCACATAGTGAGAAAGTGATGGGTCCAGGATTCAAAATTCAGTCTGGCCAACTCAAAAGTGGAGTGCTGCCCTTGAGCCATGCGGCTACCCTCCTCCAAGGGACTCAGTCACTCATAGTCAATTCCATATGATAAAAGTGTGTAATTTGTACTTTTGGACCACTCCTTGCCATTTTCATGTGTGTGTGTATTTATTCTTCTCAATGGGGTGATAGGCATTAGAAGGATCTACTGTTGGATGCTCAACCACATCATGTCAATTCATAAGCTTTACCCTAAACTTTGTCTGAAACCATTTACCCTTCTTATTATTCCAATGATTGTAGAAATGAGTTTGCCTCTAAAGCAATATTCTCAATGCCTGTTTGTCATCCCTTGCCTTGCCCAGATGTGGACTCAGTTTTTTTTTTATCTCAATACAAAGGAGCTTAGTAGATTGGTGTAGGTTCTCAGCACCATCTCTGCTATTATCTGGAAGCATTGCTATTATTTTATTATCTAGAATAGCAGCTCAGGTAGCACCCAAGCTTATCCATGGCTTTGAGAGTATTTACAATAACAAACTTGAGTTTAGTGCTTAATTATAGTGCTTAATTTAGTGCTTAATTTAGTGCTTAATTTAGTGCTTAATAATAACCAAGCATTGAACACTTCAGATGCAGAGATGGCCCTGCCTTCCAGAAAATACATTCTACTGAGGAAATTGACACCTGTGTGATAATCGCAAGACAGTGAGTTGAGTCCCATGAAAAAGGAAAGAATAGGGAGAGCTCAGAGGAGGCACTGGGCCAGCCTGGGGAAGAAGGAATGGCTCAAAGGTGGCTTTCTAGAGAAAGTAATGCTTCAACTGACTTTTGTGAAATTAATAGGAATTACACCATGTAATAAAGGTAGAAAGTTTGTCCGGTAGGTAAAGGTGAAGGTGGTTTGAATGAAAGCATGGAGACCTGCTGCACAAAGAAGGGACAGGGTGAGCCATGATCACTTGCTGGTGGCTAGAGCATGACATTCAAGACATCAAGTGTCAGGATGGGTCTTGAGCACCTTACATGCTATGCTAGGGAGCCAGGACATTTTCCTGCAGGTAGCAGGGGGCAACGTGGGGGATGGGGTTCAGTGAGGCAAAGCAGCAGCAGCAACAGCAGCATTTATTCATGCTTTATACCACATGCTAAACACCTCATTAAATCCTTTGCAAGGCTGATGCCATCTTTTCAACAACCACACTATTGGCAGAATAATGGCCCCAAAGATGCCAGCAACCTAATCCCCAAAATTTATGAGCATGTTACCTTGCATGAAAAAAGGGACTTTGAGAATGTTATTAAGTTAAAGACTTTGAGACAGGAGTATTTTCTGGATCATCTGGGCAGGTCCAAGGTAATCACAAAAGACAGGCATAAAAGAGAGGCAGGTGGGTGAGAATTAGAGAAGTGATTAAGGAAGCAGAGGCTGGCAATTGTGAGCCAAGGGATGTGGTCAGCCTCTAGAATCTGGAAAAGGCTAGAAAATAGATTCTTTCCCGGAGCCTCCAGAAAGAACCAGCTCTGTAAATCCAGGTTACACTTATGATCTCCAGAACTGTAAGATAAAAATTTATGTTGTGTTAAGCCACTAAATCCTTGGTAATTTGTTATAGCAGCAAAAGGAAACTAATACATGGACTTAGATATTGAAGAAACTAAGTCTCAAAGGGGTTCATTTGTCTAAGATCACAATGCTCAAAAATGGCAGAGCTAGTGTCATAATCAAATTGTGCAAATCCGCTTTCCAGTACTGCTAATGCTGCAGGAACCATCAATTCTTTTGGCTGAAATGAAAGTAGTTCCTTGTCAATTTCTTCCACTCCCCATTCTTGGCAACACCCTTCATGCAGCAGTCGTGCTCACAAATGTGTCAATCTTGACAAAATAAATGAGAACGGAGAGATCTTTCCCTCCTGCCAAAAAACCTAAAAGAGAGAGGGGAAACATGAGTTATTAACATCTCAATGAGATTAGAGAATCAAGTTTAAAAATTAGATTGGGTGATAAAAAGCACATTCTTCATAAATATTTAACCTCCGTCAGCATGACAGTAATTAGAGAGTCGAGTGGCGCACACTGCTGGCAGAGGGCTGTCCTGGTTTTTGAAAGGGAAGGCCTCCTTTTTCAGCTTTATAATACTTCTATGAGAAATAAATGACTGGAGTTCAAGAAAATGCAATACTGCATCAGCCAGCATCGTTTTATTTGAAAAGCCCCCAGAATGATGCCTTTTAAATTGTTGAACTCATAGCAAATCTGCCTTCTATTTTAAGGCTATAAAGAACCTGAAAGCTGTATATCGTCCCCTCAAACAGTTATCCCATCTCATTCTTCTATATTCATTCTCTGTGCCTCTTGGGGCGAACTGAATTCAATAATGGTCCTGATTTGTTCATGCCTCCCTGAGTGCACACTCTTTGTTAATGCCCTTCAACATCAACTTTGCCTCCAGGTGTGGCCATGTGGTTCCTTTTAGTCAAAAGGTAGTAACCAATATGAGGCAAGGCTTGAAAAGTGCGTGCACCCCAGGGCTGGCCCTTTTGCTTCTCTTAGACTCCCAAATGCGAGCAAGCTTGAACAAGATGATAAAAGACATGCATGCAGTCCGGTTGCCTGCTCATGCTAGATGGCAGCAAGCCAACTGCCACACGTGAAGTTTGCCCATCAAACACTATCCAGCCCCAGAAAACCACCAGCTGACCGACCACTGACTGCACTGAAAGATGAGTAAGACCAACTCAGACTACCAGAATCATCTGGCTGAACCCTGTCCAAATGGCCAATCTGCAAAATCAGGCACTAAAATAAATAAATAAATAAAGAGTTTTAAGTCACCCAGTTTTAGATCAGCTTGCCAGGCAGCAAAGCATAACTGATATACTTCCTGTCAGCATTCAGACATGCTCTGGTATCTTCACTCTTAAAATTAACAAAATAAAATAACACAAACAAAAGGAAACAGACCCACAGCTTATCCTTCCAAGCAGTGGCTTTGTAGCAACAAATCTTCCATGAAAAGGAGTAACATGTATGGGGACATAAACTGTCTTTATCATACTCTCTCCATACCAGCTCACCTTTAGCTTCACTTTTACAGCCAAGACTCTTTGGAAGGGTTGCTACTCTACTTCCTCACTTCTTAATCACTCTTTGTTCACTCTAATCCAGTTTCTTGTCCTCCCTCCTCATATTACTGTTCATACTGAGATATTTCTTAGGACTCTATTATCTGGTGACAATAATAGAACAGAAACCAGAACAAAAAGCAACAGAAACCCAGACTGAAATAAACCCATAAACTAAAATGGAAAGTTCCAATTAGGATAGAGATTATCTCACAGAACCCAAGAATGGACTCCAACAACACATCGGCCACCAGTAGAACCAAATTTCATTTTCTTTGTGTTTTCCTTTTAGGTCTTTCCAAATGTTTGCTTCTCTCTTCTCTCTTGCTACAGACTGACGGTTTCTATTCCTGAGCCTGCAAAATAGGAAAACATGGTGCCAGTCAATAACTTCAGGGTCATATCACTCCACTGGAAGAGACCAGCCAGGCCTAACTGTCGCCTCTTAGATGGATTCCATATTCCCTGCGGACCTCTTCATTTGGCCCAGGTTGAGTGAGGTCTCCACCTCTGCACTGGCCAGGTGTGGCCAGGGTTTGGGGTCATACTGGAATCACATAAAATTTCTCTTGGTAATATGTAGATAGAACTGGGGGAGGGAGGGATGGGTCTCAGCTAAAGAGAAGATCCCAGCAGTGTGGTTGACCCTAGGAAGACAAAGCAATGGGCTTCCACTGCCATTCGCCTCTGGGTTTCTAGCCATATATCATTTCCATAGACATAGTCTCCACACCCTATATGACCACATCTTCCCACCATAGATCTTAATAGCAGCTGTTAAAGTTGCAACTTTATTGTTATTTGTAGGATCATATGATTAATGGCTGTCTGTCCCAGCAGCTTATATTTGCAGGAATGTAGGGGCCGGTTTGTTGCTTGGCTCACGTTCTGGCGCATGCATGGTAGAAATCCAATAAATGTTTGTGAATGACTGAACAAACACAAAGTAATTTTAAGGTTTGGAATCTTGAAATAATGTCATGGGCCACTGTGTTCTGAATCCACAATATCTTATCCCTATTTTGAAGTAAGGAAAGTGAGACATCAAAATGTTAGGTCACTCACTCAAGTTGATACAATTAATATGCAGTGGAGCCTGTGTTTTTAGCAATTCTGTTCTATGGATTTTTCAGACACCCTGATACACAGTGGTGGGGAAAAGCAAGATAATGGCAATAAACTTCACCAGGAAAAACAGGGAAAAAAGTTGATGCAGCATATGCTGGTCATTGATCCAGAGAATAAATCACATACTGTTGAACAAATATAGTAAGTGAATGACAGGATGAATGGAGCTTATGAAGATGAATTTTCTGAATCACCTCTTTGATTGCAGAGTGGGATTCATGGCCAGCCACATGGCTGCACACAGTTGTACCCACTAAGAGGATTTCTTTTATGTGTACACCTTTAAAGCCTGGTGCTGGAAGTCTTTATTATCTACTATAAAATGTTGCTCTGTTCTGAGACATATTCTAATTGAGGGCCCCTTAGAAAGAAGACTTAGCAAGAAAGACACGAGGAGGGGTATTAGCGGGAATCCTTTTGAAAGACATGATATTCAGATTTTCTTAAGTCATCTGATTTCTTCCAGCTAACCCTAATCCACATTTCCATTATCACACACAGTTACCTGGGGTCTCAGATCTCTAGTTAAGAGCAGAAAATCCTCATCTTAATAAATGTATGTTCCTGCTATTTGATTATCTTATAGTATCCTATAAAAATAACTGTACACACAGTATGATAACCTGATGAAATACCTTTAATCATTAGTCTTAATGCACATCTAAGACCAAAAATCAACAGATGCTGGCAATGAATTCACCACACTACAACAAGAATTGCAAACACCCCATGCAGAGTGGATAATTGTCCTTCCTCCTGCTTCTCAGAACACTGTTAGTTCTGAACTTCTGCCACTTATAATACTACTTGTGATGAATGCGTACCGTGACGGTTAAGAGCATGAAATGTAGATACAGAGCACATGAGTTAAGTCCTAGCTCTGATACCCACTGGCTGTGTGATTTTAGACAAGTTACTTGACTGCTCGGTGCCTCAGTTTCCACATTTATAATATGAGTATAATATTGTCTGCTATTGTGATGATTAAAAGGGAATAAACAAGTGTCTGCCTCTTTCATAACATGTGTTAACTATCGATTCATTCATTTGTTAAAAATATTTTTATTACAAATAACAAAATACAACTTGAACTATCTGAGACAAAAAGAAGGATTTATTGTAACAATACAGGTTTATGGAAACTAAGACTAGAAGGAAGACTAGAAGGAAGCTAAAACATGGGAAAAGTTGGATACAGAAACTCATACACCATCATACATTCCTCTAGCTGAAGACTTTCTCTTCTCTCTGTGGTCCAGATGGAGCAAAAATGGTCACAGTCAACACTTTTTGGTGTCACTTCTCAATTCAAGACTTAACTTGAATATTCATTTAATTATTAATTGCCAGTTACGTTTTCTTATTGGCATGATTTGGGCCAGGAGCTGGGATATAGTTATAGGAATGGGCATCTCCGCATAGATTGAGTAGGGAGAAAAGGAGAGTTTTTAAAAAGGTACAGAGGGAAGGGGACAGTTTCCAGAAGAGAGGAGTTCCACATTAGAAAAAAAAAAACAGTAGTATTCTATCATAGACTCCAATAATATCTTTGTGGCAGACACTAAGAAGCAGTTTTCAGTCTTCATTTATTTGACTTCCCAACAAATCTTCCCAAATCTCCTTGAAATACTGTCTTTGGAGGCTGTGGAATCTATTTCTTTCTTTTCTTTTTTCTTTTTATTTTTTGACTCTTTTATTGTCTTTTCTGTGTCTGCATTCTGTACATTCTCCTCTTCTATCCATTAGTTGAATATTGGAGTTTCTTGAGGTTTTTCTTTTTTTTCATACTTTTGGGTTTGTATATTTTCTTCTAGTTGACCCCACCCACTGCCAGTTTGAACCCATCCATATGCTGATGACTCCAGCTTCACATCATGAGTTTTACACTTTCTGCTCAACGTTACCACTTTTAGTTTCTCAAAGGTATCTCAAGTCAAACGTGGCCAAAGTGGAACTCAGCTGCCCTTTTGACATTGCTCCTGATCCATTATTCTCCCACTTGGTATTTTATGCACGCTCTGTAGAAATAGGCACAACGGAATATAACAGACTACATTAGGAATTCTATTTTACTGACAGCCCCATTTATAACAATTCTGGAAAGATGAAATGGAATCCCTTAAAATCACAGTAATAACTCAGTGAGGAAGATCTCATCAAATGCCAAAGAAGTGGTCTTTAAATTGTATTTGTTTCTTCAAAGCTGAGATGTTGGCTAATAGTGCAAGTAAATATAAGAGATGTAAAGCTTCATTGTTTACATATTGTCTGTAAATTTGCATAAGAATTATTACACAAATACATATTGGGCTGTGATGTTCAGAGGTGCTGAGAGATATAAGTCACACAGCTAGCAAAGTAGCAGAACTGGGATCCCAAACACTGTCCATCCAACTCCAAGGGAGACGTGTCCAACAAACGTTGAGTGTCAGAGGTGGGAAATCCACAAAAATGCCTAAGCCATGGTAGAAGTTCTACAGCCCCTGCACCTAGTACAGGGTGTGGTCCTTAATAGGAGTTCAGTGCTTGTGTCCTGACTGAAGAGGGAGCCACTGCACCCTACGAATCCCTGACTTGAAATCCACCAAGGCAGCCCAGTGATCCTGGGAAGGATAGGAATCAGGAGTCCTGCAGGCAGCTGTCAGACTGGCATTATAGATGGAGGGACAGATGAATTAGCACTCCAAAATGTGCCCCTTTCTGTCCCTGAATTTTTTATTAATAATTTGTAAAAAACATAAAGGAATAAAGGAAAACACTTTTGCATAGGAGATCCTAACACATGTCCTAAAAGGGCCTAAAAAAAAAATAGGTATGTGATTGTTGGGACCCCAAATTAATTTCTATTGGGGGAAATAAATATTAGCACTTAAATAACGGTATTTGAATCCTGGGCTGACAGAGTGGGAAGGTATTCTGGAAATCATCTAATCCAGCCCTTTCGTTTTATATTTGTTGAAACAGCCCAGAGAGAGGAGGCCACGGGACAAGTCTATGTAGAGAGGGGACTGTTGTCCCTGAGGAGACACCTTGAACCCTAGGAGCCACCATGCAAATCTCACCCCTTCTATCAGCTTGTTAGAGCAAATGATGTATTTTGGTTATATCCCTTTATATGTCTGGCAAAAAAAATCCATTTCAAAAATAGTTATTCCTTTTAATTTTGTTTGTTTTCCCATAATGTATAATAAAATGAATGCATATTCATTAAATAAAACTTAGAAAATGCAAAAAGATGGGGTAATGATGATGAGGAGGAGAAGGATGAGGAGGATGATGATAAATCATTCCTAATCTATCACCCAAAGGTAGTCATAGTTATTATTTGAATGTGTATTTTCTTCTATTCCTTCTAAAAACATAAGTCCAAAAGGAAAGATTAAGACTCTGGGCTTTGGTTTGAGGGAGCTAAGTTTTAAATTCCAGTTCCATGCTTAGTGGCTGTCTGTCTTTGGATGTATGTTCCCATGTGTCTAAGATAGGTCCCTCATCTGTGAGGTCAGAGTATTAATAGCACCTGTCTGACAGGTTTGTGAGGATTAAATTATGAAGGCTTAGTTTAGTATAGGGTCAAAACTTGTAGAGTTCTTATTTTTTTTTTTTGTTTAGTTATTGCTTTTTTAACATATGCCTTACAATCTATGCTTAAAATATGTAACATAAATATCTATAATGCTTGTCTAATACTAGAGGCATTCGGATGTTTCACTTTGAGTTGTGACTTTATGATAAGAAATTTTCATGATATAATATTCACATTCAAATATCATTTTTATGGCTAAAAATAAAAGGATATGCATAATCAACCCTCTTTGTTGACATTTAAGCTCTTTCAAAATTTTTGCAATTACAAATAATGTGATGAATGTGTTTATGTACTCTCTTTTTAAGGATACATTTCAGAAATGAAACTATTGAATCAAATATTATGGATATTTATAAAGCTTATGATACATATTGCTGGATGCTCTCCCAAGGGGTTGCAAAAATTTACACAAAAATTAGCATTGCATGAGATTTTGTCACCTTTTAGTACACTTGAAAGCATTCCATCCTGATATTTCAACAAAAATCATTGCAAATTTGTTATTTAACTGATGAGATTTTATTGTGATGATTTTAATTATTACCGGTATATTTAAACATCTTCTCATTGCTTTTTAAACGAATATATTTCTATTATGTATGAGATATTGTTCTCTTATTTTTCTACAGACATCTTTCTCTACTGATTTGTTTGAGCTGTCTGTTCATTACTGATAACAGCCCTCTGCCGTATTTGCTTCAAATATGATTTTTCAAAAATAAATTTATGTAGTCTTTCTATATACCCTAGGTCTCTTTCTTCATTACTTTGTTTTAATTTATATGCAGTCTAATCTGAAAATCTTTCCCTTTTTTATTTCATCCACCCCTTCTAGGCTTAGAAAGGACTTCTGACTCTATCCAGAGCAATGATTTTCTAATGTTTAGACTTCCAAGATCAGAATGATGAGATGTTGTTAAAGCACACAGAAGTAAATCAGGATTTCTTGGAGTAAGCAGGGAACTTGTATATTTGCAGTCTTTGTGATTATTATTATTGTTGTTGTTGAAGTTTGAGAACCAGTGCTCTAACTATTTGAGCTGCCATTTTCTCTTACTTAAAAAAATGTAGAGAAACCTCTGGAGCGAACGGTCGGGAGATCAGCGGCAAGGGTAGGTGGAGCG
>VBSM01002608.1:91306208-91334089 GCA_008086735.1 Cheirogaleus medius
AAGAGTTTTTATGTAAAAAAAAAAAAAAGAAAAAAGAAAAAAAAAACATATACAAGTTTTTCCACATCCTCATCACTTGTTATAGTTTGTCTTTTTCTTAATAGCCATTCTTACATGTGTGAAGTAATAGTCTGTTTTAATTTGCATTCCACAGATAATTAATGATGTTCATATACCTGTTGGGCATTTGATTGTCATCTTTTGAAAAATGCCCGTTTGTGTCCTTAGCCTGTTTTTTTAATTACCTTATTTGTTTTCTTATTGAGTTGAGTTACTTATATATTTTGGATATTAACCCCTTATTAGATGTATGGTTTGCAAATATTTTCTCCCATTACGTAGGTTTTCTCTTCACTCTGTTAATTGTTTCCTTTTCTGAGCTTGTTAGTTTGATATAATCCCATTTATCTATTTTTGCCTTTGTTGCTTATTCTTTTGGGGTCAACCCTCCCAAAATAACATTGCCCAGATCAAAGTCAAGAAGCCGTTTGCCTATGTTTTCTTCCAGTAGCTATAAAGTTTCAGGAGTCATGATTAAGTCAATAACCATTTTGAATCGATTTTCATATATGGTGTGAAATAGGGATTCAATTTCAATCTTTTGCATGTAGATATCCAGTTTACCCAATACCATTTATTGAAGAAACTATCCTTTCCCCATCATGTGTTCTTTGAACACTTGTGGAAAATCAATTGATCTTAAGCTTGGACATTTATTTCTAGGATCTCTATTATGTTTCATTGGTTTATATGTCTGTTTATATGCCAGTCCCATACTGCTTTTATTACTATAGCTTTGTAGCATATTTGAAAATCATATAGTGTAATGCCTCCAAATTGGTTCTTCTTACAAGATTTCTTTGGTTACTCTGGGTCTTTTGTGGTTCCATATGTATTTTAGGATTTTTTTTTATATTTCTTACAATTATTTCGTTGTGATTTCAATAGGATTTGCATTGAATCTGTATATCACTCTGGGTAGTATGGACATTTTAACATTATTAATTATTCCAATATATGACCATGGGATGTCTTTTCATTTATTTGTGTCTTCTGCAATTTCTTTCATCAATGTTTTATAGTTTTCGGTGTATAAATCTTTTGTTTTATTCTTAAGTTTTTTTTATGCTATTATAAACGAGATTGTCATCTTAATGTTTTTTGCATAGTTTGTTGTCAGTGTATAGAAATGCAACTGACTTTTGTATGCTGATTTTGTATCCTGAATCTTTACTGAACTTGTTTATTAGTCTTAACATTTTTTGGTGGATTCTTTAGATTTTCTGCATATAAAATTATGTCATCTACAAACAGAGACAATTTTACTTGTTCCTTTCCAATTTAGATGGCTTTATTTCTTTTTCCTGTCTAGTTGCTCTGGCTAGGGTATCCACTACCATGTTTCCCTGAAAATAAGACAGGGTCTTATATTTATTTTTCCTCAAGAAGACACCCTAGGGCTTATTTTCAGGGGATGTGTTATTTTTTTTAAGTACAGTACAACAATCTACATTTATTTGAATATAGTTAAGTTGTCTTCTTCTGGAACATCATCATAACTCTCCAAACCCTGAATTCCATCCTGAATTTCTTGCGACTCTATTTCCTTTAGAACCATTGGACCCAATCTCTCATGTCGAGCAATAGAGCTCTCATGGGGCAGATGAGAAGGGCTGCTCATCTTCTTTACTGTTCCCCAACGAAATGCATGGGTTGTGCAGATACCCTGTGTAGCCACACCCATCACTAGGTCTTATTTTCGGGGTAGGGCTTATAATGTACAAATGCTTAGAAATCCTACTAGGGCTTATTTTATGGGTAGCTCTTATTTTCGGGAAAACACAATAGTATATTGAGTAGAAGTGGTAAGAGTGGTCATCCTTATCTTGTTCTTGATCTTTGAGGAATAGCTTTCAGCTTTTCAGCATTGAGTACAATGCTAGCTGTGGGTTCGTCATATACAATCTTTTTTATGTTAAAGTACATTTCTTCTGTAATTGTTGAGAGTTTTTATCATGAAAGGATGTTGAATTTTCTTAAATGTTTTTTTCTACGTATATTGAGATGATCATATAATTTTTATTCTTCATCTGTTAATGTGGTATATCACATTTATTGATTTGTATATATTAACCCATCTTTGCATTACAGGGATAAATCCCACTTTATCACAGGGTATGATCATTTCTAATGCACTGTTGAATTTTGTTTACTAGTACTTTGTTGAGAATTACTGTATCCATCTACATAAGGTATATTGGCCTGTAATTTTCTTGTGGTGTTATTGTTTGGTTTTGATATCAAGGAAATTCTAGCCTTGTAAAATAATTTTAGAAGTATTCTATCCTCTTCAATTTTTTTGGGAGAGTTTGAGAAGGATTGGTATTAATTCTTATTAAATGTCTGTTAGAATTCAGCAACAAACACATCAAATCCTGGGTTTTCTTTGTTGGGAGATTTTAATCACTGATTCAATCTCCTTACTCATTACTGGTTTGTTCAGATTTTCTATTTCATCATGATTCAGTCTTGGTATGTTGTATGTATCTAAGAATTTATACATTTCTTCTAGGTTATCTAATTTGTTGGCATATAATTGTTCATAGTGATTTCTTATGATTCTTTGCATTTCTGCAATAATAGTTATAATGTCTCCTCTGTTATTTATAATTTTATTTATTTGAATCTTCTTTCTTTTTTTCTTCATTAGCCTAGCTAAAGGTTTGTTAATTTTATCTTTTAAACAAAAGCAACTCTTAAGTTCACTTATCTTTTCCATTGTTTTTCTAGCCATCAGGGATCTGAGGAGTCGGGGCATAGCATGATTATAACAGTTCTTAGAGTCTGTGTTAGTTTTTTCTAGGACTAGACCCTGCTCCATGGACTTCTGGCAAAAACTTTTCTGGACTTCTCTGATCTAAAATGTACTCACATGTTAGATCCGGTATTAGTTTCTGACAGCTGACTTAACAGAGTACTATATACCAGCTGGTTTAAACAGCAGAAATTTTTTGTTTCACAATTCTGGAGGCTGGAAGTCTGAGATCGAGGTATTGGCAGTGATGGCTCCTTTTGAGAGCTGTGAGGGAAATATTTTTTTCCAGGCCTCTTTTCCGGGCTTGAAGATAGCTGTCTTCTTCCTGTGCCTTCACATTGTCTTCCCTTTGTGCGTGTTTGTGTCCAAGTTTCCCCTTTTCATAATGATACCAGGCTTATCAGATGAAGGGTCCTTCCTACTCCAGAAGGACATTTGTGATGAGCCGACTTCCAAATGACATCACATTCTGAGGTGCTGGGGGTTAAGACTTGAGCATATGAATTTGTGGGGAACATGATTTAATCCATAACAATATTAGTGGGTTGAATAGTGGCCCTTCAAAACTAATGTCTACCAGAAATATCAGAATCTGAACGTATTTAGAAATAGGTTCATTGCAAATATAATCAGTTAAAAATTGTGTAACAATAAATTTCTGTGGTTTAAGTCCCCAGTTTGTGGTATTTTGTTATGGAAGCCCTAGAAAGCTAACACAGGGTCTAACATGTATCTACATTTTAGATCAGAGAAGTCCTAACCAATTTGCCAAAGGTCTATGGAGCAGAATCTAGTCCTAGAGAAAGAGATGATTAGAACTGGGTTAGGTAGTCAAGGCTTAACAATTGAGTGTCAGACCAAAGAGGAGAACACAGGGACTAATGGGTAACAAGGTAGTTCTGGACTACGGTGTCTGTGTCCTATCCTAACTCTACATCTTGCAAAGTGGATAAGCCTGAGATAATGATTTAACACCTTGGTACTTTGATTTCCTCCTATGCCAAATGAGGATAACAGCCCCTTCATCCTAGGACTGAGTAAAAAATAAATGAACTGACTGTATATAAAGTGCTTATCAGGTACCTGGCTCCAAGTAAACAAGGAAGAGATAGATAACTTGTAACTTACCAAAGGTGAAGGTGTGTGTCTATGGATCTGTAGCATAATGCCCTCATGCACACACTGGGCTCAGTCACTCCTGCAGAAGAGGCAGAAAGACCTGAGGTTATTTCCCCATCAAGATGGGAAGCAGTTCTTCATAACAGCAGGTGGGCCAGGCTCTTCTAGCTGTGCTGGCAGGATAATGAGTAGGACTGGATGAGAGCCAAATCCTCAGGAGGCTGCAATATTTTCTGCTTCCAGGGAAATCAGGAGAGGTGCTAATACTGTCCTTCCTGAGCTCCCCATTGTCAGCCAATGAACAGAAGGGAAAACAACCCTAACCCTCCCCAAACCAAAAACCATCCTTTTGCCAAATTCACAGTCCTTGTTTGTTTGTGTGAGTACTAAACTCCCAGGGCACTCATCCATGCACACCATTAGCAAAGGTAAACACAGCCTCCTAAGCAATGATTGTTGCAGGCCAATGTTTGCAGTTTGCACCCCTTTATCAGAGAGCATTTTGTCTTAGGCAGGAAGTGGTGAGACTTCACCATGTTCATGTAAATCACCTTCTCTGCTGCCAAGCCCTGGGACAGTCAAATGATTTCATAGGAAGCATCTGTTTATAAGAAAGGTGTTTGCTCATTTATTTTATTGTATTATTTATTTTCCCATTTTGGTTGCATTTCTCTGTAATGTTCTTTACCCCCTCTTCCCAGTAAAAAGCCTTCAGGGCAAATAGAAAATTACTTTAGAGGATGAGACAGTTTGGTATCAAACTTTATGTTTTGGAATATTTAGCTAACCACGAATCCCCCATCCAGTGTCATGATAAACAAGTTTAAAACTGTTCCATACTCAACAGACTTTGTGGAGACAGGTAACAAGCTCTTCAAGGCAAGATGGCAAGAGATGTCATGAGGCTGCTCATTCACCCCTGGAAAAAAAAATGATTTGGAACCAGCAACTCAACCCAGGTAGCCATGTGGCTCTCTCAAGGGCCCCAAAGTCATACCCCTGTATGCTGCGTTCCTGGTTCCTGTGTGCCTGTCATTGTAAACCAGGGGCACCAACAGAAAGTGGGAAGAATTAGCATTCAAGATCTGCAGTCTATGCAGAAGCTTGTCTCTGCCTTTGAAAGCAGAACAATAAAGCCCAGGCAACCCGTGCACCTGGGACTCACTAGTTTCAATCCAGAGCAACAAAGAGTAGTAACTTATCCATCATAGTAATCATAATAATCATGATAACAATGCAAAACTTTACACTTCAGTTATTAAAGACCTATGACGTGTCTGAGACTGTGTGAATTGTTTTGCATATGTTTTCTTAAATGTCATGCAATCTCTGCAGACGTAACATTATTATGAGCATTTTATAGATAACTCACACAGCTATGTTGATTACAAGTCAGTCCCAGATGTGTCCAATTTAAAGACCCATGATCAGCAAAGCCATTATTTTGTTGGAAGGCAGTAAAGGAGAGTGGTTACACATTCAGATCTGGGGACAGACAGGTGACTGGCCTTGCTGTATGACTTTGAGCAAGCCACTAAATTATGTTTTTCAGTGTACTCATCTATAAAATGGAGATTGATTTGTTCATGTACTCTACAAATATTTCGAGTGCCTACCATATGCCAGATGCTGAAAATATAGGAGAGAACAAAATGGACAGCAATTCTTGCACTCCTGGAGTTTACCTTCTTAGAGCTGAAAGGAAGGGAGAAATAAGCAATTCATAAATAAGTTATTACATGTCACATGGTTGTTAGTGCTATAGCAAAATATAGCAAGGAAGACGGATTGGAAGTGTAGGGATAAGAAGAAAGGAATATTATAATTTTATGGACAGTATCTGAAGAAGGCCTCACCAGGTGGGTGACAACTGATCAAAGACCTAAGGTAATAAGGAAGTAAGCCATGTGGATTTTGGGGGGAACTGCCTTCCAGACAGAGGAAACACCAAAGGCATAGGAAAATGCCTGTCACACAGCAGGCCAGGACGGCTGGAGCTGAGTGAACAAGGGTCAGGAACTTAGAAATGGAATCAGAGATGGAGCCTACACAGCCCTGGAATAACTGGGTTTTACTCTGTGTAAGAGGGTGACCACTTACACAGAGGATAAACCCAAAAGGGAGGGTTTAAAATGATGAAGAGCATGATGTGACCTGTATTTTCAAGGCATCACTCTGGCTCATAGGTAAACAGGAGCAGGAAGTTTGCAATCATGATCCAAGCAAGAGATGGTGGTGGGGACGAAGGGGAAGGCAGGGGAACAGGTGTGCATGGGTCACACTCTGGATATAACATAGCAATAATTGAATGTCTTTATAGGGTTATTGCTGCAAGGAGTAAATGAGAGAATATATTTAAAACATTTCCAATAGTGTCCTGAGTGTTCTTTGCATTTCTCCTGGTGGATAGAGACATCATTATTGGTGACAATTCACCATGAGATTTTTCTAGTATAAAACCAGTATATGTGCTTCTTCTTTCCTCTCTTCTTTCCTTCATTTGTTCCTTCCTTACTTCTTTTAATTTTTTCCTTCATTCCTTCCTTTCATTTTTCTTCCCTTCTCCCTCCCTTCTTTACTTCATGCATTTATGTATCCATTCAAGGACAGATAACTATAATGGTTAACCATGTGGGTGTGGAGTTGTACAGATGTGGACTGAAACCCTGACTAAGCCATTTAACAGCTGTTCTACCTTGATTAAGATTAAGATTCTCAACTTATTGGAACCTTAGTCTCATTATCCCTGAAGTGGGTCCAACAATGGTATCTACAGCAGGGAGTTAATCAGAAGATTGAGATAATTTGTGGAAAACACTTAGGCTAGTGTCTGATGTTATAAATTCTCAAAAAAAGGTGTTTTTTCTCATTCATTTTATTATCAAATATGTATTACCACTAATAAGTATTGTGATATATATATAGAGAGAGAGAGAGAGAGAAAGACAGAGAGAGAGAGAGAGAGAGAGGGAGATATGAGAGAGCAAAATCTATTGACATGATATGGACTCTTTATGAGCTTATGATTTAAAGCAGTGGTCCCCAACCATTTTGGCACCAGGGACTAGTTTTATGGAAGACAATTTTTTCATGGAATCAGGGATAGGGGCTAGTTTCAGGATGATTCAAGCACATTACATTTATTGTGCACTTTATTTCTATTATTATTACATTGGAATATATAGTAAAATAATTATACAACTCACCATAATGGAGAATCACTGGGAGCCCTGAGCTTATTTTCCTGCAACTAGATGGTTCCATCTGGGGATGATGAGAGACAGTGACACCTGAAGTGTGTTGCTTATGCCCAGTCTACTCTATAATCTCGTTTTGGTTGCTGCCACTGCAGAAACCCTGCTTCACAAAGATAGAATGTTCGAAATGGAAGCAGGTTTTTCAGTGCTTTAGTGGAAATCTCAGAATATTCCACCTTGATTTTAGTCCAGAATGTATGGAGATTTGAAGTTGCCTCAAACATCCTCTTAAGGCCACCGTCATTTGTGATCTCAAGCAGTTGATTCTCTTCTAGCAAGGAAAAAGTCGATTCACCTGACTTATTCACAGATGTGTTGCGGATCCATTTCTTTCCAGTTCCAGGGTCTTTTGTGGTTGGGAAGTAATGCTCAAACTCTTTTGAAAGCTGAGATAGGTGATCATGCACCAGCTGGGGGAAAGAAGGCCCTGGATCGGTGTCTTTCAAAATCTCTGCTAATGTTTGAAACCTGTCAAAAATCCAAGTGTTCACTCATCGTCCCCATAATTCCAGTTTGGCTTTGAATGTAGCTACTTTATCTGCTGACTTGAAAACAGTTGTCATTCTCCTCTGAAGTGACAGATTGAGTTTGTTGAGCAGGTTGAATATGTCACACAAGTAAGCAAGTTTTGTGACCCAGTCTGTGTCACTGAAATGTGTTGCCAGTGGTGACTGGTTTTCTAAAATAAATCTCTGGAGTGGCTCTCATAACTGAAAAACTCTGGCCAGTGCTCTACCTGTAGAAAGCCATCTCACTTCTGTGTATAAGAGGAGACCTGCGTGCTCTGCATCCATCTCCTTACAGAGGTGCAGGAGGTTTCCCAGCAGCTTGCAGGCAGAAGAAGCAACACAAACAAAGATCCTGAAGCAGATATGTCCTTATCCAGTCAGAACTGTAAGCTGTTCCAAGAGAGATTGGTAGAGAATCCCTCTCTCTATCAAGTGGTTGTTAAACTGGTGAAATGAATTAAACATTTGAAAGTCTCGAAGCTGAATCTCTTCATTCACAATTATTCCATGTGGCCTCAGAAATAACTCAATGATGATAGCACCTGTCTTAGCTAATGTCCAAATAATGATGTCAATTAGGGGGAAATAAAACCAAATTCACCAGTCTCCCCATCTCTCCCACAAACAGCCTCTCCTCCTTGGTCCACAACCCCACTATTTTTACTAGTAGCATCAGCATTACCCAGCAGTGACACTGAGTCTCCTTGGCAGCTCCTTCTCTGTGTTCTGTGCCTGTCCTCTCCACACAAATGTGTTCGTGTGTGAGTGCTCACACACACTCAAGCAAGCACAAATACATTCATTCAGCTAGACACATTTATGTCAATTCCACCTCCATTACACCCTCTAACTTTTTCCAGCCCTTTCTAACACCATTGCAATGATCCGCGTTTATGGCATCATTCAGCTAGATAGCCCTACAACTCATCTCCTTACCTTTTTGCTCCTAGAAAAGGGCAGTGGTTAAAAAGCCACTGTTGCCTGGTTAATCTTTAAAGCAAGGGTCAGCAAACTTGTTCTGTGAAGGGTCAGATAATAAATAGGTTTTACAGGCTGTAGGATTTGTGTTGCAACTACCCAGCTCTACCCTTGTAGTGCTGAAGCAACCATAGATAACATATAAATCAATGGGTGCAGCTATATTCCAAAACAGGCAGAGGGCAGATGCCACCCTGGTCTTAGGTAAAATTCATAGCAACAACCCCTAAAACTGCTTCCTATACCTTCTGGAGTAATGTCTTTAGCCTACAACTAAACATACTCAATACTTCTTCTCATCTTTTGTTTCTATAACTTTTCCTCTGGAGGCCCCCACCTTCTCACTGTAGGTCTCCAGCTTTCCGCCTCACTAAAGAGTCTCTCACTTCTGAACATACCCTATCGGGATGCCTCTACTGCCAAATTGGCTAGCTGGAATCTTACTGATATTTCAGGTCTATCTCTAACACTGGTTCCATCCCCCAGAGATCTTTTTCACCATGAGAGCTCAGCTCAGAAGGTCATCAAAAAGCTGTTGGACATTAATATTCTTGATGGTAGACTTTCTCAGGGAAGAAACTTTTGTCACCTCAACTGAGACACTAAGACTCCTGCTCTTGACTTCAAATTCTTTGACACTCTTTGCTTTGAGCGATGGGTATTTGACCACTCCTCTTGAATCTGGGTATACTCTGTGATTACTTTGACCACGGAATATGACAAAGGTGTGCTGTGACATTTTCTAGGCCCTGGCTTAAGACACTGGCATCTTCCACTTTCTGCTTCATAGAGTACTTTCTCTGGGAGCCCTGGCAGCCATATAAAGAGTCTGACTACTTGGACACCAGCTGTCTTACCTGAAATGCTAGATATTGGTGCTCAGGTCAACAATCTTAGCTGAGCCCAGCCTTCACACATGACCATTAAAGCACTGGTCATGTGAGTAAAGTCATCCTGGACCCTCCAGTTATCCCATCTGCCTGCAAAATATATCTGAATAACCTCCATTAGCAGTACATAGAGCAGAAGAATCGTCCAACCAAGCCCTGCCCAATTCCTTGCCTATGAAATCATGAGATAAAACAAAATGGTTGTTTGTTCTAAGCCATTACATTTTGGGTTAGCTTATAACACAAGAAATGACAGACTATAGTGTTCTAGATCAATGACCCTGTTTTTCTCAACTTTTCCCCCAAGCCAGAGGATTTTTTTTCATTCCCATTTATTTTGCAGTTTTGCTCCCTCTTGTCCAGAATGCTCTTCTGTTGTGATTATTTACTTGCATTCTTCCCTTTATTGACTATTAAGATTTCTATTTTTATACCTATGTATAGTATCACTTCCCCTGTGAAGCCTTTCCTGTTTTCTACAGGCATTCATTCACTGATTCTTTAAAGTTCTCCAGGCACTTGGTTTATAGATGTGTATAGGTTTATAGGTGTGTATAGTCAACTATCATTATAATGGTTGACTTGTTCTGCAAATTTTCTTTTAATTTTCCTGTCTTTCCCAGTGGGATGTGATGTCCTCAGTGTTAGGAAACATGCCTTACTCATCTATGCAGCTCTGTTTTTTGTATGGTTATTGACAATTAGTAGTCACTTAAACATTTATTGAATGATTGAATACAAGAGCTGGGATTTGCACTCTAATAGTTGACATATTACATTCAACATGTTGCAGAAAATCTTCTCATTTATGGACACATCTAATTCAAACTTTGCCATTAGATTATTTCCAACATATAATGAATGCCAGAAAAGAATATAGAGGCTAGGTTTTGCTGTGATAATAAGTAAACCCTAAATGTCAGTGGTTTAAAATGGCAAAGGACAATTTATTACTCATGTCACAGTGGAATGCAGATTGGGAAGCTCTCCTAGGCAAAATACTCTCCCATGGTGACTCAGGTATTCAAACTCCTATGTTACAACTCTGCTAGTGTTGAAGTTCTTTCCTTCTAGGCAAACAGATAGGAGAAAGGGAGTATGGAGGACATATCACTATTTCTTACCTGAGAGAGAGTAACATATCATTTCTGCTCACATTCCAGTTGTGAGGCACTTAGTTGCATGGTGACCACCTAAAAAGACTGGAAAATATAGTCTTTCTGTGCACCCATGAAGAGAAAAGGGTGTGGTGAATACATATTGTCTCTGTTACAAAGACTGTATTAGTGAGCTTTTGATGAGACACAAACAACTCCAAACCTAATGGCTTAAAACAATCATTTGTTCATTTTTTCTTACAATTATTTGAGTCGGCTGGATGATTTTTCAGGTCTGGGGTGCATCAGCTGGGAATTGATAATCTAGAACACTAGTTTTCAACTGGGGCTGATTTATACCCTCACATACACACTGCCAGTGGACATTTTGGAATGTCTAGACACAATTGTGGTTGCCATAATTGGGGGATCCCATTATCATCTTGTGTAGAAAGGCCAGGGAGGTTGCTAACCATCCCATAATGTACAGAACAATCCCCTACAACAAAGAATCATCTGGGCCAAAATGTGAATAGCAGAGAGGTAGAGAAACTCTGGTGTAGGATGACTTAACTCAGGTGTTGTAGACTATTCACTCTAAGGAGGACTCAGCTGAGATGGCTTGACTCTGTTCCACAGGGTCTTCCATGTTCCAGTAATGTGACGGAATCTTCTTCACATGGCAGCCTCAGAATTCTAAAGAGCAGCAAGAGAGCAAGTTCTAATATGTAAGCATTTATTAGCCTCTGTTGGTGTCTGCTTGTCCATGTCCCAGTGACCAACCATTTCATCTCTTGAGATGAAGAGTGGAAAATGTGGCCATGTTTGCAAGCTAAAACAAAGATCTTGTGTGAAATCTGTATTGCAATTCTATACTGTACTCTCAACCTCTATTTGAAAGATAATGTGTTATAATTCAATGCATTATAAAAATGTATAATTATGAGTTCCTCTTTACACAGAACATTTACAATAATTACAGTGGTTCAGAGTGGGGGTTATGGTGTCAACCTCCCTGGGTTCAAATCCCAGCTCCATCACTTTGGATTAAACATAGAGTAAGTAGCATAATTTCTCTGTGCTTCTGTTTCCTCATCTGTAAACCAGAAATAACGATGATAATCACTGCTTTGGGGAAGACACAATGAGACAATGCGTGAGAAGCAACTGTGTATTCTCCAGAATACAGTTGAGATCAATAAATAACCTTTATTAATTACTGGTAGGCAGCCAGTATGCCTATGCCCTTCTATGATTTTGGAAGGGAAGACAGGTGGGTTCTATGTCCTTTGTTAAGGTGGTAGAAATTTTTTTCCCTTTCTCCTATTCAGCATCAGATCACAGATGAAGAAGTGTCAATAATAGCTTTTTATTTTTAGCTTCTGATGATGTGAGTAGTGAATCATGATTCTCATTCAAGTCCTTTAAGAAGACAAAAAGTACCCTGTGGGCACTGTCAACTATCTGAAAGCCAGTCAAGAGGATGGGAATTAGATGTGTGTTCTGTCATGTTGTAGGACAGAATAGATCTGTTGGGGTGGGAGTTACTGGGAGTTCCAGTTTTAATAAATGTAAGAAAAAACCTTTAACAAACAAAGTGTCAAACAATGGGTGGGCCGATCTCTCATCTTATGTTGATTTCCTGGATGACATACTGTGTAAGTGAAGAATAGAGAAGCAGAAAGTAGAAAGAAAGAGGAAAGGAGACCAAGGAAATACATCATATCGAGTGTTCGATATCAACTCTTGGAGGGTGACTTTGGCTCCATCCCACAAGGGAGGCTTGCAACAGTGAAGGTCACTCTCAGAGTTTCTGAATCAGGGCAAGGGAACTGTGCTCATCATTGGTTAAGTCATGAGGATGGGATGACATATATTCCCAGGGACTTCTGGGCTTTGTGTTGTCCTGCTTGTAGGCAGTGAGGGCCCTGGTAAATTGAGGCACCTCAAATCACTTCTACCAGGAACAGAGACACACAGGAATCTGTGGGACACAAAAATAGCAAAAGAGGTCTGCAAGAATATCATTGCAGCACTGACATCGCCAGCTCTGCCTATCTGTAGTGACATCCTATTCCTAGGAAGATCCAAGCAGAGGCTGCTGACCAAAGACATGGTCTCTGAGAGTCTTTTAACACAGGCTTTATTTAAAATAATACAATACTTTTGCTTAGTTTCATTTGGCACCCTTTAAAAACAAAGTGCTTAGAGGAAACCTCCCTCCAGATATGTAAGCCTTGTCTCCAGTTGGCTGATGTCTGGCTGGGCCTTCTCTTCAGTGACTGTGGGTTCTGGCCTCAGACAGACTTGACCTCTTATCCCTCCTCTATAATCTTTCATCCAAAGAATCTAGAGTAGATTGCCCAAAACCCTTGTTCTTCAGTTACTTTACTTGTAAAATAGAGTCAATAATGCTTACCTCTTGGGTCAAATAAGATTTATATACCTGGTTCACAATAGGTGTTTATATAAACACTGCATGCATTGCTTTATTCCCAACTTGAAACTACATAATTTAAGACAGAAAGATTAAGTTGCATCTCAGGTCACTTGGGAAGAATGGGAATTATGTTTGTTCTACCAACTCTTTCTCAGCACAATTTTGAGTATAATATTTTATACGGAGAATGAGATAATGCCAGATAGAGTGCAGAAAAAACAACAGATCAAACAACAGATCAAAACCCAGTATCACTATTTGTTGTTGTTGTTGGTATCCATCCCTTCTACTTCTTGGCTATTTGACCTTGAAAAATCACCTATGTTTTCTGTGCTTCAGTTCTCTCTGCTACAGGATATGAGCATCAGACTACATGGACATAAAGTCCCTTCCAGCTCTACCTACCTATCATTCTAGGAGGCAAAGTTGAGAAGTTCAGGGCTTAGGAGTCTAAGTGTAGTGATATGAATGGAGTTGTGTTTACTTAACAGGTAGCGAGCCTCCTCTGCCCATAGGTGGAAATGGTAAAATATAGTTTGGCTGCCTATTACTTTTTAAAGAAAAAAAAAACAATAAAAATAAAACCAGTCCAATCTTCAATGTTAATTGAAAAAATAATAATTATAAATGTAGCCTGGATGCCAATGGAACTTGTATTCTCTGGTGGCAGGTTGGAAACAGAATTTCTTTATTTGTTTCTTTTTAAGGTTATTTTCAATCCTGAGCTTTGGACATTTAGTCATGATGAAAAAAAAATCATAATTCTAAATGAAGGTTACCTGAGAGGTACTGAGGCTATGAGGAAGAAAAAGCAGCCACACATCAAGTAGAATATTGTGCCGTGAGCTGCTCTTCCCACGAGCGCTGGGAGGTTACAATGCCGCAACTGAATAGCTCTTTGATATACTTCACTAAATTACTCTGTTGGGTACCCCTTATTAAGCAGTCTGCTTCAGAAAGTTCTTTATTTTCCAGGACTGGCAAAGTCTCACAATTTCATTATGCCGGGGGGCTTGGTGCTCTCTTTTGAGAGATGTGTCTGCCTGGCGAGTGGCCTGTATTACCTTCCTTGTTGGGCCTTGATAAGTGTCTCTAAACGAAGGGAAAACAATTTGTACAACTCTTCCAATCAATTGGAGGCTGAACTGTGGGACTGAACAAAGCTCCACTCCATCCCACAGTGCCAATTTGCCCTTATCAAGTGCAACAGAGAAAATGTGGTGGCGCGTTACTGGGAGAATAGAAAAGCACTCCCAACAAAACGAGAAAACAGTTATTGGACTCGTTTTATCAGCCCAGAGCTAGCTCTGCAGCAATTTTCATACGATTACGCCATGTTAAACTCGCCTCACCATATGTCTGGGCATTGATCATTTTGCTGCGATGCTAATTTAATATGTAGTGTGGTGTTTGCTTGTTTTGTTATTAAAATTTTCATTTTGGTGTTCTGATTCCATCATACAATGTGTGAGCATTGACAGGTTTTTTAATAAAAAATTGTTAACATTTGTAGAATAAAAATCTCTTTCACAAGCCCCGCTCTGTTTGAACTTTCTTAAGGAACTTGGAGACGCTCAGGCTGGTGTTACTGAACCCCAGGAACAGGACTCTCAGAGGCTGAGCAGCCTCCAAGTTGCTCCAAGGTGCAACCAGCAGTACCTGGCAGGTTGGGGGTGAGTCTGTGAGACTCTTTCCATGCTGGGACACAGGGATCCTGTTGAACTATGAACTATGAACTATATATTCATAGTCAGTACCTCTCCTAGCCTACTGGAAAAACACAGGTGGAATTAGTAAGTGAAGGTCCTCCTGCCTATGTTGTGAGCACTTAGGGGCAAATCAGATACTCTGGAAGCCAGAGCCAGCTCACACAGGCTTGGAAAGCCACTGGTGAAAGATAAAAGGGCCATATAAAGGGATACATTGAACTGCTGAGATGATCTAGTTTCTAAATGATCTTTTCTAAAACCTCTAGGATTCTGTGTGGGCCTCTCAGAGTCCACTGCAGGTATGAGGAAGAGGGTTTAAGGCTTTCTACACTCTGTCTCAGCCAAAGCAGTTCCACTTCTGCCTGTTTTTAAATACAGGACTTTCATGAACATTATTATTATTATTATTTGGTAAGAATGTCTTGTGGGATGAAATGGTTGAAGCAACTGGTACAATCCAATCAACTCTCTCTTAAAGGTGAAAGAACCCAGTCTTACAGAGGCATGGGATCTGTCCAAAAGGAGAGAAATCTTTGCCACAACTGAATAGCCCTTTGAAATACTTCACTAAATTACTCTGTTGGGTACCCCTTAGTAAGCAATCTTCTTCAGAAAGTTCTTTATTTTCCAAGACTGGCAAAGTCTCACAATTTCATTATGTTGGGGAACATCTTGTCTCCTGACTCCCAGTTCCCTTCACGGGGTTAACTTGTTAACACGGAGACCCGATATCTCAATATTGTTAACATTTAGACTCACTTTAAGCTCTACATATTTTAATAGCAGGTGTATTTGGAGGGTTGGGGTGTAGGGTTTTTGGAAAATGTATAGTTCCTGGCAAAGCAAAAATATCTGTAATTTTGGGGTGAAGGGGAGTAAAGCCTAGGTGCCAGTTAAATCTCTAAGGACATTTTCTTCACCATTGTGTTACTCATTAATTTTAAATTATCTATAGTTGATTTCCATCCCTCTCATCCATTCCCACTGTCCTGCTGTTCCCATTCTTTCTGCCTTTTGTCTTGCCCATGTCAAATTCAGCTTACACACAATTACCAAAAATACCTTTCTAGCATGAAAATCTGACCCTGCTCCTTTCCTGCTTGTAACCTGCAATTTATTTGACATGATGACATCCTGACTTCTTAGGATGGCTCTTCATCCCGTACTTATACCTATCAGCAGTTACCTCTCCGGTGTCATCCCCGGCTGCTTGTTCTCTTTTTCTACAGGTTCTAACCATAACCACTTATGTTTTCCCTCCACACCCTCATTACTGCTTCACACGTGGATACGCTGGCATGAGCAAGCCCTCCTGTCTGGAAAGCCCTTGCTGTACTTCTTCACCCAGACAACTCAAGCTTCAGGATTTATCCTAAGAATTGCCTTTTTATGTTGCCTATACCTACCATGTGTTAGATAAATGTTCTCTAACACACCTTTATCTAGCAATTGGCAGATTCTGCTTAAATATGCTCCTGTGACTATATCTCCTATTAGTGCACTCTTCTAAGGGAAAATCTGTTTCCTATTTTCTCAATCCTCCTAACACCTAATACCGGGCTTGGCACATGATGGGCACTCACCAAATGCTTGTCGACCTTAAATGTCTCTATTTCTGATCTTCTGTATTAGTTAAAACTCTTTGGTTGAAAGTTAAAAAGTGAAAAACAGCTGATATAAACTGTTGTCAAAAGAAGGGTTCAGTGACAGTATGCAGAGATAGTGTATAATTTCCTGGGGTTGGGGGGGGAGCTCAGTGGGGTCTGTGGGGGTTGGAACTCCAAGGCAGTGAAGTCCCTTTCTCTCTCTGAGGCCTCAAGCTTTCTCAACCCTGTTTGTTTCTGAGGGTCTGATGAATTGTTTCCTCAGTACCTCTCTGCTCTCTGAGGATCACCTTTCCCTGCTTCCAAGTACAACGGAGATAAAGGATCCCCACAGCGCGAGTTCAACCTACCATCTGAGCCCGACCTAAAACTTTTGAGTCTTGATTTGAAAGGGAAAGAATCTGACTCTTCCTACTTGTCCAGCCAAGTTCTGCCAGATGGAGCGGGGATGACCGTGCAAACTCACCTGGAGAATACGTTCACCCATTTATTTAGGTCTGTTTTGAAGAGAAGGGTCTGTGGGCTGCACAGGTATTTAAAAACAAAACAAAACAAAACTACAACAGGTCTAAGCAAATGAGGCGCACCCAGGTTAGGCATTCTAGAGCTAGGCTAGCATTTCCCAAAGCGTTGCCATGGAATATTAGTTCCACAGGGTGATAGTAGTTGATAGGAGAAAAACAGAATGCTATACAGTACAGTAAGTAAGCTTGAAAAATGCTCAGTTAAATAAACTTAAACCTGTTTCTTTACTGAAAGACTTCTCAATGACTTTATCATGCAAATGTGATTTGTGAGATGGAAAAAGAAATATCATTTGTTGCATTCTGTAGATTTATTTCTCCAGAGAAATATTTCCCCCCCTCAGGAAACATCTTGCTGCATCAGAGTTCTGTGGAATATACTTGGATGACATTGAAGTACTCTAATGCTAATTATCTCACCCTGGAGGTGAAAATACATACTAATCAATACATTGTACTCCACCAATTTATAGTAATGGCATTCTCTGGACTGTATTTAGGAGTCTTTGAGGGGCTTTAAATTCCTCTTCCTCTCTGTTCTTCTCCCAACAAGTAGGAATGGTGATTTTTCCAGTGACCATTACTTAGGTGGAATTTTCTCTCTGTGTTCAGCTATAGGCCTAATTAAATGTCTGCTATGGTTTAAACAGATTCAACTTAGGGTGTGAACACTAGTTCTTCTCTAGAAGTTGTTACAGTAAATAGAAATGGGTTGGGCAAACAAAAGCCATGGTTGATTGCAGGAGCACAGCCCAATACATTTCCATGTTTCCATGTTAATAGTTGATTCAGACCCATTTATCAAGTACTTATTGAGTGATTCTAGGCTCTGGGCTGGGCATTTGTGATGCCAAGATAAATAAGACCAGGACCTAACCTGGAGGTGCTCACATTTTAGTGGAGGAGACAGACGCATCAGCAGATAACTTCTCAATGTGATAAATGCCTTGGTAGAATAAACTAAATAATAAAGACTTAGCACAGAAGAGGGAGGAGTTTACTCTGGGGGAGGTTGCAGAAAACACTCTCCAGAGAAAGTAATATCTATTCCCTCTTTTGATGAAAGGTAAATGTTTTTTAATGAAAAGAAGAAAGGAAACCGTTTAGCGCATAAGTAGGAGAAAGAAGAGACATGGACAAAGTCCTGGGTTTTGCTGAAAATCGAGTGACTGGCAGATGAAGTGAACCTGGGGCAGGGGACTGAGAAGGAATGTCTAAGAGAAAAGCAAGGAAGAAGGCTGCCCAGGCAGACAAGGGAGGAGAGAGTTTCAAGAAAATTAAAAAGAGGGAGTCGAAAGCATGAAATGCTACTGCAGCAGATCCAACAGGATGCCAAATCAGTGTTTCAAGGTTAATGTTCCCACCTTGGACTTGAGTACACCGGGGGTTCCCAGAGACAGCAGTTTGGGCTCCGCCAACTCTTTCCACTCTATGCACCAATGGAAACTTCAAATTTACCCATGATAAAATAGTGCAGGATGTTATTACTGAATACATGCAAACTTTCATTAACAAAAATATTTTAAAACCTGAGGATAAAGGGAGGAGATGGAAATCAAAGGGGTCTGTTGGGGGTAATAGGTTTGTAAACAGTTGTATTCGAACTTCCTTCCAAAAAAAAGTGCACTGAGAATGAGACGACCTGTGATTTACATCGGATTCTGTGATTAAGCAACCGTGTGAATTTAGGAAAGTCATTTCAGCAGCTGGACCTGCGTTATCTGTTCAGTGCTGAGGCTTGGCCAGAGGATCTCTGTGGGTTCTTCGAGAGAAGCTGAGGTCACTGGGAGGCCTTTTGTGGAGTGAGAGACTTCACACTCTGTTGCCACACTAAAATTTGCAATGCACTCTTTCTTCCTCCACCAAGGTTCAAAGAGGAAGGAGAATTTCAGGGAGAGATTGGAGATATCCTTGGACAAGGCTGACCTTAGTTGGGTCTAACTTGTGACTGGAGAAGGAAGAGGAGGTAGATTTTTTTCTGCTTTAGTGAACAAGAGGCTTCTGTGACTTGCTGACTGGTCTTAGGCAAGTTTTTTCAATTCTGTGTATTAGTTATCTATTGGTGCATAACAGATTGCCCTAAAACTCCATGGCTTAAAATAAAAATAGAAATTCATTTTCTCTCACTGCTTCTGTGGGTTTTACCTGAGCTTGCCAGACGTTGGCCACGGTAGTAGTGGGGCTCAGGCAGGGCTGGGAACCCACTTCCAAGGTGGCTTTCTCACACGGCTTGCACGTCGGCACTGCCTTTTGGAGGGAAGCTCCGGGCTTTTACCACGTGAGCCTCTGCCCAGGGCTGTGTGAGTGTGTCCTCTGGATATGGTGGCTGGCTTTCCCCAGAGTGAGCAATTCAAAAGATGACCTAGCCCCAGAAGTCACTCACACATTTAACTTTGCTTTACTTATCAGTCACACGGGTCACCCTTGATGCCTTGTGGGAGGGGACCACACAAGGACATGAGTCTCTCCAGGAAGGCATCACTGGGGGTCTTCCTAAGCACTGGCTTCCACACTCTGTACACTTCACTTTCTTATGACAACATGCAGATGGGATGCTTAGTTCTTTCCATGCAGCACAGGATAGGCCAACTTAGAATGCACTAGAGTTGTCTGTCTCTCACTGTCTCTTGCAAAGTAGAATTTAATAAATGGTATTGCAGAGAGCTGGACTCACTGCTCTGGGAACGAGGAGGAGGAATTCCCTCTGGTTGGGAAACGGCTCCATGAAGAGGATGGAATTTGAATGAGGCCTTTAGGGATATGTAGGGGTTCAACAGTCAGAAAAGATTGGGATGGAGCACAGTGGTGGAGAAAGGTCATTTTAAATACAGGCACCAGCAAGAACAGGGCTCCGAGGTAAAGGAAGATGAGGGCTGTTTAGGGAAGTAGAGCTCTCCTGAAGTGGAGGGGGTGTGTGCATTTGAGTCATTTCAGAACATGCTGAGTCAGAGAGAAGAGGAAACAGGAGGGTAAGTCTCTAAGTGCAGCTGAAGAACCTACTACACAGTCAGGTTCCCACATACCAAAGCCAGGATTGAAGGCAGAACTCACTTTCTGAGCTATCTTTACTTTTTGGAGATGGCATGTTTAGTAAATAGATTCCTGAACTTGAGTCATTTGCATGTAATTGCTGTAACGTTACTCATATACATGTATGCCGTAGGCAGCCTCTAAGATGCCAACTATGACTCCCACCTTTTGGTAACGCCTCCTTTGTGAGTGTGGGCTCAACTTAATGCCTCACTTCTAGAGACAGAATGTCCTGCCCTTATGTGAGCTGCCCTGGGGAGAGGCCCAGCAGGCAAGGAACTGACACCGTCAGCCAACAGGCAGCAAAACATGGAGGCCTGCAAGTCGTCGTGCAAGGGAGATTGGAAGCTGAGCCTGCTCAGGTGGAGTCTGGAAAGGACAGCAGTCCCCACCAGCAGACACCTCGATTCCAGCCCCGACAGAGACACTGAACTCGGGGTGTCAGCTAAGCCATACCCCACCCAGAATCCCAACTCACATAAACCGTTAGATAATAAATGTTTGTTGCTTTAAGGGCTAAGTGCTAAGTTTTGGGACAATTTGTTACACATCAAGAGATAATTCATACACATGTATCATCTGTACAATTATTTACTTAAAACATCTGTCTATAAATCAGCTTACTTTTTCACACAAATTTATTTATTTAAGAAAGACTTTATATTTCAAATGTAAGAGGATGGTATCAATTTCCATAATAGAAGGTTAGTGGATAAGACCTAAAATCATCAATTTGCTAATAATTATGCATTTACTACTACTGCTTAATAATATTACTAATATTCCTTGAGGGATATCAACTCATTGAAAGTCAACAAGTTTGAATTACATGTCCACCTCTTGTTAGCTCTGTGATATTAGGAATGTTCCAGTAATGGTTTTAGGCTTGGCCTCTTCATTTAAAAAAGAGGAAATTTGTATCTATTTTACAATATTTTTTAAGGTGAAATATACAGTTATTGTGAAAGCACCTAGTAATATTAATGATGATATCATTATCATTATCAATGTAATATCAATGACAATAATGATACCTGTCATTCTGTTCTATCTCTAACCATGGTCCCTGTACTGCATGAAACTGCTTATCAACTTGTCCAAGATCACACAGCAAGTGCAGTGGTAGAATAAGAATTCAAATCCAGATCGTTTTCATTACACAGCTCCTACTCTTCATTATCACAGATTACAGGCTGCACACAGTTAATATTCAGCCAACGATGTTTTTTTCCTATTGCTTAAGAATGAAACTCTGCAGCTTTCCTGCATCTACTTTGAAGTAATAATGGACTGCTGATTTTTCTCAGCCAGTTTCAACTCCATTTCTGGGATCACTCACCGTTTACTGATGGGGCGGGTGGTCGGGACCCCATTTTTTCAGGTTTATAGCAGCTAGTCAAACATCACTCCAGGTCAATTGGAGATGTCTGTAGTAATGACAAAATCTATGCCTTCAATTTCTTAATTAACTAAATATAATGAAGTCTGTTAATTGATCAAAGCAGGATCTCCTCTGGAATTAATTAGAAAATTATGGGGGAGGACTTGATGATTAATCCAGAATTCATAAACCTACTGGAAATTTTATGAAAACCCCAAATAAAACACAGTTCTATTTTATAAATTAATTTGTGATATCAATTCCAACCTTTTTTTGGGAGGGGGGTGTGATGGACTGGCCTAGCCTACCTCTCAGAATGCTGCCTGAGGAAGGCTCTCATTGACTTTCTAGGGCAGCAATGACCTTTGAAGAGTGTCCAGTGGCTTTGCCATGTTCAGGCAGGTTGGGGGCCTTTTATAAACTCCATTAGCATCCTTCCCCAAAATTCTTGCAAATGTCACTACCGACATATCATTTTCCATGAGCAGTGCCATTTTATTCTGTCTTATAAGAAAATGTAAATAAGAGCATTCTTAGAAGACTTTGCAATGTTTTGAGCCTTACAAACCAATATACAAAACCCAAAGGCTTAACATGGCTTCAAGAAAAGTTCTTTAGCTTCTTCCCTGCAAGCCTAAAGCACCTATGCACACCCATTCTACACAGGGCCCTGCCCCTGGCCTTCTGGACGAGCTATGGGTAAGGCTCATGCTTTTGCCTTCAAGGAGCACACAGGCCAGCAGAGAATAGGGACATGCACAAACAAGTCCAGGAAAGGGAGTTTGATGTTCAGACCAGCCACTGTGTGCGGATCCATGGTAGCATATGCAAAAACATGATTATTTCTACCCTGGAGCCTGAAAATCTCCACTGAGGGGTTGAGGCTTGAGCTGAGCTGTGAAAGAAGAGAGACTGTCACCAGGCAAACTTGAGGAAATGGCGTGAACCCAGAGGACTTGAAGACGAGGGCACACACAACACACTCAGGGAACCCAGAGGGTCCACGACGTCTACAACATTTTATTGTTCTGGGTCTTGACACGTTGGAGGTTATAATTGTTCTATAATAGGCCTTCTGTTACATTGGCTAAGCCAGAATCTTTACGATAGGAATTTAAAATGCAATCTGTAAAAAAAGAAATGCAATTAGCTATTTTACATTATGTTCACAATCCAAATTAAAAAGCAGACTTGATATAATTATGTAGAAAACAGAGGTTAATAAATACCAGTTTGGGCTGTAATTATCTGTGCATTCCTGGAGAAAGGTGGTTTAGAGTCTGCATGAACTGGGTAAGAGAAAGAGGGATCGTGTGTCAGTTACTGGGCTATGTGTTTTATGTCCACTTTCTAATTGACTCCTCTGACCTCTATTCAAGAAAGGTCATATATTATGCCCAGTTGACAGATGGGAAATCAAGATCCAGAAAGTGAAATCATGTGTCAAAATTTACACAGTTGATCATACTTGCTAGGTATGACTCCAAAATTCATGCTTCTTCCTTTTCCCTGCATTTCATTTCATTATTAAAGTTTTTTTATTTTTTATTTTTTTGTAATTTCAGGGTGTAGTGATACCTGGATTCAAATGCTAACATCTGAAAATTTGCTAATAACTATTCTGGTTCCATGTAATTTAGCTAACAATATACTTCAACAATATGACTGTCAACAAAATCATAGAGAGATATGTGCAACTTAGAATATCTGATTTTCATAATCTTATTTAAAAAAAAAACCCTGGCAATTAATTCAAAGCATGAAACTAAGCCTGCTAATATTTACCCTTCAAAATTAGAAACTACCAAAATTTACAATAGGGAAAATTGAGTAAATTATGCTATAATACTATCAGGGTATATTAAACAGCAAATGAAAATAGTATGTTCAAAGAGTATAAAACATATTCAGAAAAAAATAATTTGCTTTGAATGTATTATTAAACTGTTATATATTAAGCAAGTATTTTAATAGAAAACTCTACTTTATTATTATTTGTAGCTGAGCACACATAAGGTAAAGACTCCATATAAATTTTATATCCCCCCATATTTGAAATAATATCCATTTGCCTTACGAATAAAGTACAATAAATATCTCTAAATAATAATATCAATGCATGATTAATTAGCCCTCTGATTTTAAAAGCAAAATGAATAAATTCCAGGATATTTGTAGCAAGAACAAAACAGCAGACGTGGGAATGAGCTTTCCAAAGCCAGCAATTACTCTGAGACACCTTATTTTCAGCCACAGTTTCTGCGGTTACTTTTGTCACTTTCTTTGCCCTTTGTGGTTCATCTTATTTTGTGCAGACTTGCATGATGCCCCATCTGCTGTGATTTACCCCGTTCTAATTATGTAGCACACATCCTGTCTCTATAAACCAAAATTTTATCAGTTTTTATAATTAATCAGAGCCTCCCAGGTGAAAGATGCAAATGCAACATTTAAAAAAGAGATGCTGCTGAAAGTAACTCCACACCGGCCTGAATGCATGTGATCCTCATGGTGATGTGGGACAGAGGGAGAACTCACATGTTTAACTACATCAGTTTCCTAGAAGGCTGCTTGGTCCAAGGCAAAAAGAGCAGCCTCAGAGTCAAGTCACTTGGCGTCTGGCTGCAGTTCTGCCTTTTACTACTTATGTGTCTTGGACACATCCCTTGACCTCCCTGACTCTAAATTTTCTTTTAAGAAGAGAAATAATCTCTGATCTTCCTTCAACAACTATTATAGAGCACCTATTTCTATGAGAAACAAGATTTGGAGACCTGGAGTCCAGTAACAGTTCTGCTACAGAACAAGTAAGTAAGGCCTGACCATTCATTTTCCTATCTTTCTACTTCCATATCAGCAAACATTTATATAACATCTGTGAGGTATTGGGCACTGTTCTAAGCATCTTACAAACATTAATTTCTAATCTCCATTTTACAGATAAGAAAACTGAGTCACAGGAAGGTTCAAGAACCTGCTGAAAGTCACATGGCTAGCAAGAGTTGGAGCTGGGATTCAGAGTCTATACATTTAACCATTACAAAATGCTGTCTCTCAATGATACCTTGCCTATTACCCCCAATATGGAATAGTGGAAAGAACAGACTTTTCAGATTGAAATACATTCAGGTGCTAAATAATTCCTGTTTGGACCATCATTAGCTGTGTGACCTTAGGCAAAAACAGACACTTTCTGATCCTCAGATTTCTCATATATAAACTTGAGATAATGATACCTACCTCATTGAATTGCTAGGTAGATTAGAAGACATAATATCTTTGTAAAGTACCCAGCAGAATATGTGAAATATGCAGAAGATTCAAATGTGACTCCCCCTTTCCCCTTTCATGAGATAATGAATATGGAGTAGAGAGATGAAAATTTCAAGGTAAGGTCTATGAAAGGAATTGATAATAATCACTGCTTTGCATTATGCACCTTCTACCTGACAAACACTTTGCATATATACCATCTCCAATTCCCATGGGCTAGCCCAACAAGATTTGTACAATTCCTCCAACTTTAAAGACCAAAAGATAGAAGCTCAGAGAGGTTTAATAACTTACTAAGGTCACAGAAAACCCCTGACGGAATGATTTGTCCATGGCGGTTCTTATGCCAAAGCCTCAATCCTTGCTGTCGTTATATATCTAGTTAGACTTCTTGCTAATGGTTGCCTAACAAATCTGTAAGCCTCTTGAAGCCATAAACCATGTTTAATAGTTTTTTTGTGTGACTCCCATTCTAGCCAGCATTATAAATGCCAAATGCACAGAGTAAATTAGCATTTGAATGGGTGACTAAATTAAAACATCAAAGACCCTGGGCACACCAGCCTCTGGTTCTAAGGACAGGACCCTCTACTGACCATGGAATGAGTGTGGCCTTCACGCCAGGAATAGCAGGACCCACAGACTACAGTCCAGAAGGCACCTGACACAGCAAACAGGAGGCCTCTTCTGTGGCTCCAGACAAAGCTGAAACCCCACCACCTGAGCTGTCCTGGCTGTGAGATCCTCCAGTGGAGCGATAAAATAGGAAACTTCCTACTCTCCTCATCCCCAACCCGTACTTTTTAACATTCCGGGCCTCTGGCCTCCTACCAGATCAATACAGCGTGATCTCCCTCACAGAAATCACTTCAAAATGATGCCCCACTGGCAAGGTAAGCAGCTGATCAGATTCTTTGAAGATCAATGGCTGCACCCTCGGGAGAGCCAGATACGTTGTTTCCTTATTGCAATTTGAGGATTGTACTTACCCTTACAAGGAGGGTACTCTTGAATGCTTAAGTAGGTGGCTTTTGATCTGGGTCTTGAAAAGTAAGAACTCTGCAAGGGAACACAATACAGGCTGGGAACTCCACGAAGGAAAAAACACCACGTGCAAAATCAAGCAGTAAACATGGCCGGGTTATTGAACTGCTCCCTTCCAGGGCAGCCTGAACGCTGAGAGTAAAACTGAATTTATTGAGCATCTACTTAGTACCAGGTACTAAGCAGGCAGGTTTACATCCTTACAATAATGCTACAAGGTAACTTTTTATCTCTATTTCATAGAAGGGAAATCTGAGGCTCAGAGAATAATGTTAGGTAACTTTTTTGAATTGACTTATCTAGTCATTGAAGCAGGGTTTGCAAGCAGGATTAGCTGACCTGAACCACACTCTTTCTAGAAAGACAAACAAAATACAGAGGCTGGCCTATTTAGCTCTCAGACTCCATTCGTGGATACTTGTCGATGGGAGAAGATTTTTGCTTGTTTCTTTATTTTTCAAGTGACAATTTTATGATTTGGTAAGCGGTGTGGTCTGGAGTTACAGATGGGGATTTAGAGAGATTTTATTTCAGGAGGAGAGGTTGTGGCACCTCTATTCTTTGTTTTCAGTCCGTGAAGAAGCTGACTGCTTCTATAAGCATAGAGAATTTCAGGTGTTGATATGGAATCTTAGGAGAAAATACTGCTTACGTATCCTCCTTTGAGTACTGACTATATTTCCTTCCAGTATGAAATTATTATTTCATGTATCTATTCCTTACTCAGCAAATAAGTATGTAATACTTCCTGGGCACTGAACACTATTCTACTCACCGGGCACTAGGCTGACAAAGCACCCTCTCATTCTGCTCCAAAGCACTCACTCTCAAGAGTTTAGAGCAGACAGACAGGCAAATGAGTGTACACGAGTGAGAATGCCCAAGAAGGCCAGAGAAAGTAGTAAGGGATGCTGCCCTGGGAACAGTTGCATGGGAGGAGGAGCCCAGGGCATTCCAGAAGTTTCCTGGAGGGTGAGATGGGCTTCAGAGCTGGGACAGGGGCTGGGCAGCAGCCCAAGGACCTGGGAGTACATTGGAAACTGGTTCCAACTTGGGCACTTGACAAATGAAAGGTCACCCAGAGTGTGGTTTCCTGCTCAGAGGACTCCTTGGGCTTTCTGTTTTGACAGAAATTGGCTTCTCACGAACAACAAAGTTCAAACCTGCCAGTTATAACCCATCTGATGAGGCATTGGTTCTGGTTAAAATGTAAGGACTCAAACAGATTCTGTATAATGTGGCTCCTCAAAATAAGTCCCAGCTCATTTTAAAGTGTTTTTTTATTTTTTTAATTGAATACATACTAAGACAGGGAAGTATATGCAAATATCCTTGCACCTAGGAGGCCCTTTGTAAATGTATATTCTACATTATATGGAGTTGGCTTTCTCTTCCAAGCCATTGCCTCAGTCTCTCCAACCTCCTCTGCTTTGCTTCTGATTCTCTCTCCTCCCGCCTCCCCACCGACAATAATGTCACTCTCTGTCTCTGTCACACACAGATGCACATAATTTCTTCTCCTCAAAACTGATTTTCTCCCCCTGTTGTTCTTCCTTCATTCTCTCTTTTCCTCTGTTTCCTTGCAATCTTCTTCCCCATTAGTAATAATCTTGGAACCAACTCGCTATGCCTGTAAGATTCCCGTGCAAGCCAGTGATCACATTCTGTTTCAGATCATGGGACAGGCAAAGTAGGAACAACCCTTGTATGTGCACAGGGCTTTAGCATAGGAGCAGATTCTCACTTTTGCATCTGTCTCCTCCATTCATTCTCGCCACAGCCCTGGAAGGGAGCAGTTCAATAACCCGGCCATGTTTACTGAGGACCCCGTAGTGTGGATATACCTAGTGAGTTAGACGTGGTTTCCTTCCTTTAGCATGCATTAAGAACCACCTAGAAACCTGTTAAAATCCAAATTCCAGGGCTGCCCTGTGGAATACTTATTCAGTAGTCACCAGGAATCTGCATTTTATCAAACTCTCAGATAATTCTGATGAAGGTGACCTACACATAGAGAAAAGTGGTTGTCTTTGTTTTGTATTGTTGTAACAGAATACCAGAGACTGGGTATTTTATTTAAAAAATAAATTTATTTCTCACAGTTCTGGAGGCTGGGATAGCCAATATTAAAGTGCAGGCATCTTAAGAGGACTTTCTAAGACACCTGCACTCGAATGTTTATAGCAGCACAGTTCACAGTTGCAAAGTTGT
>VBSM01002608.1:91334189-91350745 GCA_008086735.1 Cheirogaleus medius
GCAATATACGTAACTGTAATATTCGTACCCCCATAATATGCTGAAATAAAAAAATAAATAAATAAAATAAAAAAAGAGGACTTTCTAGCTGTGTCATCCTATGGTGGGAGGCAGAGGGTGAGAGGGCATGCACTCAAGAGATCAAGAGGGAAAGGGGGCCAAACTCATCCTTTCATCAGCAACCCACTCTTGCTATAGCTAAGCCACTCCAGCGATAATGGCATTACTCTATCTGTGAAGGCAGAGCCCTCATGACCTGATCACCTTTTAAAGTTCCTACCACCTCCTAAAAATGTTGCTTTGGGGATTAAGTTTTCAACACATGCTTTCTTGGGGACACATTGAAACCATAACAGTGGTTTAGTACAATACTTCTGCAACCTTGGTAGGCACAGGGATCACCAGCGATCTTGACAAGATGCAGTTGCTGAGTCAGCAGGTTTGCACTAGGGCCTGAGGTTCTGTATGTCTGACAGGTGCCCAATTGATGACAATGCTACTGGTCTGGGGCCCACACTGAAGATAGCAGGGATTAGTCATTATTTTTCTCCTATTTTTTTCCAGATCTGGAAATCACAGAGGTTAGGAGACCTCCTCAAAATTATATTAATACAAATAGTAAACTGTAGAGCTGGACTCACATGGTCATGTTGTTTTCCTACGAGGCACAGAGACTCCCCATGGAAGACCCAGAAAGTGGTAAGAATATGGAGCTTTTGCATTTGGATCTTGTAGGAGAAACAAATGGGAATAGGGCCTGAAGTTGTGCAGATCTTCGACAATCCTGCTCACTCATCTCTTCCAACTGCCCAGCTGCTACCTGAGCCCTCACCACTGGCTCCCATTCCCAGAAATGACCACCTCCTCTCTCCCCAGGGGCCTCAGGGCCATACAAAGCTTATGGCCTATAGAACACTACAAACCTGAGTTAAAATATTGGCTCTGGCCATTCTAATCATTTCAGCATGATCCTGATATTACTTACTAATGAGCAAGTTTTATTGCATTTCCCTGAAACTCAGTTTCCTTTTCCATGAAGTGACGATCATCTCTGCCTCCAAGAATAGCATAACTATAGACCTGAAATCCAGAAATAGCAGCATGGGTGACAGGAAACTCTGAGCAGTCAGCTCTTACTGACATGGGAGTGGTGAGAGCAGGCGTTGAGGCAGAGCCCTGGGCAAGCTGGTGCTGGAGCCAGGGCCCTCACTCAGACCCTTTTGCTCTTTTATGGTTTTTGTCCATGGCTGTCACTGGTGAGCTCTCAAAGGGCAGTGATTGTGAGGATTAATAAAGATGGCAGCACTTGGAAAGTTGGCTGGCATATGGGAAGTGATCGGTAAGTAAAGTTAGCATCCCCCTTGTCATCATGAGTAGCATGACTCATCTATTTTTCATACATGGTACCTGGCACACAGCTCCAGGCAAGTCTGCAGCTGGAGGTGGCCTGGTAGCCCTTGAACTGTGGTCCCCAACCCCCGGGGTGCAGACCTGTACTGGAACAGGCCTCAGAGCTCTGCTGCCCCTGCCCCCATCTCCCCTGTCAGTGGAAAAATTGTCTTCCGTGAAATTTAGGAAACAGGGAGTGGGGTAGAGGGGTCTTAAGGGGGCTGCACAGCAGGAGGTGAGTAGCAGGTGAGCAAGCGAAGGTAGCTTCATCTGTATTCACAGCCACTCAGGGATGAGGAGTGGCCGCCATCACCACCTGAGCCCCACCTACCCCTCCCCTCACCCCCAACCCCCCATCTGTGGAAAAATTGTCTTTATGAGGAACCAAGGACTGGTTTCATGGAAAACAATTTTTCCACCGGTGGAGGGTGGGGGCAGCGGCGCTCTGTGGCCCAGTCCCTAACAGGCCACAGACTGGTACCGGCGATTAGGGACTCCAGCAACCAGATCAAAAGGTACTGAACATCTTCAGGGCCTATTTCCACTTAATTTGGGGGCATTGGAAGAATTGTCCTCGGAGCCATGTATTACTATTTAGATGTCTGACTGTTAGAATCTGAGCAGGCTCTTTTCTGACAGCCTAGAGACTTGCTTCTTTTTATTCACATCTGTGCCTTAACTCCTCCTCCTCATGGCTGGGCAGCCCTGCCTGGAGCTTTGCCCCAAGACTGCAGCTGCCCGGTTCCCAATGACAGCCGTTTCCTTTCTCCACCCGGCCACAGGCAATCCTCTGGCCCAGGTAGAGCTGATGCCCTGCCCTCTATTCCTATTTGAAACATACCTAGAAGCCATCTCTTTAGATGCAGGGTATAGAGGAAGCTAAATAGAAGATTCCTATGGATCGTCCTAACTATTCTAACCTCTTCCAACTGAGGAGTCCCATTCCAATTGTGCAGTGTTCCTGAAGATGCTATTAGATTTGTCAACTGCAAAATATGGGTGATCACGCCAATCTAGCAGGGTAACAGTGCTGGTCAAATGACAATGAAAATAATAGCCATCACTAGTGCTCTGTGCTAAAAGCTAGGTCTTACTCATACCCTCATTTATAGATGAGGAAACTGAGGCAAGTGGGGTTATGTAACTTGTCCAAGAGCACAGAAGTGCTACATGTCTATTGCAATCATCTTTACTCATATTTCTCTGACATTCTCATTGCTCTTAGAACAAAAAGAGAATCCCAGCTCCTTGGTGCAGCTTACAAGGTCCTGTGTGACTTAGCCTCTGCTTGCCTCTCCAGCCTTGGCTTTTGAGGTTTTTCCCCAGGGCTTAGGCCGTGGTGTTCCCGTGGCCTGGAATACTGCTTGGCCATTCTCTCCCTGTCTGGTTATGTGTATTTGGGGGACCGTAGAAGCCTGATTTCATTTTCTGGGAAGCCTTCACATGGATCCCTTAGTAGAATGCTCCTGAAAATGGATTCTCACCCCTTTCCTGGTCTGCCTCCCACCAGGTTGTGGGATTCATGAGGGCAGAGTCTGCACCTATTTTGTTTGCCATTTTACTCTTAGTGCCTCACAGAGTGCTCAGCTCTGACAGATACTTTTTAAATAGCTGAGTGAATAAATCCTTTGTTGTCTTCCCTTCTTGCCCATGTCCCTGGATTCTGCAGTTACACCTCACCTGGGTCATGTGGCATGATGATGCCATTCACATTATATTCACAAGGGGTAGCTTCTGGAATCCTATTCATGACTTTCCGCAATGCTAGCAAACAGATGCTCAATGAATAAATGCGTATGACTGAATCAGAGAATGTTAGATATAAAAGACTCATTCATGATCATTGATTATATCCCTCAGCTCACGAATAGGGAGTTGAGATATAAGTTTGTTGAATTGGTCAGTGTGTTTATAAAGCTTGGATACACATAGACACACACACATAGATCACAAGCTTTGGTGTCACACATTTCTGGGTTTGAACTTTGGCTCTGTCACTAATTATAATAGTTGTATGGCCTTGTATAATTTCCTTAACTTCATTGAATCTCAGTGTTCTCATCTGGAAAAGTGGGCTTTCATAAGTGACTCAACAGAATGTTGTGGCGATTACATATTGAAAGCTTCGGTTAGGAAGCTGTTTCTGAAAGTCTCTAACTAGCAGTAAGTACAGTGTAGGCTCAGTCCTATCATCAACCCGGCTGGACTCAGTCCCTGTTCTGCCCTGAATTAACTGGGTGACCTTGGACCAGTGACTTAATCTCTCTGTGCCTCAGCTTTTCCATCTCTCAAATGGGGATTATAATAATCATACCTGCTTAAAATCATTATGAAAATGAAAAGTCGTTACTAAAAGCACATGCACACACAGGGAAAATACACAGGACCTGCCGCAATGGAACACACAGCACATGCTGGCTATCCTTAGGACAAAGAAAGTGCTTCTGGACTATTTTAGACATAGGTCTGGCCATTTCTATTCTTGTATTGCTGAGCATGGGACTCACTGGGAAATGGCCCGGCTACCTTGGGAACGGGATCCTGTGCTATCCCAGGAGAAGCTGCATCATTTTCAACCCAACGTCCTTTCTTTATGGACCTAGGAGACAAGATGTGGCAAACATGATCTCTCTGAGAGGCCGATCCTGAAGGAGTCATGGTGCGTGGCCAGGAGTGGGGAGAGCAGTTTGCTATTTTGTTTGTGACTGTTATTGCCTTTTCTTTTTCTAGCTCAGTGTGAAGGGAGATGTTCACAGAGGAGCCCCTTGCGGATTGTGGGAGATTGGCCATGTGGAGTCAGTGATGCAGGCCAGGGAGGAATAATGGCTTTAAGCTGCTTCCACCAAGTTGCTCAGTTGGATGCAAGTTGCTCAGTCAGATGCCTGCATCAGGACCAGATGCACAGAGACCCCAGGAGGTCCTAAATGCCTAACCACTTTCCTAGGCATTCTTTGTCTACTTGGGGGCCTTTTTGTATATTCCTGCAGTCACACTTTGATTCCTTCTGCAGCCATTTATTGGTAACTGCTAGGTTCCTGGCACTGGGCCAACATAGCAATAAACAAGGGAGAGCCATCACCCTCAGCAAATTCACCACCTACAAGAGACTTGCAAGCAGAGCCATGTGGGAATGACAGTTACCACTGCAAGAGGAAGGGCCAGGAAGAAGAGATGAGGTGCACAGGATTAGCCTGGGAAATAGGCTGGAAAAGGCTTCCCAGAGGAGGCAGAATGGGGTGGGATTTGGTGCCACTATTCACTTAAGACATGGGGTGCCCTAATGTTGGAGAAATGATTGGATATCACCTATGTCAGCTCCGTCATTTAATGGATGGACACAACAAAGGAAGCCAGAGTAGGAGAACACTGAGCTGTGGCCTTTGGGTCTCTAGACATCATAATTTGAACTATTTTAAGTGATCCCCAATGTCATTGACCCAGAAATGTGTCATTTGGCTCTGATATACATTTGGTTCATGCATAGCGAGTGGTTACTAAGCAGAAGTAAGGCACTTAATGGGAAAGCAGCCATGTAAATCATGGAACAAAACTGGGGCATTTTTGAGGATGAAAGGGGAAACAATGATTGTCAGGAGACAACAGGCAGCGAACACTGTCGGTCTTGGAAAAAGAAGATGTATGGGCACCTGTTTAATGGTTAGCAGTGGGAAGTCAGGTAAACTTGGGTTTAAAAACACGTTTACCCTTACTCACGATGTGACCTTAGGGAGTTGGACTCTCCAAATCTCAGGAGGATACAATGCTTAAGCATGAACATTCCTGTTTGCAGATGTCCTGGGTTTAGGGTTGCCAGATTTAGTGAATAAAAATATAGAGTGCTCAGTTAAATTTGAATTTCAGGGAAGTAAAAAATACTTATTATAATAAAAGTACATTCCAAATATTGCATGGGTCATATTTATACTGAAAATATTGTTTATTTGAAATTCAAATTCAATTGGACATCCTATATTTTATGTAACAATTATGTCTGGTTTCAAATTCTAGCTTCACCATTTTGCATTATATTATCTTGACCTGGTAAATCAGTGTCTAGTGATCTGAAAGTTACTTTTAGAGGATGGATATAAAATTTTTAGTGTAATCCCTGACACATAGTAGGCATTCAAGAAAGTTAGATACTACTACTGTTATTATTTATTAAAAACATACTTTTGAGTGTCTACTATATGCCTCATCTCTAAAATGGAGGTGAATAGTTTCCTTGAGGAATTATTGTTAGAGATTAAATGAGATGTTGTATGAAATGTGCCTGGTGCAGCATCTGTTCAGTTTATTAGTGTCTGAGTCCAACTGACCACTTGCTGTCTTCACTGAATCCAGCTCTGCTTTCTCTACTCACAGTCATATACCTACCCTCGGGGCCAAAACCAGGGTGAGACAAGTGAGGCATTTGCCCGGGAAGTAAAATTTAAGTAGTTCCACAACACTCAGTAATAAGATAAATTATATCTTTATATGTTATTGTGATATATTTAATGCAATATTTTAAAAACCATGCTAAATAAAATTTCATTTTTTTTAAAGACAGGCAGGGTCAGAACTTATGCTTGCACAACTCAGCTTCACTTGACTCACCCTATTTCTTTCTGTCCCTGCTACCCTGTCAAAAGAGATTCAAACTTTCCTTTCTGAACAATGATTTAGAAAATAAAGGCATCTTCTGTTGCTGAGGGTAAAGGCAAAACCAGAAAGAAGTCTGAAAGAGTGAGGTTTCTTGATTAGGATATAGCGTGGCACTGAATTTAGTCCTTTTCAGAGGTAATTTATGAAGCAAAGAATATTTTTGTCATCTTCACAGTCATTTATGGGAGAAATGGTATTTTCCCTAATGATATTCACAAATTCAGAACATTCCCAAAGTTCTTAGAGTTTATCCTTGAGAATTTCCAGTAGTAGAAGTACCTCTGTCTTTCCACTTCTCCCTGTCTGTTGGATTTGGGAAAGAGGAGGTGGTGTGCATAGTTTTCCCTAATGGCTGTGAACTTCTGAGAGTCAGGCAGTGACTAACATCAAACCTGACATGGATAAACAGCCAAGGAATATGAATTGACTCATAAAGTTACTCAGAAAGCAAATGGTCCAAAGTTCATGGCAGCTGGAAACTTGAAACATTGACTCCAGTATTTCTCCTTTCTGTTGTTTTATCTTTAATATTTTATGAGGGCCTGTTAGGATTGAGTCACTGTTTCACCCACTCATTGGAGTAATATAATTATTATGTAATATAACTTAATCAAATTCTCCAACTGGTTGTGATTGATGCTTTTAATCCCATTTTGCAGATGAAGACACAGGCTCAGGGGACCGACCTCCCACGCAAGGTCGCAAATATGGCAATTGGGCTGGACGCCACACTTTGCCATATCACCATGTGCTGGCACCCTGAGTTCAGAGAAGAGTGGCAATTACTTTAAAACAAGTGAATAATGTAGGATATGTATTCCCATTTGACTCATCCTTCAAGGCTCAGCTCAAATATCCACTCTTCCATGAGATCTTCCAGACACCCACCTGCCTAGAATGTCATTTGCCTTTTTTATAACCTAAATTCACTGACAGCATATAATTATGGATTTAATTAGACTCATCTGCTGTATTTTAACTCATTTTTTTCTTAGTTGGTTTTATGTCACCAGAGTTTTACCCACTCAAAGGCCAATCCTGTGTCTCATCTTTGAACCATTTCATTTATCCCAATACTAAATCACAAATTCAGCCCACGGGGAAAATAGTTCATATATTGAAGGATCTTCTTGTTTAATGCCTTCAATTTATCAGTGCAGACACTGAGACCCAGAGAGATTAAGATTAAGAATGTATGGAAATGAAACTATTAAATAGTTCGGCCACTCATAGACATTATTGTCTATTGCATGACAGGCACAGTGGGAGGAAAATAGATGAAATGAAAAGGAACAACAAATGACTAAACAAAATAAGTGCTGAGCAGGGCAAACACTCTCTGGGAAAAAATACGAGAGAAAGCTGTAAGAAGAGAGTGGCGGGGGTGTGGGTTGTGGTCAGAGAAACCGTTTTGAAAGTTATAGTAGCATGAAGACCTGAACAAGGCGAAACACAGTTCTGGAGAAAAAGCACTTCATGATTCAAATGCAAAGGCCTATGGTATGAACAGGGCGGCCATGTTCAGGAAGTAGACAGAAGGAAGGCATTGAGTATGGAATTTGACCACAGTATCAGGGGAAATCATTAGAGGGTTTCAAGTAGGGCAGCCTCAGGATCTAATTTTAAATTTTACAGCAGTCCTCTGGCCACCGCGTGATCAATGGATTAGAGAGAAGCAAGAGTGAAACAAGGACCAACTGCAATAGCATTTCACTGTTAATAGAACCAGGGACGGACCTCTGGGTTCCTCATCCCTTCTTGATCTATCTTCCTGCATTGTTTCCTGTCGCTCCCTCTGATTTTTCCTTCATCCTAAAATATCTATCTGTGAGGTTCTGTCAACAGGAACACCACATTTTCCTTCAGAGGTGACCTTGGGGAGTAGAAGTTGAGATGATGCTCCCAGGGTTTATGCACTGGGTCGGACTTAAGACGCATTGCTGGATGAGAGGTGCTGCAAAGCTGGGAGGTGTCACTGTGCAGGACATCAGTGCTCAGCAAACCACTACCCATTAAGCACTTAGAGTATGTCCTGGTAAGTCATCTTTCCAAAACAAAACAAAGAAAGAGAGGAAGGGCAAGTGAAGTTCCTGCGTGGCTCATTTCTCCAGGCTTCTACCCCTCACTGCCCTTAGTGGCACAATGTTTAGAGACCAGCCAGACAGTGAGGCAGGTTGAATAGACAGTGGCCACATTGCCACTGCTTGTTAGCTAAAGGTTATTGGAATGCTCCCTACATTTTTCCAACACATGTTCATTGTTTTCCCACATCCTGCTTGACATCTTCCATGGCGAAGGATTAGCAAGCACCAATGCATTGGAATGGGTGTGAGCTGCCAGCAGCCACTCACACTCCAGGCAGAGGTCTAGTCGACTCCAAGAAGAGATTACCAGCTAATATTATCATATGAATAGCTCCTTGTTGAGAAACATATTTTTATAGCCTCCTGATCTGCATACTTTTGCTCCACTCACAACGTTAATTTTGAATCGGCTAAACTTGCAGCTGAGCACACTGAGGATGGAATCCTGATGTTTTGGGCTAAGGAAATGATGTGTAGAGAGACGGTTGGCAGTAGAGATCCTGGCTCCACCTTGAGATCCGGGTCATGCACAGGACAAGAGGCAAGGGCAGGAGTTGAGCCCAAGTATGCCTGATGATGTGGTAAAAAGAATGCATGGAAATGCAAATTAACACACATTCTATGTAGGATACATGGGTAGGAGAGTTTCCCTGGAACTCCTCCTTAGAATAAGGAGGTAGAGAGCTCAGGGATGAGGGAGCTCAAAGCCTTTGGTTTCCCCAGCCTGTACAAGTAGATGGAATTTAGTGAGGTTTTCTACGAGGCTTGGGAATCTTCAACTTTAGGAGTCCAAAGGTTTCTGGGTAGCTTGTTAATCAATTTCCATTTCTCTAAAGGATTTTACTTCTTATAAGTAACACTTTCCTAATCCTTCCTGATAGGAACAATACTAAGGAAGATTCTTTGGGTGAAAGTGACAAAAGCTCAAATCAGGAAAAAAATAGGGATTTTATTGGCTTATGAAATAGAAAAGACTGGGGGTTGGCCTAGTTTCTGGTCCAGCTAGATCCACGTATTGAATGGTGTCATCGGGGTGCAGGCACTTTCTCCCTCTCCAGACCCACATTCCTACGTCCTGAATTCCCTCTCAGGCACACTTTTTTAAAGAATGTCATGGCTGCTGTGGCTCTCAGTGAGTCACTGTATGCTCCCCAATAGTATTAATACTAACAAGTTTTGGAATGCCTCTGATCCAGTGGCTTTCGTCATGCAGCCATTGCTATAATAGTAACCAATATGGCCAGGGAAGTAGAATATGCTGATTGCCCAGGCCTGGCCCATAAACCCACACCTGGCCCATAAGCCCACATCTGGCCTACAAGCCACACCTAGCCTACAGGCCACACCTGGCCTACAAGCCCACACCTGGTATATAAGCCACACCTGGCCCACAAGTCACACCTGGCCAATAAGCCCACACCTGGTTTACAAGCCACACCTGGCCGCAAGCCACATCGGGCCTACAAGTCCACACCTTGCTTACAAGACACACCTGGCTCATAAGCCCACATCTGGGCCATAAGCCATACCTGGTCTAAAGGCCTACACCTGGTGTAGAAGCCCACGCCTGGCCCACAAGCTGATGCCTGGGGCATAGGGAAGGACTGAACAGACTTGAGGGTCCTGGATCGACAGTACATGGTAGGGGAGGGGCATGGGTCTGATGAAAACCAGGTGCTAGTGTCAGAAGATAGAGGAAGGGATTCTGGAAAGAAGTACAAAAATGGACAGTTTCCTCCTCTACGAGTCACATTTTTCTTATCTGCATCGAGCCTTTTCTACATCTTTGCTACTCAAATAGTGCTCTGTGTCCAGTGGTGTTAGCATCACCGAGGAGCTTGTTGAAAGTGTTGACCTCAGGCTTCACTGGAACCTGATGAACTAGAATCTACATTTTAACAGGATCCCTCTGAGAGCCGTGTGAACATTAATGTGTGAGAAGCATGGATCTAAATTTTGTCAAGCACTATTTTGTCAATGAACAAGTATGCTTTAGGTGGAAGAATGAACCTGAGTTTGGGAATGAGGAGATCTTGATTCTGGAACCCAGCCTCTCTTACTAAGCTTAGTAACTCCAGGCTGGTCACCTTTTGCTTTCTGTCCTTTGCTTCTGTTTTCATATCAGAACAGTGAAGGATTTGGGCTAAAAAAATCTCTGAGATTTTTGTTACTTTCTGACTTTCTGGATTTCCTAGGTGTCAAAAGGAGAGGCAATTTGGGGATTATAAAAGCCATAATAAAGAGTTTCTTCAGCTTTCAAAGGAAAAAGATGCATTCAGAGGTAATCTCTGGAACACAAAGTTGAAATTACCCGTTTAGAATCCAGGCAAGATCTACACTTGTGGTCTTAGACTCTGGGTCCAAGCAACCCTATAATTTTAAGGCGGAGGCAACATGTTGAAAATCCTGGACTGGATGGTACGGTTCTAAAAAAGTTCAACAGAAATTCAGAGAAGAGAATAGTTAGCATCTTTTGTACAAATCAAGGTATATACCCTGGAGGGGGCCAGGTATAAATTATGCCTTGAAAACTATGTAGAATTGGGTTCTGGGAAGCTCAGAGAAAGCTTTAAAAAAGTTAAAGCCTGCCTCTCCTTATTCCATTAATTGCTCTTTAGAATATAAAATAAATTAAATAACAACAGCTGTAATTAAATAATAGCAGCTACCACTTCCTGTGGTAATTAGAGAGATAGATTGCATGTAATTAATCCGGAGCCCCCAGAAACTACTTTCACCCTTTGGAAATCAGCTTTCAGCCTTTCTCTTTTCAATGGAACACAGGTTTTTTAGGTGCCTTTTATGTTCAGTGTGTTATTAATACCCAAAACACCTCTGTGTGAAACATTAATTGCCTGCCTGCCAGCTTGCACCTAAATCTGAATACTTGGTCTGTTGAAACCAAATCCATCATCGTGCTTTGCCGGGTAACTGACCTCACCAGTGGAGCTTTAATGGAATCCTTGATGACTCTGACGCACACTCTTCATCCCTTACAGATCTGCCAATACAATCATCACTCTCAAGAAGAGAAAGTACATTTTGAAAGAGAAAGCAGAGGAAAGTAGGGCTCTCTTCCTCTTGTGGGTGCTACTTGTTTATGAGCAAGCATCCTGTGGAACAAATCAAAGAGGTAATGACTTTGGCAAAACATGGCTTGAGATGGCAGCGTGGGAGGTCAGCAGGCTAACAGCTTGTCACTACCTTTGTTGGAGGAACCTGAGGGGGAGAGAGAAGAGGGAGCATGCCAGTGTGCTCACTGCCAGTCTGGTGAGAACACAGGAGCTCTGTTAAGAGCAGCTCTGAAGAGTCAGGGAAATTTTTCCTGGGGGAGCTGACCCAATGTCATGACCTGCAGTGCCATTTATGAGCTAAGGACCCTCAAACTTTGAACTCCAGCCTTCACCCCCCACTCTGGTATGACTCTCCACTGCTCTCTCTGAGCATCTATTGGCTTTTCCAGTTTACTCTTGTATTACTCAGGAGCCTGGCAGCGAAGAGATGGCACAGGCCAATCAAACAATTTAAAGTCTAGGTAATTTGAGCACATTTTAAAATAGAAAGCCTATATTTATGAAGTTGTAGATAGTGTTCAGGAAAACCAACCAGGGACAAGCAGTACCCTGAGCTAGCAGTAAGGGGAGCACATATGCCCTAGACCTGAAAGGGAAGGAGGGTAAGGGAGGGGCTGCAGCATCTGGAGAGGGGAGCCCAGGAGAGGACCACCAGCCAGGAATGTCAGCCTTTGGAAGAGGAATGCAGTTAACCTTTGAAGGCCACACAGGCAGTTCATGGGTGACTCACACTCCGCTTTCACTCACTTCCACTTTCTGATACTTTGGCACTTTCTATTGGACAAAAACAACTGGAAGGCAGAGGGCAAGGAGGCCCATAAATACTGTGGTCACCCTCCTAGACTGCTGGACCTGATGGAAAAGAGAGGAGAGATGGACATGTGGAAATATGTTCTACACAGCAGGCCAGTATGCATCTTTCATCCACCATGCCCCAAACCGAACTCTGGATTTCTTCCCACCTGACCTCAAACCTTCACCTGCCCCAGTCGTTCCCACCACGGGAAGGCACTGTGAGCCACCTGGAGAGTCCAAACCTCAATCCTAGAAGCCTCTCCTGAGTGCTCCTCATTTCCCTCACCCCTGACTTGCATTCTTCCAGCAATTCCTGCAGATCAGCTTCTAAAACATATCCTTCTCTTACCCCATCTCCACTGCTTCCATTCTGGACCATGGCACGTTTATCTCCCTTATGGATTATTGCAGTTGTCTCTGAGTTGCTCTCCTGCTCCTATTCTTCTCCTCTAAAATCCATGGCCAACTCTTGGAATGAAATCCAAACTCCTTGCTTGTCCTCAGAAGGTCTGTGTCCTGTGGCCCCTGCCTGCTTTCCCACCATCATTCCTCACCGCCATACCTTCCAGATACACTGTTCTTGCCCTGACATTCAGGCAGATCAAATTCATTGTTGCCTTGGGACCTCTGCATCAGCTCTTACTCCTGCTTGGAAAGTCTTTTCTGGAACCACATGGCAAGTTTCTTTTGGTCTTCAGGTATCAAATTAAATGTCCCCCTCTTAGAGAGACTTTCCAGATCATCCAATCTCAAATTGCCTCTGGATCACTCTCCATCATGTTACTTGATTTCAGTTTCTTGTAGAATCATTTAGTCATCTGTTTACTTATTTGTTTTTGGTTTTTGGTGTTTTTTTAAAGTTTAATTGTCTGACTCCCTCACTATAACACAAAGTCTAGGAAGTCAATTCCCTGTCCCTCTTGTTTGGATAGGAGTATAATAAAAGCTGAAAAGGGTATTTCTGATTGAACATTTGGGAGCAGTTGATATTAATATGTATTTCAAAAATACCCAGAATACAAGTGAAGGGCAGGCAAAGGAAGCATTTTGATTTTTAGACACAGATTATCATATTTCAATCTGGGCTTTATCACTTAGGAGCTAAGACATTACAGGGGAATTTACTATATTTCTAGGCCTCTGCCTTCTCATATCTTAAATGGCAATGATAATGTTGCATATTTCACAGGGTTACTAGAGCATTAAATCAGAAAATGCATATAAGGTGCTCATCAAATTACATGGCAAGCAGGTTACACCCTAGCAATATTGGCTGTAATTTTATTTGAAAAAAAGTATTGGTGTTGTTAGGGAGGGAAACCAGAAATTTACAAAGAAACATTAAAAATGCCCTATGTATTTCAATTTACTTCATAAATAAACTCCATTCAGGATTAAGTCTGTTTCACTTCCCAGAGTATATAGGACTAGAGTGTCAGATGCATAATAGATGCTCACTTGTTGCAAATGAATAAATGAATGAGTAGATGACATGAGGTGTAACAGAATGAAAAGGTTTATAATCCAAACTAAATTAATCTTTTCACTAACAACAACAACAAAAACATTTATTGAGCACAGACTATGTGCTGGTCAGTGTTCTAGGTAATGGGAAGACAGCAATGAACAAAACATACATGCCCTTATGAAGCTTATATTGAGACAAATAATTTGGGAAAAGGAGATAGAGTGTGCTGGAGGCTGAGATTTTAAAGACGGTTGTCCCAGAAGGCCTCACTGAGGAAGTGACATTTAAGAAAATACTTACAAGAAGTGAGGGAGCAAGCTGGGCAGGTGTCTGGGAAACAATGTTCCTGGTGGGGACAAGCACATGCAAAGACCCCAAGGTGGGAGTGCATTTGATGTTTAAGGGGCAGAGAGGAGCCCAGCTAGCTGGGTTGAAGGAACAGGTAGGACAGTGGTAGTGATTGAGAGCAGAGCAGTCACAATGGCCAGAGAGCTTAGCACCACCAGAACCACTGTAAGACCTTTGGCTTCTACTACAGGTGAGAAATGAATACATGGAGCAAATGCACAGGAATGACAGGACCTGACTGATATCCACAGGAACACTCTAGTGGCTTGGATGAAAACAGATAGAAGAGGTGCAAGTGTAGACACAGACACAGCAAACAGGAGGATGTGGACCTGGATGGGAACAAGGGTAGTAGGAAAAAAGTGGTCAGATTCAGAATCTGCTGGCTCTGAAAGAAAGAGAAATGTCTGAGAAGACACCAGGGTAAAAATACACATTGGATTTTATAGCCATTTTCACAAGATCTCGTTTGGCAATGTGCTCATTTTCACTTTACTTTTCAAAATTGTATCTTAGAGTTTTTGGATGTTTCAAAACTTTGTGAACCTTTTTTCCAATAGTGTCAGAATGAACGTATCCATGACTCTAAGTGACCTTAGTCTAGCATGTTTGGACAGGATGGCAATATTGTTTAAAGTCTGTCTCTTATAACATTTTTCCCATCAAATTGTAATAGATGTTATAAGAAAAAATGTCTAATAAGTTTATTAAACACAAACTAAACAATATTTTTGCTACTAGATTAATATATTACGGTGCATTGTGAGTCTTCAAGACCACAGCATTACCAAAGTGTTACGGGCTCAGCTGTGTCCCCCTAAAATTCATTTGCTGAAGGCCTAATCCCTCTGAAAATGACTGTGTTTGGAGACAGGGCCCCAAAAGAGGTGAATAGGGTAAAATGAGGTCATATGGTGGAGCCCTAATCCAATACAACTGGCGTCCTTATAAAAAGAGACAATTAGAACAGACATACGTAGAGGAACACAGAAAGAAGACAGGCATCTGCAAGCCCAGGAGAGAGGCTTCAGAAGAAACCAACCCTGCCAAAAACTTGATCTTGGATTTCCAGGCTCCAGAACTGTGAGGAAATAGATTTCTGTTGTTTAAGCCATCCAGTCTCTGAGATTTTGTTATGGCATCCTGGCAAACTAATAGAGTATTCATCCATTTTGCAGAACTTACCTGGGAGAGGACAGCTCCATGCCTTGGCACCCACAGGAGATCAAGATCACTCAAGAAATATCAGGGGCAATAAATGAGTGACTGATCATGAAGAAGGTCCCAAAAGAGAACAGACTTGACTCTTTAGTCACTCCAGCTAAAAAGCCATGGAGAAGCTGAAAACAAAAGCATATCAAAGAGGAAGAAAATAAGGTTTCATGTAAATACACACAAGGTGGTTAATTTATTTTTATTTTTTACTTATTCTGAGGACAAGAAAGATGATGAAGATTTTAAACTAAGACAAGGAGACCACACCCAGCTAAGAAGGCATCATGGTCTTTCGATATATAGAAATAATACTATGCCATGATCCAACAAGTGGATTTCCCTATTTAACTGCTGGGATTAGAATGAATCCTTTATCCTATTTTGAGAAATTTGAGAAGAATGGATACTTACAGAATCTATTTTCATTTGGTAACCTAGCAAATTTATGATATGCTCTGCCCTGTTAATTGCATTTTATTTTGATATTTTCTTAAGATAGGGTGTTCATGCCTGTTTGTGTGTTGAGGGTAGTGTGTAATACTCCTTTCAAGGCTAATCCACAAAAACCAATTCGTAGAAGAATTTGCAGAATGGTAGAATGCTGTGGGTGTTACTAAAAAAAAAAAAAAGTCACGCATAGGAGAGTTTTCTGTCATCCAACTCAGTTCACTACTCTTTAAGGATTTCCCATGACTTACCAACAAAATAAATTAAATACTATTCCTGAAGTTTTTTTTTTTAAGTGATATGGGCTGCAGAGATAATTAATTTCTTCCCTGTGGACTTGTCCTAAACACATGTTGAGGCATTGCAAAAAGAAATTTCATGTTTCATATCAGCACTTTCAGATGGTATCATTAACTACTAGACTAATTGTGAAATGAATCACAAGGTATACATGAATATAGAACTAGAACAAAGTTTCTAGGAAGGATTGGCATTAAAAATTACATGCACTGAATTTCTTGAAAACAAACCTCAACATGGAGAGATACCAGCTTGAAGAACATAGCTCAATAGTGAGATAATTTAAAAATTATGTTAGTTTTTGAGAAATCTTTTCTCTGATTATACATTAATTAGCTGTGTACAGACACTGGTGTTAAGAAATCTTGTCTTTATGTCTTGTAAAATGCATGCTTATGCATAAAATCATTACTGTTCCTTCCCATTTCTAATCTCCTCTCCTTACCAAAGTCTTCACAGCCATCATCAACCTCACTCCTTCTTAACCATCTGTAGGATTTACATCCAATATGTTACAGTGTTCTGTACCTATAGTATTCATTTTAGACTTATTAAAATAAATTAGGAAATTTAGGGTCTAGAGGGGGCCTCAGAAATAAACTCTGCTTTTTCTCTTGCAAAATAGGGATATTATTATCTTTTATGAAGTGTTCTTGTGAAAGTTAGAGGGAAATGTATAAAAAATTATGGTGACAATAAATACCATGATTTTTGTTACTTATATATATATATTCGCTTTTTTTATTTCATCATATAATGGGGGTACAAATATTGTTAGGGTTACATACA
>VBSM01002608.1:91355108-91425496 GCA_008086735.1 Cheirogaleus medius
CATTTCCCTGATGATTAGAGATGTTGAGCATTTTTCATATGTTTGTTGGCCATTTATCTTTTGAAAAATTTCTGTTCATGTCTTTTGCCCACTTTTTGATAGGGTTGTTTGATTTTTCCTTGCTGATTTTCCTGAGCTCTAAATAGATTCTAGTTATCAGCCCTTTATTGGATGTGTAGCTTACGAAATTTTCTCCCATTCTGTGGGCTGTTTGCTCTCTTGATGGTTTCTTTGGCTGTGCAGAAGCTTTTTAATTTGATCAGGTCCCATTTATTTATTTTTTTGCTGCTGTGATTGCTTTGGGGGTCTTAAGAAATATAACTATCTTGACTTGTACACTATACAGTTTTGCTCTCATGGATGTTTGAGTGTTAAATCCATACCATCCCCTTAAGCTAATAATTAAATCAAATTGTACTCCTGAGCTGGTGACACCCAGGGGTGCCTGGCAAAACCAAACACAAAGCATGTCCTTAACTAGGCCACACAAGAGACTTGCATATAAAATTCAGGGGAAGATGACTTCATAGAACAAAATTTTAAAATCCATAAAGAAACAATCCAATATATACTATTTCAACAAATATTTCTCAAGACCTGTTGTGTCTCAGGAATTGGTCCAGGCTCTAGGAAAATAGCAAAGAAGAAGAAAAATTCCCCCAGAAGAACTTGAATTCAAGTAAAGGAGACCAATAAAGTATAGACTAACCAAAAGTCCCAGCAGAACCAGCTTCCCAGACTTCAGAGAGTAGACTGCTTGGTCTATGGAGTGCAAACATTGCTAAAATGATTAAAATGAAGAGAACACCAGGATGAACAATAAAATAACTAAATAGAAACAAACATGGAAAATATTGTCATTGAAATAATCATAAAAAATTTCAAGTGATAGTTTAAAGAGCCAATTCAACTGAGGAAAAGAATTAATGAACTGGTGGGGAAATAGGAGAAAATTGCTTGGAGTGCTATCCTGGGGTGCCTAGACAAAAAAGATAAGAAAAATATGAAAGACGGATTGAAATTTGAAAAAGATAATGAAAAGGTCTAATGACTCTTAAAAGAATGAAATTGCTAATATTCAGAAAATATAATAAAATATTATTTAGCTTTGAAAAAGAAGGAGATTCTACTATTTGTAAAAACATGCATGAAACTGGAGGACATTATGCTAAATGAAATAAGCCAGACATAGAAAGATATATATTGCATGATCTCATGTATATCTGGAAGCTAAAAAAGGTTGAAAACAGAGTTATCAGGGATGACGTATGGGATGAGGAGATATTGCTCAAGGGGTACAAAGTTGCAATTATATAGGATGCGTAAGTCTAGAGATCTAATGTAGAAAATGAAGATTGTCGTTAATATTAATAGTATTGCATACTGGAAATTTGCTAAGAGAATAGATTTTAGGTGTCCTTACCACACACACACACACACACACACACACACATACACAATTTATGTGAGATGATGGATATGTCAATTTTCTTAACTGTAGTAATCATTTCACAATAATATACATAGCATTATAATGACATGCATATAAAAACATAATGTGGTACACCTTAAACATGTACAATAAAATATAAATAAAAGAGAAAACAAATGCAACAGAAAAAAGAAATAATGGGGTGTTAGTAATTTTTCAGAATTTAGGAATTTTATGTTAGGAATAAACTCTGACATTCCCTCTTTGAGTTGAAATGTCTATAGCATCCTGTGCATTAAAATATCATTACAATTTTTACATTTGCTTGTTAGTTTCTGTTTATAATCACTTTTCTTCCTTCTTACCCTTTCTGTCCTTACTTATGGCCAACATTCCTTGATTATCTGCCATTCGTAGGCACTATTGAGAATACAATGCCAAGTTTTGAAGAAGAGTATATTCCAGCTGGGAAGAATTGTCATGTGAGTAGGTTCTAGAGAGGAAGCCCATGAAAAATTCAGTCATAGTCTCAATTGAGTGTTTTATTGCCTAAAGAATCGATTGTGTTAGCCTCCAATTAAGCTGGTTTTAACTAATATGATAAACTAACCTCCCATAAAATGTGTACAGAATAGTAAGGTGAATGGAGAGAGAGATGGAAACATTAGGTTATGTGATCTATGTTTATGTCTATATATGTATACATGTGTGTATGTATAGATATAGACGTGTGGGCGATATACACTTTCTCATGTATACACACACAAGCAAGGAATAAAATATGCTAAGCTTCTAAAGCCCTTGTTTCTGCAACTGATCATACAGTTATAGTGAGTATTTGTCACTTTTTTCTTCCATCACCTTTTCCTAATTTCCCTTGCTCTTAGCTAGGACCTCAGCTGGTGTGTGTGTGTGTTTTTTTTTTTTTTTTTCTTGATTGCTGTAGTTTTTCATTAATCTTTACTACTGAACATAGAAATACACAGGGGAGCTCCAGGGAATTTCCTCATTGCTCTAGACATAGCCTGTCAACCTTTCATTGTATAGCAGAAAGCTTTCCTTTCTTCCCCTGGTAATTGGGATCAGTCATCCCAATCAGTAGGACAATCCACCTAGTGTGTGGATACTAAGCACCAGGTATGTACAAATATAAGCTCTTCCCCTTTAGTTTACCTTCAGATGCCACTCTTATTTTACTATAGATTCCTGTTGGGGTCCTTTTGGAAGAGGTCCCCAAGACATATCTTTCTTCCTTGCCTATGTTCAACAGTTTGAGAAATAATACTTTTTAAAAATGGAGACTCTTGCTTGAAGCTCTAGCACAGCGGTGGGGCGGGGGGTTGGCAGGGGCAATATATGTGACCCTAACAATATCTGTACCTCCATAATAGAATGAAATAAAATAAATAAATAAATAAAAAATAAAAATGGAGACTCACTGATCACCTTCATTAAGTCTTGAGGCTGAGAGAGGTAGCTGTAAGGATGAGCCAAGCTCGCTTTCCACCTGAGCTGCAGGGTTCAGCAGCAGATTTGCCCATCCAGTGCCTGCAGCACAGCAGGGAAGCTTGGCCGGGCAAACCCTGCAGCAGGAGGTGCAGAAGGGAGCTCGTGCTCCAGGTGGGAAGCTGGCTCCTAAGACGTTGGAGCCAGATATGTCCATCTGATTCTTCCCAAATTTACCAGCTAGGTAATCCAGTCCACCCCTCATGCCCTCCCCTAGCAGTATGGAGAAAGGAAATACAGAAAATACAGTGTTTACTTAGGGGGAAACCCTTCACAAGAACAGTGGATTGGGATGGCTTCCTACATGGTAGCAGTTATCAATAAATATATCAAGGTGGGCCAGGGTCAGTCACCCTTCCTGCATTTGAAGGCGTGAATATGATACATGCCACCTGTCAGTAAAACATGGCCAGCCTGCCTTCCTAGAGGAGGGACTTGAGAAGCCCCCTCGAAGGACGAAGATGTCAAGTCTCAGGTACTCCCGAATCTGGAGTCCTACTGAATGAGAATTTTAGTTCCTTTTGCCACTGTTTTATTCGAAGTTAGATAAATTATCTATTTGGTACTATTTTTCTAAAAACTTCATACATTATATACAAAGCAGTCTTTTGGGATAAAGCCCAACTCTGGAGAGAATTAAAATGCAATATAGATTTAATCATATTTGTAGTCATTTGATAAGGAAAAAAAATATATGTATATATAAAATTGTATGTGTCAAGACCCAGAATGAATTTGGGGATTTCACATGTTAGGAACAAAACAAGCACACATTCTGATGTTCTTTTTTTAAATCCCCAAATCCCTGTATTTCTGCCAGGTGTGATGGTGCTTTTCATTTCAGCAATGAATACACAATGACACCAACTTCTTAGAAATCCTAGACCAAAGAGAGAGTTATCTCCCCGGCTATCCATTTCTGCAAACAATCTTTCATTCTCAAATTTCCCCTCCCTTCCTCTCATCTCAAACATGGCTCGTCCTGTTTTCCCAGGGAACCAAGGTTGGAGAGCCACCTTCTTTTCACACAATCTGAAGTCCTGTTTTTAGTGACAATTGTGCTGTGTCCTCTGAAGGAGGCCATCTGCTCACCTTGGCGGATGTGAGTGTCTCATTACCTGTCAAGATTTCTAAGTTGGCTCCTTTTATTGGATTAGAATTCATACCTTTTGATTCTTTAGCTCAGGTGCTGTGGGTGCCAGAATCTCCCTTCTGGGACTGGGGAGATAATTTCACAGGCTCTCTGGGGCCCCTCAGGAGATATTTGATCAGGATCCTGATTGCTTGGACACTGTTCACCTTTTGTCCCTGTCAGCAGGCAACTCAGTCCTCACCAGCCCCATGTGGCGAATGAATTGTAAATCACAGAATGTTGACATCATCTCTCCATTATTCACTGTTCCCCAAATAATACAAAGGATGAAATAATGAAAGAAACAGAGTGAGCAAAATCCTGCTAAATAAGGTCATTATTTGCAACCTAGATTAACTTTTCCACAGACCACTAATGCCAGATTAGTTAGCAGTATAAAGAGATTCACCTAGCTAGACTCAATTCCCTTACCTTGATTAAAATAAGGAATAGAAGATAATTGCAAACCTTCCAACGACCTTATTAATCATTATAAATCCAATTACTTCCCTTTCTTCCCCAAACTGAGAAAACATGTTATGAAGTAACTAAGTCACTTTTCATATGTCTGGAACAAGCTTCAGCTTAAGGCCAGTTTGCCAGGGGTTAGTATTAATTGGTGCAAGATCAGGTGAGGGAACTAGCATTCATTGGAAACCTATTACACATAAGTCATTTTTAGAACATGCCTTCTTTTGAGTATCCTGTGTGTGTATGTGTTTCAATAAAACTTTATTTACAAAACCAGGTAGTGGATCAGATTTATCCACTTCTGGACTAGATACTGTTGCCTATTTTTTAAATTATGTTCAGAATATTTAACATGGGAACTATACTCTTAACACATTTTTGAATGCACAATGCTGCATTGTTATCTATTGGGACTATGTCATCCTACAGATCTCTAGGACATTATCTTCTTTTATAACTGAAACTCTATACATATTGAACAACAACTCCCCATCCTCCCTCTTTGCAGACCCTGGCAACCATTCTACTCACTGTTTCTATGAGTTTGACCATTTTTGATTCCACATATAAGTGAGATCATGCAGTATTAGTCTTTCACTTAGCCTAATGTTTTCCAGGTTCATGCATGCTGTCACTGATGGCAAGATTTCCTTCTTTTTAAAGGCCGAATATTATTCCATCCTGTATATATACCAGTGGACACTTAGATTGCTCCCCTATCTTGGATATTGTTAATAATGTTACAATGAACATGGGAGTGTAGGTATTTGTTTGAGATCCTGCTTTCAATTCTTTTGTATAAAAATCCAAAATTGTAATGGAATTGCTGGATGATAAGACAGTTTCATTTTCAATTATTTGAGGAACCTTCATACTGTTTTCCATAGCAGCTACACCATTTTACATTTCCACCAACAGGGTGCAAGTGTTTCAATTTCATCCTTACCAACACTCGTCTTTTCTTTTCTTCTCTCTTTTTTCATTCTTTTCTCTTTTGTTTAATAATAGTTTCCTAACAATTGTAAAGTGATAGCTCATTGGGATTGTGATTTGCATTTCCCTGATGGTTAGTGATGCTGAGCATCTTTCCCATATATGTGTTGGCCACTGATATGTCTTCTTTGAATAAATGTCAGTGCTTTGAAACTATAAAACTCCTAGAAAAAAATAGAGTAAAAGCCAATCCTCTGTGAGCCTTTGCTGAGCTCTTGCTCTTGTTTGGCTTCCTTTTCTTCCCCTTCCTGCTTCCTATCTTCCCTTTAGTTTTCTGCTTTAACTCAATCCTTCTTCATAAATCACTTGCAAATAAATCTTCACTTTAGGGTTGACTTCTGGGACCCCCTACCTAAAACAGATGCTTTTGAGCAGGGCTTTAAATAACTAACTCAATAAGAGAAGTTGGAAAAGAAGATTCTTGGTAGAGTGATTAGAACCAGGAGGCCAAAGATGGGTAAGTACCCATGATGAAGGGGTGACAAGGCCACTGGGTTGTTGTGAGGGTGAAGATGGGGTGGCCAACCTTGAAGAGTGTCCATCCTAGTAGAAAAGATAGACGTGGCAGTGGGAGAATCAAAGTTCCAAGTACCTTTTTTCTTTTCCTTTTGAGATAAGAGCGTGGGGAGAAGGATTGGATTTGGGTAGGTAGGTTAACAGAATTTCTTTTAGTTCAGCTCTGTAACTTCAGCTCTGCAGGACAGGTGTGGCTCTGCTGTCAAGAAGGCTTGTGCTGAGCACCTGCTGAGTGTCCACAGCATGCTATGGTCCACATCTAGAGCAGGGCGGCATGGCTTGTGTTCTCTGGGAGGTCAAGCACTTGCGAAAGAGGATGGTGAGAGCTATATCAGCCATACCAGGGGACTGTGGTGTTTAGACAGGGGTGGCTTCCTGCCTGAGGACTTGGAGCAATGTCTGTCTCGGAAATGACATGAGTGCTGACCCTCCAGTGGGCATCTTAGATGCAGAGTAAAGGGGGTGGGGAGGAGCAGGTGGGAAGTCATCCTGGACACAGCCAACAGCCCAAGACTAGACAAGAGTGTGCTGGTCCAGAGGAGGAGGGCAAAATGGGTCTCGGCACTCTGAGTGTGGGTGAAGTGGTCAAAGAGACACCGAGTTGTAAATGTGTCCATGCTAATGGGTTTGAACTTTATTAGGATACAGCGAGTCAATGGATCCTAATAGGAGAGGAATGTTGAATATGCTCTGTGCCTTAGGCAGGTGATTGCCAGGCCCACCTCCACCAGCACAGCTAAGCTTCCTCCTTGCGTTATCTCAACTGGGCTGGGAACCCACAGTAGATGTCTATTTCTGATAAAAGAAATTCTGTATTTCCATATGCCTACATTTCTAGGCAACCATGCCAACTATGTCTCTGAAGGTAATCAGGTATTGTGTTTTCTCTTTGTCTTTTAATTTGGTGAATTGCCCTGTGAAACTTACATGTATATCCATGTGTTATCTTTTTTTGTTTTTGCTGTTAACTTTGCTATTTCTCTGGGTATCTGTCTTGCAGAACTAATAATTAGCATACAGTTAAATATGAAAGCAATCAACTCAGGAAGATGCCTCCTATAATTTGCTGCAATCTCACCTGGGCTCTGTGTTCCTTTTATTGTTAGATAACTGAAGCCTAGGTAGCAAAACATTCAATTATTAGCAGTCTCAATACCGAAGGAGTACCTGGATGCGATACAAAATCAAACAAATTAGGGCTGTCATGTTTCTTTTGCAGCCTACAGAAATGAGGCATCAGCAGGTGGCAAAATACGCACATCGACCCCAGGTCTGATGGAGCAGCTAATGAAGGCAACATGGCCAGGCAACTTGGAAACAGTGGAGGGGAGCTCTTTGTTGCAGCTCACTTTGCTTTACTATGAAAACATTTGCTTAGGAGAGAAATGGTAAATTTCCAGACCAGTTTAGTGTGGCAAATATAGTTCCAAGGGCAAGGCTAATCATTTGGTAAAAGAGACAGCCAGGAGCTATTTGTTCTGTGCCAAGTACTTCATGAATATTGTTCCTAATTCTCACAATAATCCTACCAGTGGGTCTATTGTCCTCATTATACACTTGGAAAAATAAAGACTCAGAAAGTTCAGTAGAAACTTATTGTGATGTGTGGATCAAAAAGGAAAGAGAAAGAAAAGGAACATTTTAGACTTTCTGGGTAAGAATATATTGAATGGAGAAAGACAGTCACTATTATAACATGAAATGATGTTTTGTAAATACAGAAAAATTGTGTAAATGCTAATGGAGGAATGAAGCAAAACTGGGGCTAATCTTCCTGTTCAGCAGGGCTAGGAATACAGATCATGTATTCTGTGGCTCAGGGTTTATTTACACGCAGAGAATAGCTATGTATGACTCCTATCCAAGGAGAGTTTTAGGAGAATGATGATATTCAAGTTTATCAAAAAGATGCATGGCTTAGAAGGAACTGAGAAACACTGCATTATACCACACATGCTTGCACAAGGTTACAAAGACAGAACACACTTACCAATTCATTTAAAAATCATCAATTAAACATAAATAAATGCGCTGTTTATTGAGCAACCGCTATGTGTCTGTCATTGTACGAGATGCCGAGGAGTAACAGAGAGCAAAACAGAATTTCTGCCTCACTTACATTTTATTGGGGGGGAAGGTAATGTGTAATAAATTAAAATGATAAGAAATAAGTGATATAGAATATAGATCAGGGAAGGAAACTAAAAATGACAGTGAGGATGAAGGCAGGGGTCTCTATGGAGTGGACAGGTGGGTTGACAGAGATGAATATGGTAGATGCAGGAAGAAGTGGTATGTGAGGCCAAACCTAAGTGAAGTGCAGAGGAGTTCTGCAGAGACAGGCTCTGAGAGGGACACATGCCTGGCACCATCCAGGAATAGCAAGGGGGCCAGTGTGGCTGCTGGTTATGCAGGGAGGGGAAGAAGCATGAACTACATTACACTGCATATAAAAGAGAACCCCAAGAAAATGAATAACCAAGGGACTGCTTTACTTTGCAGGTCAGCTGTGTATACTTCATCCAACTGCATGCCCTTCAGACTGCTTAGATTAATTTACTAATTACTGCACTGGGGAAAAGCAGTAATGACATTTTAAGAAAGTGCAATATTTGAAGTTTAGGCAATTGAATCATATTAATCAACAAGTCCTTAATAGAGGGGCCTGGGGATTAATTGTGAGTCAGGTACAGTTTCCTGGCAGGGCTTGGTACTGATTTCAATGAAACTCAGTCACTGTTCTTAGAAATATTAGCATAGTATAGAAATGGATATCCCTGCCAAGGGCTTTCTCCACAGGTGACAAGGAAATAAGTATCCTAAACATGGTAGAGGAAAAAACACACTCAGAAACATTGTCCTACAGGGACTTGGGTTCTACTCCAGCCTCCACCACTAACTTGACACAATTTCAGAGAAGGTATGGACTCTTCATGTGTTTCACTTTTCTTGCCAACACGATGGAGATTGTTATACCTACATTAAAGGATTTGGGTGAGAAATAAAAGAAACTAAAAGGCCATCACTACTGTGACTTGCCCAGGGCCTCAAAGACAGCATTCTCCCCAGTCCCAGGGCCTGGGACTAAGAAGTACCAGAGATGATAGGAAGAAGAGGAAGCCAATTATAGGAAAAAATATAGGTGCAAACATCTGACATCGTAAGGATCAACTCTGTATGTCCCAGACAAGATGAAGACTAGAGCCCAATTATAGCGTGCCAGCAGATTGGAAGCAAGGGCCCGACAAAATTCACTTGGTGGCTGGAGGACTACATGGAGGGGCTACCTGAGCTGTCTTTAAAGCCTTTGAGTGTCAGCGAGTGATGCACTACCCTTCATTTGTGCATTTGTTTCCTACTTTTCTCATTTTCTTTTCTTTCATTTAGTCAAGAAATACTATTGAATACAACGTGTCAGTGCTTTTCTAGCTCCTTGGGATGGAGCAAGGAATAAAACAGACATGTCCCTACTCTCAACTATCTTATGTTATCTCAGGGGAATAGATGATAAGCACATAAATAAAGGAATTTAAAAAATAAAACCAATAACATATTATTTTATAATAAGTAACATGAAAATAAAATAGAAAAGTTGTTTAGAAAGTGACTGGGAGTTACTTATATAATAACATGGTCAGAGAAGGCTTCTTTTCTTCCCTAATTTTATTCTGAAATGTCCAAAGTTGCAGAGATTGATAGACTCAAACACATGTATATCACTTGTGTAGATTCACTAATTTTCACATTTTTGTCACACTTGCTGTTCCTTTGCTGATCTATTTGAAAATTAAATTGTAGGTACTATGACATCTTATCTCTAAATATTTTAGCATTTAGCCTGTAAGAGTAAAGTACTTCCTCTATACATCACAATATCATTATCATAACAACAACAGCAACAACAACAAAATACCCTAAAATTTATTCAATACTATCAGCAATAGATTTTAGGCTTTCAGGGATAGATAGCAAATATTTTACACTTTGTGGGCCAAGATGCAAAATCAAAAATATTATTAGGTAACTACAAAAAGAAAGGAAAAACAAATTGCCAAAAAATTTTTAGTGGTGAAATTAAAAATAGAATAATAATTGAGTTTATTTCTTCTAATACAGGCCTACTAAAGATAATAATACTTTTTTGTGGGAGGTAACATTCTGCTTATTGGAATTCAAAGTTTTTATTCCTCAACATCACATCAATTATAAATGTTCATCTTTTAATGCTGGTCTGTAGTAAGGATTTACATATTTCACCTTTGAAAATGTCTTTTCACAGTTAGGTACTGTCAAATATTGGTATCAATCCACGAGCACACGATTGAGCATATTCATTGTTTGGAAGGCAATTACAGAATTTGATTAGATTCTTTTCTACATTTGCCTTTTAACATTATTACATTACAGATTAATCACTTTCAGTTGAGGGTTAGGTGGAAGCTCCTCTAGTGAACATTTAAATAAGTTTTGAAATACAAAAATATCTTTTGCAGTTGTGTTGGTGTCTGAAATACATTGCTGGAAATACAGTTTCATCTCAGAAAATCTGTTGCAAATTTATGGGTGATGGTAATATTGCTTCTGGTTTTAATTCCTGATAGCAAGGGAAGTTAAAAAGCAGACTAGCATTACTTGTGAGTCAAACAACATTAGTTGTCACTAAGAGGACATTTTTACTACCACAGTATATGCTTTGGATATCACTGTTTCACCTGATAATTTTATATTGAATTCATTCACAAAACATTAGCAAGGTTACTACAAATTCTAATTTCTAAATCCGTTCAATGTTACACAAAAGTGGCTGAAGGTGGATTTTCTGGTTCAAAAAAAATTTTAATCTCTACCCTGAACTCAAACAATTATAATAAAACTTTAAGCCATCCAACTGCTGTGTGGTAGAATAATTCAAGATATTCATTTTTTATTGCTCGAAAAAAATCACAGAACTGATGATGGGACAGTTAAATTCACAAGAACAAGTGAAGTTCACTGTTGACATTGTACATTCAATAACACACAACAAGTTCAAATATTTTTCACAAAGTGCTTATTGATGGATAACATAGGAATAATATAGGCTTCAAATGTTTTCAAAAGATTTATAAATTGGTCCAAATTAACTCTTTTATGCTTCATATGTATTTTTTTCCATCATCACACGTAAAAAAAAATCTTAGCAGATTCCAATTCAGGTTTTACTGAATTAGTGTTTTCACTACTTTGAAAATATTCTCACCTGGAGTTTTTCCATACAGACTAATAATAGGGACAAATTCTTCAGTTCTTAAAATTCAGCATTGGCTTCTCAAATAAACAACTAATTAGCAGTATTAGTAGCATCTGTAGCTTCATCAGGTGCCAAGAAAATCACCTTAAAGTATAACATTTGCTGAGTTTTATTTTTTTTAACTAATTGTTGATGTTGCCCCCAACACCCTCAACTCTTTCATCTGTACTTCTCACCAAAGGCTAATATCCTAAAGTTTATTTTCTCTGGATAAATGTCTTCTGCTGCTGCAATCAAACACAATTTAATTAACTCATGATTGGTAAATGTTTTGTGTTGCTTGGCTAAAAACTGAAACTCAAAAATTTACTTGGGTTGAAACTTCATTTTCGTTTATTATTATTGTGAAGACATTTTGTTGTTATGAGATACTCAGTTTCAAATGTTCTAATTTTTCTGCCCCCTGCATTCCTGTGAGTTGGGAATATTATGAGTGCTTGGCATGGTAATGTTAATGTATGTTGTTATTCTTTTAACAAAGGTATATTGTCATTACATAAGAAACAAAATGTTTTGACAACTAATTTGATGGTAAAATAATCCACAATCCACTATGCCTTATAAGTGCAACATTTGGAGTCCAGTTTTTTCTTCTTATTTTGACAAGATGGATATACACTGAGTTAATAAAATAGTGTGTGATACACATGGAACTCAAAACTCTGTTGAAGTGTAACTGTGTCACTGAAATTAATTAAACTAATTGGGTGCCAGCAGGAGTGAGAACTCATGAAAAACTACGTACAGTCTCTGTTTCAACTACTCAGTCTTGTCTTATACTATGAAAATAGTCATAGACAATATGCAAATTAAATGAGCATGGCTGTTTCCAATAAACTTTAGTTATGGACATAGGAATTTGAATTTGATATAATTTTCATGTATTGCAAAATGTAGGTTATTTTTATTTTTTAACCATTTAAAAACATAAAAATCATTTTTAGTTCATGAGTTGTGAAAAAAATAGGTGACTGGCTGGATTTGTTCCATGGGTTTATGAAATGCTGATCTAGGTCTCCCGGCCTTCTTTAGCCTTTCTTTCTTTTGTCCTTTCATTCTTTTTTTCATTTCTTCCTTCCTTCCTTTTTTTTTCTCATTCTTTCCTTTGCTTTGTTTTGGGGGTATCTTCATTATTTTTTTTCTTTTCATTTTGAAAAATCTCAAACTAACATAAACAGTATAAAGAACATTTTTTTCCTTGAACTAGTTGGTAAGTTGCTGGCATGGTGCCCCATAATCACTGAATATTCTGTCCCACCAAGAATGTTGTACTCTAAATAGTCACAACACAAACATTCAGATCAAGTCATTAACATCGATGCATTACCATCATCTACTCCTCACACACTAGTCAAATGTCCCCACTGGTCCTAACAGCAAGAGGAACAAGTTCATAATCAGGAGCTGCATCCACTTGTCATGTCTTGCTAGTTTCCATCAATACCTAAGAGTTTCTCAGCCTTGGCTTGACTTTTATAACCTTGGCACTTTTTTTTTTTATTGATATGTAATATTTTTTACATTTTTATTGGGTGCATGTGACATTTCATTGTATGCATAGAATGTGTACTGATGAAGTCAGGGCATTTAGGATATATATCACCTCAAACACTTATCATTTTGATGTGTTGAGAACATTTTAAAATATCACTTCTAGCTATTTTGAGACATATAATACATTGTTACTAATTATAGTCACCCTATCACACTATCAAACATTAGAACTTATTCTTTCTAACCTACTGCATGTTTGTACCCATTAACCAACCTCTCTTCCTCTCACTTTCCAACCCACATGCCTCCTAAGCCCTGGTAACTACCGTTCTGTTCTTTACCTCCCTGAGATGGATGGAGTTGGAGGTCATTATGTTAAGTGCAGTAAGCCAGACATAGAAAGACAAATATTGCATGTACTCAACCTTGACACTTTTCAGGATTACAGGCCAGCTATTTCTTAGAATGTTTTTCAATTTCGACTTGGTCGACGTTTCTTCATGATTGGGGTTATACATTTTTTGGCAAGAGAATCAAAGAATTGATGCTATGTTCTTCTCACTGACTACTATCAGATGAAGCAGTTTCAGTTTCTCCCATTCCTTATCATATTTATTTTGATTTCTGGATTAACTCAGTCTCTGCCGTATTTGTTCACTATAAAGCCGCTCTTTTTCTCTTAGAAATGAACAAATTATGTTACAGGGAGTTACTTTCAGATTATTCCATTTCTCATCTAACTTTTATATATATATATATATATATACACACACACATATATATATATATACACAATTAGCATGTACTGATGGTTTCCTAGTTTATTCAATGAGTTATAATCTTTTATTATCATTATTATTTTGATGCCCCAGTTTTCCCAGATTCGGCCAGTGGGATCCTCTTCAACCTGGTTTCTGTGTCTTTTGAGACATCTCCGTCATTCTTTGGGCACTTCCTGACTTTGTCACACAACACGATGTTTCAGATTCTTCTTATCTTTCTTTGCTCTTGTCCTGTAATCAGATATTTTCCAAAAAGCAATGGTTCTCTCCAGCTGAAAATGGTATTTACTCATTTTTTATTGTTTTTTCAAAAAAATTACAGGGTACAAGTGTTTTTTGTTAAATGGATGAATTGTATCACACTGCAGTCGGGACTTTCGGTATACCCATCACCAGAATAGTGTACATTATACCTGATAGGTAGATTTTTATCCCTCATCCTCCTCCCACCCTCCCCCTTTATCAGGGTTCAACATCCATTACATCTCTTTATGACCATAAATACCCCTCATTTAGCTCCCACTTATAAGTAGAAAATGGTATTTAGAAACCCAAATCTGGGTGCTAGGTGTGCTTATTGCTATTGCAGCAGACCGTCTTAGGGACAATGTCAAGGATCCCAGGCCCTCTCAGTGGATGGAACTAAAGAATGAATCAATATTAATATGTATGTATTCTCACTCACACATTGACATCTATATCTAAAACCATGAGTTCAATACAAAAACTCCAACTCCAGTACAATACTACAATACTACAAGGTTCATTTTAGCTTTTTCTCTTTCCTTGTTTGCAGTTCCCTTCTCCAATAGGAACTTGTCTCCCATTACCCTTAATATATTTACTTACTCGATCAATCTTCTTGTAGGTAATGGATATTGTGGCTATTGCCCTTACTTGGCACAGAGCCCATCTCATGATCAAAACTTCAGAGTACCTACCATGTCCTATTCAATGTACTAGGCGTTTGACAATCAATAGCACATAAAAGCAGCACAGGCTACTAGGGAAGCCTGGCAAAAATATTCATACAAATTAAGTGCAGTTCAAATCTTAAAGTGAGCTCTGAAAGTATAAAGCTTGTGGTGCTACCAGAGCTTGTCATAAGGGCACCTGACCTGGGCTCTGAGGCCAGGTGTCCTGAAAAAGTGGTGATTTTAGCAAAATTTAAAGAAAGTGCCCCTGGACTTCAGAGAACAAGTGGCAGATGAAGTGAAAGAAGTCTGTAAAATGAAGCAGCAGCCAGACAGTGTAGGGCCTTTCTGTCACATGGAGGTTGGTGGGCAGGTATTAAATGGGGGTGAGTGGGGTCAGAATTAAATTTGCAGTGCCAAAAGACCGCCTGTGTTTATAAGCCAGAAGTAAGGTTTGCATAACAGGAAACAAGTTAGGGAGCAATTTGCAATAACTCAGAATGTGAAGATAGCTTGGATTCAGGGGATAATTAATGCTCAATAAATATTTGTTGCATGCATGAGTGATGAGTAGATTTGTAATGCCCTCCCCGACCATATTATTTTCTTTCTGACTCATCTTTCCTGAGGATTTATGTGACATTTCTTCTGTGACTATTTCAGTGTTATTCCCACACTGACCTATTCAGGCAGAAGGAAGCACTGCAGTCCTCAGTGGGACTTCCATGTCCCTATTTTGTTGTAACACCAGCCTTGGACTTTGCTCTCTTTAAGGTAAGAGACCATATACCCAGATCTAGCTCAAGGAGGGATGTATTTATTTTCTAGATAAAGGATTCTTCTGTGGAGCTCATAAGGGCAAAGGATATTTGAGACTCTGAGTGAAGTGTCACAGACATAGTGGAGAGTGGTTTAAGGAGAGATTATTTAGAGACCTGTATCTTAGTCCAAGTTCATCCCCTAATTTGTAATGTGACATTGGAGCTGAAATCTTGCCTATGCTAGACCTCAGATTTCTCACATACAAAATAATAAATAGCTGTCAATAAGTATTGAGTGATTCCTTGGATCCAGACACTTTTATATTGAAAGTGCATATTGTGTTACATCCTCAAAACATTCTTTGGAAGTAGATACAACTTTTCCTTCATATTACAAATGATGAAACAGAGGCAAAGAAAGATTCAGTAATTTGCCCATTGCCGCACAGCCAGTAAGTGGTGCGATCAAGGTGAACCCAGGCAGCATGGGACCAGAGCCTGGTGTTCCTGGCCACGATGTCATTCCAGGGTGGCAGTAACAATCTCAGAAAATCCTCTCCTAATCTGGCTGTCAGTATCGCCTGAAGCTGATGATAGGAAGACTGCCCATGAGGAGATGGAGGTCGTCAGGCTAAGGGTAGAACAGAACATAGATAAATATGAGCGATGGATCACTGTTCCCATGGGGAATTGTATTAGGGGGAAGGACTGCTCCAAGTGCCGGTATATTGCTGACACTGAGAATTGAGGGATGCACTGAAATGACAGAAATGTGACCAAAATGTACACCTCAATTTCAGATACTGGAATCTAGCACACCTGAAATGGACTTAGTGAAGAAGCATAATAAAATCCCAATATGGCACTAACACAGCCATCAAAAACAAGCGTTTTCATAACAGTTGATACAATAATTCAACTGCATAGTAAGATGAAACAAGAAGCAAACACACGCACAAACAAAAAACCGAAGTCCGTTTGATCCTCACATTAGGAATGTGCAGTGTGGCCGGCCGAGGAGTCTGTCAGACGTTTCAAGCTGGTCCCAAAGATAATGGATAATGTGGAGGTTGGGTTTTCATGATTTCTCATCCTCGCTGTCAGCCTACAACTTGATAAAATGGAATAATTCTAGGTTTATTAGCGTCAAAGCACGTTTAGGTCTCCCGTGAGAGGCAGGTAAAAAGCACAGCGGGGCAAGGCGCTTTTAAAGGCCGCCAGGCGCTAATTGCAGGTGTGGGGAATCTGCACGGGTTCAGGTGACAGGACTCGGGGATGAGGGGCAACGGAGCTGGCCATTTCCACCCTGCAGCTGCTAGATTTCTAAAAGCTGTCTCACACACGTCTGCCTCATAAAGCCATTCTCAAACTCGGAGGCGTGATTTACTCCATAGAGGCTGTGTCTTGGGGACTTTCGTGCACAAAGTAAAATGGCTTGTGCCTGAGGGAGCACCCTTTTCTTGTCATTTGTTAGTTTTATGAGGAAATGGAAAAACTTGTATAGGCACACACACAGAGGCAGAGTCAAGGAAACGACCATATCAACGGAAGGGAGGACAGAAATCACATTTATACGCAGCTACTATGGCTTCAGTGCTTACGTTATTCCAGTCCATGTCCCCAACAAGCTCCTAAGCTGAACACATTACTCTCATCTTATGACTGAGAACACGAGATTTATAAATTTAAATGTTTGATCAAATCAACACGCCAAGAAGGCAAACATTCAACTCCAGTCTGTCTGACCCCCAAGCCCATGCTTGTTTCCTAACACGATGCTGTTTCCCACCGAGATGTGTCCAAGACGAGCTGGCTTTCTCTTTTCACACAGGTCTCCATTGTCTGTCCTCCAACATTAATTATCTCTTGACTTAGATCTACAAACCAGCTTTCGTTCGTTCCCAGACAGGGCCTGAGGGATTATTGTTTGATTCAGAACATATTGTGTGGTAAAGACCCTAAACTGTGAGAGACTAAGAAGCAAAGATTGGAGGGGCGGATATTCCATTTAGAGGACAGAAAAACAGTGTAGAAAAGGCCCTAAAATATGTGGGTGGGCAGACTTGCTTCACAGGATTTCCCAGTCTCATCCATCTTTGCTTCCCTTTAGCATGTATCGGACGTCTGAAAAAAGTGCCTTATGGAATGAGGAATTGGACTGGATAACCTCAGAGTGCCCCTCAAGATCATACATAAAAAGATCAGAACTTTCCTAGGAAACACGTGGAAATTATTTCTTGGCGAGAAAATGCCACACCAGCCTCTCCACTAATGCTGACCATACCTCTGTGTGCTAGGCCTTGGGCTAAATTGTTTATTATTAAAGTGGATTAATCAGAGAACTCCATTTTCATGGCAGCAGCGTGATAATATTTATATTGGTTGAAGATCAAAGGACTGACCATCTGGCACGAGTCCATCTCCTTCCTCTGAGGAAGCAGTTTCAATGTTGGCTGCAGGCAGGGAAGCTACTTTGGACAGGTTTCCTTATCCAACAAATTCCAGTGTTTTTGACAAAGGGACTTTGATTAACACTGTGTGCCCTTATTTGCCCTTGAATTCATCTCCTCGTCATAGGCTGTAAGTCCTTTGAGAGTGGAGATCTGTGGTCTCGCACAATCTCCTGACTCTCAGGGCACTTGTTTCTTGTTTGTCCCATGCATAACTGAGTGTCATCTTCGGTTTCCATAAGAGCAGGGCTGGATCCACCATGTGCAGCACCATGTCCTAGTGCCTGACCAGGAATAGTGCAGGTGCTTAAAAATATCTGTTGAGTGAATACATGCAAGCATTAATATCTCTCCAGTGGATACATTCCTACTAATTGTTTATTTTAAAAAAAAACAGAAAAAGGAGGCTGTAAAATATGTTGAACACCCACTATGGACTGAACATTTTGATAAGGGCTTAACAAGGGGATTGGTGTGATTATTTTCATATAAAGAAGCTCAGCACAGTAAATTAATTTTTCTAAGGCTACACAGCTAGTACATGTCAGAACTGGGATTCAAATCTGTGAATGCTTGATTCTGATAGTTCAGGGATGTTTTGGTTGGGTTTAGTTTTTCCATTGTACCTTTCACATACCTACAATTTTTAAAGTTTCCAAAATAGAAAAATGTGAGCTGGGAAAATACAGAAGAATAAATGAATAATTCAATTTAAATGGATGTTAGGGTATAGGAGTGGGGTTATTGATAGACTGGAATGGGAAGAATTCACAAACACAGAGGCTAGAAGTTCCAGTTAGTAGAGATTTGCAGGTGCTAGAGAGACAGAGAAGACAATTTAAGTTTGTCTTTGAGGTTGTTTAGAGAATAGCCTCAAGGAAAAATTGTCTATTAATCAATCTCAGTGAAAGTAGACACAATCTTTCTACCCATATTATGAAATTCATATTATAATCCCAACCCATTTATTCTGTGTGATGAGGAAATATCAAGACATTCATTCATTAATTCAACATTTCTTGAATACTCATGAAACGCAAGACCCTAGACTGGACTCCAGAGATGCAGAGTGGCCCAAGACACTGTCCCTCTGCTGAGACTGCCATGAGAAAGTAGTGATGAGGCAATAAACAATCAGAAGTTCAGCTTTTGTAGTTACACCATCCACATGTGGCCAGGCACCCTTGGAGATGTGCATCACTAGGCTGACATGGATAAAAATCAGATAAAAAAATAAAGAGAGGGAGTCAGATTCCCAGACCAGGCTAAGCCAATCAATGTCATAAACAATGAAAAGCTTGATTCACTACTCTTCTGGGATACAAGGAACCGTTTTAAGAAAGATAAAGGAAGAATAAACTTCTCTATCCAATTCCCCTTACTGCCCCTAGGCCCCAAAGTTCTGAAACTGCTTTGTATACCATAGTCTGTGATAATTCACTCTGTTCTAGTGTCTAGACTGCTGTGTGAATGAGAGCCAAGACCAAGAGCAACAGGATACCTGACTTTTAGAGGTGTGCTGTTAATATAAATCCATCAATAAGGATGGATGGAAACATCACCTTGACAATTGACAGCCAGGTGAGAGTGTAGGTAGCTGGCAGCTCAGGTGGGGTGTCCAGGTCAAGCAGTGGGAAAGAGAAGCCCAGCCAGGGACCTGTGAGAGCCTCTCAGCAGGGATAGAGCTGGCTTTTAAAGCAATTTCCACATCAGCCATGAGAGGTGAGGATATACATAGATGCAAAACATGGTGTGCCCAGTCATTGTGCTCTGAAGGGAAGGTAAATGTGGAAATTTCTTTCCACTTTTCTTTAAAAGCAAGTGCCAATCTGTTTAGGACACATTTTTTTAAAGCAGATTATGGTTTTACTGTCTGGTCACTGCTTATCAGAAAGGCAGGTGGGCTGGCTGTGTTTGGAGGGCTAGCGTGACATCCACATCCAGCCAGTGATCTTTAAGGGGAACCTGCAGCCAAGGTACTATAGACTTTGCTTAAACCAGCCACTGGCTGTTGCTATGGAAATTCTGGTAGTTCCCAGAGACAGGAAGGCCTACTAACTTGCTGAAGCATGATGCAAATGACTTCTGTCTTATAATAGCATTTTTAAGGCATCGGACTTCAAGACAGAGTCTCCGGCTCTGTGACCCAGCTAACTTCAAATGTCAGCTATACTCTGTACCAAAGGTACAACCTTGGAAAAAATGGCTTTATTTCTCTGAGTCTCAGTTTCACTGTTGTCAAAAGTGAAATGTTTATGAAACCCATGTCAGAGGCCTATTATGAGGATTAAATGATGTTACATCTGCAGATGTTCACTACAGGGTAGATGAAGTCACTCTTTGACCTTTGATTTCCCTTACCTTCTATTTCCAATATGTATGAATATATGTTTATGAGAAAGATTATGAGATTCTAGAACACAGCACACTCATCTCATCGACACATATTCATTCTTCAATATCTAGTTCAAAATTCATTTTATTTCAATAGTTATCTCCTACCATTCCCCTGGGAAGTGAATTGCTTTTTGTTTTATGCTTTGATTGCACTTTGTATCTCTTTTGTAATATTTATCTTGCTGTTTAATAATCACTCATTCTTATGTTTGTTTAACAAAGATTTACTCAATATCTCCTATATTCTAGGACCTGGGACTACGTTAGGTGCTGGGATACCTTGAACATAAGATGCTCCTGTCCCCAAGGAGCTGACAATCTGTTTCTCCCGCTGGACTTGAGCAACAGCCATGCATTTGTACTGCAACTGCCCAACACAGTGTCTGCGTTAAGTTCCATCTGAAGACTCACAGGCGTTAATGCTGTCACACAGCACTGGAGCCCTTAGGGGGTACAGTTGTAAATCAAGGCCTGCATCTATCCCCCTTTGACTAGTATCTGTGAATGTTTCAGGGACCCATTCTCCATGTGTGTGTGGATGGGGGACAGAGGAATATGGTGCAGGCGTAGGGGGCCAGGGCACCCAGAGAAGTGCAAGGCAATGTGACCTTTATTCCCAAGATGAGATGCATATATATCAAACTGTCCGAGATGTACTGCAACTAACCCCCTCAGAAAACAAAAACAAAACAAACAATACTTGAAACAAGAAATACAAGCAGTAAAATATGAGAAGGGGGTGCAGGCTTTTCAATTAGACTATGTGGCTGTGGGTATCAGTTTTTATGGACTGTTTATGGTCCCTTAAAATTAATTCGTTGAAATCCTGTCCTTCGATGTGATGGCATTAGGAGGTGGAGTCTTTGGGGATGATTAGGTCTTGAGGGTGGGGCCTTCCTGAATGACATCAATGCCTTTATAAGAAGAAATAAGAGAAAGATATTTTTTCTCTTTACTATGTGGGGATAAAATGAGAAGGCAGCCATCTGCAAGCCAGGAAGAGGGCCTTTACCAGACGCTAGATCTGCTAGTGCCTTGATATTTGACTTCCCAGTCTCCAGAACGATAAGAAATAAGGGTCTGTTGTTTTGATCACCCAATCTGTGAGATTCTGTTATAGCAGCCCAGACTGACTACGACATTAGCTCTGCCACTTACAACTGGTTGATCCAAGATGTGCAACCTGGAATGCATTATTTAAGTTCCCCTCACCTCTCCTCATTTATAACGGGAGACTTAATAATATCATGCCCTTCAAAGAGAGGTAAGTTACTTAGAGCGGTGTATAACACTGAATAAATGATCAAAAATATTACTATTATTAAAATCTGCAATGTTTTCTTTAATATAAAAATTAAATCTTGCTCTATACTACTGATCTCAAGTTATCTGTGTTGCCTTCCCTTCCAAAAATGTGTGTGCGTGTGTATGTATGCACACACACACACACACATATGTATTTTTTTTCTGAGACAGAGAGTCTCACTCTGTTGCTTGGGCTAAAGTGCCATGGCATCAGCCTAGCTCACAGCAACCTCTAACTCCTGGCCTCAAGCAATCCTCCTGCCTCAGCCTCCTGAGTAGCTGGGACTGCCTAGCTAATTTTTTCTAGTTTTAGTAGAGACAGCATCTTGCTCTTGCTCAGGCTGGTCTCAAACTCCTGACCTTAAGTGATCCTCCTGCTTCGGCCTCCCAGAGTCCTAGGATTACAGGTGTGAGCCACTTAGCCTGGCCCACACACACATATTTGAAGACAATAACTTATTCCTTCTTTCTTTTAGAGCATGGATACATACAAATCCTCTCTACTCTAAAAAGGAGACTTCTTGTGACCTTGCCATAGACTACCACACAACCTCGCAGTAGTACACACCTGATTCTAGCAGAAAGAGGTGAAAAGGAGAGGTAGAAAACCCCAGTTCTACTTAGCTACTGACTCTCTGTGTGAAGTTGTGTAAATCACTCAGCCTCTCAAGAGCCTCAGCCTGCTAACTATAAAAGCGAGCAGGGACTCGGGCAGGTGTGGCAGAAGGCAGAGGCCTGCCAGCCCTTTGCTTCTCCTCACCCTGGGAGGTGGAGTTTTTCTCTGCTCTCTGTCTGGGCCAATGCACTGCACTGAAAGTGACTCTCTGGGACTTGTGAATCTCAATCACAGAAGGCCTCACAGCTCTGGCCTGGGCCTCTTGGAACTCAGCTATCCTGCTGTTGGAAAGTCCTGGACAGAGACCCACGTGGAGAGAAGTGGAGGCCACACCTGAGCTCCCAGACAAGGGAGCTGTGTTGGAAGTAGATCCTTCAGTGCCAGCAGAATGTCTACAGCCAATGCCCTGTAGAGCAGGGGTGACCATGCTCCGTCCCACCCCCAGTCCTGCCACAGATGCCTATTCAGGATAGCATTGTTTAAGCTACTACATTTGGGGTGGTTTGTTACACAGCAATTGTGGACAAAAAGAAGAGGGTACTTTACATATCCCTCCCGTCTCACCTCCGCATCCTCATCTCCTGCTCACTCCTGAGTTCCTCACAAGCTGGGTTTATGATCTGACCATTCAGAGAAGTCTGCGGGGATTGCCTCACCATCAGATCCTTAATCTTTTTCTCAGCTCTCGCTCCTTTCTAAGATGCTGCAGTGTCTGACATTGTTGACAATTCTCTTCCTTACACAGCCACCAACAAATATGCTTTGAGCCCTACTATGTGCCAAATGCCAAACATAATGGCATATTCTTAGCTCTTAGAAAATGGGAACAACAGACGAACTCCTGACCTCCAAGAATTCAGAGTTTCATAAGGGAGATGTGTCAGCACACAGATGAACACGACAGAGATCTGAGCCCTGTGGGAGGACGCCCCAGGGTGCTGGGGACACAAGAAGCGACCATGGCTCAGTAGAGTTGGAGCAGGAGCAGGCAGATCCCCTCCTGAGAAGGTGATACTTCTGAGCCACCTACGGGATGAGCAGGGACCAGCTGGGGAAGGTGGGAGGAGGATGTCGTGATGCAGAGACACAGCGAGCTGCAAAGAGATCCTCCCGTAGCTTCTGCTAGGCTGAGCTCTCCTGGTTTTCCATCTCACTCCCTGACTGACACTTTGTCTTCTTTTGCTTCTCCTGGCCCTTAGAAGCTTGTCCATGGTCCTGCCTTTGGGTCAACCCGATCCACCCGTTCTCCTTCAGAAGTTCCAGAGCAGCTGGCTTTCCTAACCCTGTCTGGCTGCAAACTCTCCCTAATAGACAGCCGCTAATTCCTGTTTGTTGGGCATTTACAGTGAGATTTCTATAATCATTAAGATAGACCGATTGCAGGATGTGGTTTTCCTTCGGCTCAGCAACTTTTAATTTCCTGTTTTGTTCCTGGAGCCGCTGTTGTATCGGTCATGCAGACGAGCAGCCGCAGCTCTGCCTCCACTGTGCCGGGCCTGCTGCTCACCACCCTCCTTGCACAAACCCTGTGTCCCTGTCCCTGCTCCCAAGCAGCAATTCTCATAGTTTCTTCCTCTGCTACGCCATCTGTATCCTGCACTGAGCCTACCTCCATGGCCCTCGTCAGTTCCTCACTGTTCAGGGTCACCTTCTGTACTGCTACAGTCACCTCCAGAATGCATCCTCCTATGTCTGGCTTCTGACACTCCCAACCCATCATTGCCAAGCTCCTGTGGACCCGCAGTGTTTCTCCAGTGCCTGCCCAGTGTGGCATTCAAGGCTCTCTGTAGCCGGCTTGTTATTCTTGTCCTCTTTTTCCTTTTTCTCCTCGAGTAACTACCTGTTTTCCTATCACAGAATTGAAAATCCTAGAAAAGAAGGTTTGTGCATTGGAATTGTCCTACACAGGGAGGAAAGAACCTTGATTTTAGTATTGACCTTGCGAGTAATTACTAAGTAACCTCCAGCAAGTTGTTCTTACTTTTTGAACCTTGTTTCTTTTTTTGTTTTTGTTTTTGTTTTTTAATCTAAAGCAGAGTGGCAAACTGTGGCCCATGAACCATCCAGCCCATTGCCTAGTTTTGTAAATACAGGTTATTTTATTTTTTTGGAACACAGCCATGTCTGTACTTTAACATCTTGTCGAAGAGACTGTCTGCCCCACAATGCCTTAAATATTTACTATCTCGCTCTTTATGGAAAAGGTTTGCTGACTCCGGACCTATAGAATGACCTCTGATATTTCTGTAAGTGCTAATATTTCATGATTATAAGTAACTAAATATATTTAATATATATATTTTCAGAAATCATGTACATATAAACACCAGTGAAAAATTAAGCTGTTTAATCCTTTGTGTATTGACATTTACATGGTAGGGGAGTTCAGGTCACTTCATCTCTTTTAGTCTCAATTTTTTCATTTTTTAAAATGATGCTAACATCTACCTCTTAGGGTTGTTGTGAGATTTAAAGGTAAAAGTACTTGCAAAATTATCTAATCACATCCCTAGGGCATGGTAGGTATTTAATGTTACTTTTTCTTCTTTGAAACTTCTCAGCTATTTCATTATAACCTGTAAGTAGAGAAGAGACACAATGTCTTTCTTATTTAACAGGTCTTAAGATGAACTCCCACCACTTCAACATAAATATTCCATGGCCAAACCTGGCTTCAACATCTACATAAATACATTTCAGACCTTTACATTTGTCCTCCTCTCCTCCCTTCCCCTTACTCTGTCTCTCCATGCATGCAGTAAGCAAACACAATCTGCTTGCATAATTAAAGACTCTATGAAGGGTCAGGCCACTTGAAGCAGGTGCTGCTCTTGAGTGTGTAGGATGATAATCATCTTGTGATGCGCGATAGGATCAGCACTGTGTTGTGGCAGGAAAATAGCAGCTTAGCCTCTGATCATCTTTGTTTTCCTCTTATGCAGTTCTGGAAAGAGAATCATCCGACCACATTTTGGGAGTCAGTGGTAGGTTTAGGATAGAATGTTCATCCCAGACATTAAATGAGGTAGCAATGGCAATGTGCTGCTCTGGTCATGTGCTTGGGGGAGAAATAATTGAATGACAGCCTCTTCAGCACCCCTTTGCGTCCTCCACCACACCATGTTTGTGCTGAAGCCAGCTTCCCCAAGGCTGCCCACAGTCAGGGACGGGGGATGGGGGGACTGTAGTGCTGGCTCATGGCACATGGAATGCCTCCCACTGGCGAAACTGGCTGGCAAACTCCCCACTGGCTTTGGCTGAACATTCACAGACCAGTGCTACAGTGAGACTCCCCCATGCAATCCTCTTCCTGCTCCCTCTCTCTTCACAGGAGTCAGAGCTGCACCATAGTCTGAGCTTCTCCCTGCCCATCTGGCTCCCTTTGTTTACTCTTCACAGGTGTTTCCACCAATAAATCTCTGGTTTTGTCTTGGTGTCCATTTCTCAGGAAACCTGAACTTACAAGTAAACCAGAAATGATCTGAGAAAATAGGTGGTGAGATGGGTACTGGTGACTTCTCAAGTCACTGGCTGCCTAAAAGCATGTTATCCTTAAGGATAGGTAGACACAGGCAGTCCCTGGAACACTGTGGCAGCCCAGTTCCTGAATATTTCACTGGTGGTTATTTAGAAGAGTGTCCTGTGGAGAGTCCCCACTTTCAAAAGTGATGTTTCAGGTATTGGAAAGATATGTAGTACACAATGCTTAAAAGGACAGTGGAGTCAGCTGGTTTGGCTAAGTTGTATGGATGCCCTACTGAGGGATAAAACAAAACAAAACAAAATAAAAAACCATTAACAAACAGTTAAAGTCTAAGTGTAGAGCCAAAAGAGCTTTTTTAGTAGCTTATACAGAAGCGCTTATTTCCTGCACTGAAAAAGCAGATTCAGGGCTTGATAGAGTCACGGAGCTTCATAGACACTTAAATACTTACCCACGACAGGTCTGTTATGTCAAGGTCAGAGCTCTCCCTGGATGCAAATGCCCTGGTTCCTGAAACATAGAATGGAGACATGTGGGTGGATTCCCCAAAGATCAGAAGCTCAAAGTCCTCTGCACCCTAACAGCTTAAAGGTGGTCTGTCATTTTCTAATAAGAGCTAGCACTTCTGCTAGGCTAGACTATGCTACAGAGGCCTCGTCCTCATAAGACAGGTGCCTCCCACCTCTAGTGGATGCCCCCATCTCCTTCCCCTGCTGCCAGATCAATAATTAGGTTTAAATCCCAGCATAACTCAACTGGGACGTGCTCAGTCTGATGTGGTAGGAAAGAGTGCATACAGCAAAGGAGCTATAAGAATGAGCCATTATGTGCCATCAGGAGCCAGAGGGATACCACTGAGACTGCATTTGAAGTATGCTTCATGGGGGGGAAGGGGGCAAAACTCAAGCCTGGCTAAGTAAGAATTTTTGAAATGGGGACACATTCTCAGAATGTGGGATTTTACCCCCTGGCAAAGACCCTGGAGGATAAGGCAAAATTACTACTCAGTTGTCTCAAACTGAGCAAAGTGGAATTGCTTGAGTTGCCTTAGAAGACAGGGGAAGAAAAAATAGAGAAGCAGGGGAAGTGGCCATGCTGAATCAATATATTATGTGAGGCCACAAGAGCCACCAGAGGTTATATTCCAGTGGGGATTGGGGGGCACACCGCTCACCAAGGACTTTGGGGATACACTGTGAAGAAGTTCACTAAGACATCCAGTGGTGGCCCTCCTCTGCAGGCCAGAGCTGAAACAGGAGAAGTGATTTCAGAGCTAGGCTTGTTACTATCACAGGACTGATGAGGTCTGTAAGTAAAAGAAGCAGGTGGTAGCATTTATCTGCCCAAAGTCAGGGGGATATGATTAGCATAATGACAGTGGAGATCAAAGGGGCAACCTAGAGGGTATGACCTGCAGCCATAGGGATAGTTATTAGAAAATGGCATCCCTGGGGGTAAGATAAATGGGCAGTCAGCAAGGATGCTATTGGCATGCATAAGCAAACAACAAAAATAGCAAGAATGGAGAAGCAGGAGATAAAGGCAGTCACTCCAATAAAAAGCCATGATCCCTTGTTCAGTTCCAGGTCTTGAGCTCAATTTTAAGTCCAGAGTCTGTGGAGTGAAGAGGTGACTAAGTCCCTAGGAGGGAAGGGCTCTGCAATGCTGTAACAAATATATCCTGTAATAATTTCTCCATTTCTTCTCCCAGGGGACCTATATCCATTTATAGGGAGACTTTATACTCGGGCAAGAAAAACACCTGGACATGTCAAGGGCTATTGGACACAAGGTCTGTATTACCCCAGTTAGAGTAGGGACTTGTAAACTCCCATGGAGAAGAGGGTCTGTGTGACACCAGGATATACTTTGGTGGCCATAGAGGTCTTTTGCTCAGAACCACCTATAGAAGCAAGGGCTGTAGTGAGTGTAGGTGACTGATCCACCCAGCTTCAGCTGCTGTGAATGCTAAGACCAAGCCTCTTTGAGACTGATCCCAACCAATGACTGAATCTGCTAACAGTGCTGGTTCTAGCCCATTTCTCCTCCTATGGGACTCTTCTCATGGTACCTTCAGCTCAGGGGCTCACATCAGCCTGGCAGACTGTGGCCTGAGGCTCTTCCTACTTAATCCTTCTTTCCTCTCTCCTTTCACAAATATATTACCATCATTGTGGTTTGACAGCTCTCCCCACCTTCTTCTGATCCCTTCTCCTTTCCCATTCACAAATCCCCCCAGTAAATCCCTTGCACATGCAATTCTGCCTTGGAATCTGCCTCTCCATGGACCCAAACTGACACACTGAGCAATGAGATAAATGGAGTTAGCAATCCCTTATTCAGTCATTAATTCACTCAGCAAATGTGTAATGATCCCCTTGATGTGAAGGGTACTATGCTAAGGATACAAGGTTTAATATGTTAATGCCCCTGTCCCTTCAGGGAAAATCAACTGAGTAAATATTCTCTGCTATGTTCTGAGTGAAGTATACACACAGTCACAGTAGCAGGGTTTTAAAAGATGAATAGACTCCACACTCTCAGAGGGAGTGAAGGAACAGAAAGAATAGCTGGACCCTTCCCAAAGGAGCACTTAAGAAGACAAGTCACAAAATTAGGGGCTTGACAATACTCTAAATGCAAAGATTCAAACTAGATTTAACCACATTAAGAGATGTGTTAAGATTAAGGAGGATTTTGTTGGGTAAATTGTTTCAGGTCTTTAGAAATGTTCCTCATATTGAGCAGAGATTTTACTTCTGAAGAAATGTGTTTACCAAGCCTATTAAAGATTTGCATCCGTCACTTGCATAAACAAACATAAATGTAGTGGTATCAAGTCAAGGTATGAGGGAGGCTATACAGAATTTTCCAAGGAGAAAATTATTGAAAATTCCGATTGTGTATAAAAACTCCTTATCAAAGCAAAGTGAACCCATAATTATATTGAATCTGTTATAAACTTTATGGAAATAAGCCCATTGCATGATGCCAACATGGCCATTTATGGTGCTGAAGACCATAACATAAATCTCCTGGGAAACAGTGTCAAGACAGACGTCTGGAGTTGGGAAGCAGGTTATCTGGTCCATTACTAGGTTCTAAATGTGAGTGCCAGGCTACTGACAAATAGCCGTCCAGGATATTATTCATAGTAAGTTGTAAATGTGAAGGGCTAATGAGCTTTTAAGCATCTCATATCCTTCCACGTGTTTGGGTCTCGAGTCCACCTTATAAGAGACATTGCACAGATACCATCCTTGTTTTGCACAGAGAGGGACAGTAGGGTAAGAAAAAACTTAGCAAGGTCATTAGTTGTACATCAGAACTGGTCACACAATTCATGGCAGAACAGATAATGGGACCCAGGCATTCCATCCTGGAATATTTTCACCACTACATTTCATATGTGTGTATCGTCCCTAAGAAATGACTGAATAATTCACATTTAATGATCACTATTAAGATGAATTTAGTCATTTCTTATGAAGGAGGTAAAAAAAAGGCTTTTTGATATGTGTGTATAGATCCATTTTCATTACACGAACGTGGTGAATGACTCAGGGATATCCTCTGTGTGTATTGGTGCTTCTTAAGCAGCATCTTCCCTAGCAAGCTAAAGATAGAATTCTTAGGATTTTACCGCCAAGAGACCTACAGAAATCTGACCAAAACCTTTGAAATTCTAAAGTGGGCCACTGAACCATCACTCACATCACAGAAGCTTGCTTGGGACTGGCCTGTTTCTGCAGAGCCCTGAGCTCTGCCAGCTGCCGGCAGCAGCAGGCAGAAGGAGGAAGCCGACTCCTTCATGAAACGCCAGCTGAGCTCAGCTTGGCGCTGTCTCTCCTCCCCATTGGACACGGTGGGGTTTCCTTTCTGAATTCCTCCCAGAAGGTTGTAGATCTCAAGTTTTCACATCATAGCTCCCTATGATTCTTCCCACATGACATGTAGGCATTGTTCTGAGCCCCTGGAAGCTGGCAGAGGCTACTTGACCCATCTGGGAGGGAGACAGCCTGAGCTTTGGGAATCTGAAAAGAAACTCATCAGTCTTTCCAGGGGCGATGCTGTATAGCTCTGCTGGCTCCCTGCTCCAGCAGTCGTCTGGACCCCTGGAGAGGAAGGGCACAGAGAACAGGATGGGAACCTGGGAGCCGCTCTTGTCACATTGATGGATTCTCCTGAAAATGGAACTCCAAAGTGCTTCTCTGTTTTTCTTAATCTTCTAGACTGGTGATCTCTGCTATTTAGTTTCCAAAGGGAGGGCACAACAACGACCATAGCACACTGAGGAAACAAGTTACTCTGATTTGAAACCAGAGTAAAGGCCCTTAACATGTGTCAAACGCCTTCAAAGAGAAAAGGCACTTTGTAATTACTAAGAATGCACGTTCTACCTCACGCAAGCATGGAGTGCAAGCAAAGGGGGCTCACAGTTAATAACAGTAACAACAATAATAACAGCTGTGATGATGGAAGCTGAGCACTTGCATTCATTAGGCACTATTCTAAGGACTTCTATACCTGACACTATTGGATCTTCATCATAGCACTAGAGGTTAGGAGCTAAGAGTGCCTCCAGTGGACAGAGCTGAAGGTAGCACAGACACAGGTTAACCTGGCCAAGGTCACGTAACCAGGACGCAGCAAAGCCAAATGGCTCCCAGATCACCGGCACTTAGGAAAACCCTTCAAATTATCTTATTTTGCCCTCTCTGATAGACAGAATGTTATCTTTTCCACTTAACCTCTCAGAAAAGTAAAAACATTTCAATTCTTGCCCCTTGGCACAGTTGAACAAATAAAAGATCACAAAATTTTATTTGTTTATTTATTGGATTTTATTTTATTTTTATTTCAGAGTATTACGTGGTACAACAACTTTGGTCACATAAATTGCCTTTGCACCACCGAAGTCAGAGCTACAGGTATGCCATCTCCCAGACAGTGTTCACTGCATCCATGAGGTGTGAATTTACCCATCCTCTCCTCCTTCTCACCTGTCTGACACCCTATGAATGTTACTTCCCATATGTGCACATTAGTGTTGATCAATTTATACCAATTTAATGGTGGTTACATGTGGTGTTTATTTTTGCATTTTGTGATACTTCACTTAGAAGAATAGGCTCCAGCTCCATCCAGGATAACACAAGAGGTAGTTCATCATTTTTTATGGCTAAGTAGAACTCCATGGTATACATATATCACATTTTATTAATCCACTCATATATTTATGGGCACTTGGGTTGTTTCCACATCTTTGCAATTGTGAATTGTGCTGCTATAAACATTCAAATGCAGAGGTCTTTTTTATAGAATGTATTTTTTTCCTTTGGGAAGATATCCAGTAGTGAGGTTGCTGGATGAAATGGTAGTTCTACTTTTAGTTCTGTGAGATATCTCCATACTACTTTCCATAGAGGTTGTACTATTCAGTCCCACTAGCAGTGTATGAGTGTTCCTATCTCTCCGCATCCATGCTAACAGTTGTTGCTTTGGGACTTTTTGATAAAAGCCATTCTCACTGGAGTTAAGTGATATCTCATTGTGGTTTAGGTTTGCATTTCCCTGATGATTAGAGATGTTGAACATTTTCTTATATGTTTCTTGGCCATTAGTCTGTCATCTTTTGAGAAGTTTCTGTTCATGTCCTTTGCTCACTTTTAATGGGATTGTTTGATTTTTTTTTTTTTTGCTGATTTTCCTGAGTTCTATATAGAGTCTAGTTATTAGCCCTTTATCAGATGTACAGCACAAAAATATTTTCTTCAATTCTGTAGGTTGTCTATTCACTCTAATGATAGTTTCTTTGGCTGTGCAGAAGCTCTTTAATTTGATCAGGTCCAATTTATTGATTTTTGTTGTTGTTATGATTGTTTTTGGGGTTTCTTCATCGATTCTTTGCCTAGGCTGATGTCTATAAGAGTTTTTCCAACATTTTCTTCTAGAATTCTTATGGTTTCATGCTTTAGGTTTAGTTTTAGTATTTTCCCAAAGTTTCAGAGATAAGTGACAGGGCAGGAAATTAAAGCTTGGTTCAAGCATTGTGGTATATAGCTTATACCATGTGTTCTCCCATCTCATGAGGTCCTGCCTATAACACAAGGTTTCCTTAAACTAACCTCATGTTGGAAAAAAACCCTATTTTTCACAGAGATTTATGAAAATTTGTCACAATGAGAAAACAGGCAATGATGCAGTTGACATTACCTTAACGGCTAAGAATTTATGTGACACCACCCTTAATAGACAAATTTTCACATTTGTCCTTTCAAGAAAATGCATCACACTCTAGGGATCCCACAGCAGAATTTATGTTTCTGAAAGTGCATGTTTTTTTCTAAGAGTCTGCCTTTGGAAGAATCCTTCCCAGGACAGTTAATTGGCTATATTCTACATGTTTATAGCCGTGATTATTTTGCATTAAGAGTAGTATATACTTCATGCATATAAAAAATCCTAGGTTTTTATTTTTATCACCTGTCAGAAAAAGGGTGTCAATAATTTGCCTATCAAGTTACTTTCAAACAGTGGGGAGATTGCCATTCTTCTCACCCAGAGGACAAACCCTGATAACTTGGTCTTGAAAAACTACTTACAATAGGTAATACTAATATTTATTGATCATTTTATATGTATCAGAAAATGATCTGAGCATTTTACATGTTTTAATTCTTTAAATTTTCATATCAATGCTATCAGATAAATGCTAATAATATACAGGTCATACCTGTGGTTCTCAACCAGGGGCAATTTTGCCTTCACAGAATATTTGGAAATATGTGGAGATATTTTTGGTGTCACCACTTGGATAGGGATAGGAAGGTGCCACTAGCACCTGGTAGGTAGAGTCTAGATATTCTTGTTAAACAACTTACAATGCCCACAAGACAGTCCTCAAAGACAAAGAACATTGCCAAAGTTAAGAAACTTATCAATAGACTGAAGAAGAAATAGAAAATCTGAGTAATCCAAAAGAGATTCAATAATATGAATCAGTTTCAAAATCTTATCATGGCTCTCCTACTGCCCAAATAAAAAGATAACAAAGTGTTATGGGCAAGTCTTACCAGGAATCTCAATCTCATTCTGTTAGGTTACTATAATCTTGATCCCTAAACCACACAAGGGCATTTCAGAAAGTGAAATTATAAACTTAACTACTTAATGAATTATTTTGTGAAGTTCTTAAAAAATTATGGCACATCAAACTTAGCAAATACAAAAAAAAAAAATGCAACCTGACCAAGTATAGTCTATCTCAGGAATTCAAGGATGGTTCAGCATCAGAAACTAAATTAGAGAGAAACTCTATGATCTAAATAGATGTAGAGAAATATTTGGAAAAAAAATCAATCATCATTTTTAAAAAGTTTAAAATGTTAAGAAGTATTTAAATCGAATAATTTTAAAAGAACTATTTAAACTGACATTGATTAAAAACCTTTCACAAAGGTTGTACATAATGATGAAATTTAGAAGCATTTAAATTAATGGAACAAGAATGCTGGCAGTCACCACTTACATTTAGTATGAAATTATTACCTAAAGCATAAAAGGAAGAGGATATATTAATGATAAGAATTAGAAATGATAGGATTGTATTTTAAAAGGCAAGCAAAGTGACAAACTATTAAAACTAAAAAGATTGCTAGGTTGCTGTAAAAAAGATCAGTATATGAAAATCAGTGATATTTCTACATCCTATAATAATTATTTAGAAATTATAATGAAAATAACCCATTCACTATTACAACAAAATATAAGGTCCTCAATAATAAATTTAATAAAAAATACAGAATAATTTTATAGAAAAAATTAAAAATATTATTGAATGATGTTAAGAATACATTAATAAATGGAGAGACAGAAAATATTCATGGATATAGACTCAATATCATAAAGTTTGAATTCTCCCAAATTAATCATAAATCCAATATAATTCCAACAGAATTTTTGATAGAAATCATCATCATTACTAATATTTATATACAAGAATATAGGTCCAAAAAGCCTATGATAAATTTAAAACAAAGAACAAGAGGGGAATAGATGCCTTCTGAGATACAATATTTTCAAAATCATACTATCTAAAACAAATTGATACTTTCAGACAAATGGCTGAAGAGAAATAAATAGAGATCACTAAAACAGCTCTAAACCTATATTTTATACAGGATAAGGTGATATATGATGAACATGTCATAGTTGATTGTGCTAGCAGTGGAAGATAATTAATTCCCTATCTCACTATCTCACACCATAAATAAAAATAAATACCAGACATATTTTAAAAGGTCCATTGTGTTAGCACTCTTAGAATAAAACACAGAAGGAAATCTTTAAGGCCTTGGAGTAGGAAAAGATCCGTTTAAAAAGACTTGAACAATGCCAACCACAAAGGAATTTGCCTACTTTAAAATCGAAATTTGTTAAATAAAAGACTGGGAGAAATAATTGACTATTCATATAACTACCGAATAGTTTCCTAAATTTGTAAAGAATTCTTATAAATTCACAAGAAAATGATCAACAAAAAACTAAAAGCTAATATGAAAATGAATTTGTACAGTATACAAAATAGACATCTGAATAGTCTGTAAGCAAACATATATAAAAAAAATCAGCCTTTCTGCTAATCAGGGAAATGAAAATCTAAACCATACCAAGATAGCCACTTCACACACTGCCAGATTGACAGATCTTAAAAATTCTGTTGTTACCCAATATGGTCAAGAATGTTGGAAGATGGGAAAAAAATCACACATTGCTTAAAGGACAGTGGATTCACACAACTGCCTTCGAGCAGTTTGGTGATATCTGGTAAAGTTGAATATGTGGATATGATTCACCCAACAAGTACCTACCAAGATATAAATCCTAAAGAAGTTTTTGAACCTGTGCATAAGGTGACATACACAAAAAGTTCATGTGGAGAGCTTGAGGTGGAAGGTTGATTCTAAAAGTGGGGAAGATTTGCAAGCCAAACAGGGACAGTGGTCTATGGTCTCATGGGGAGTGGGACTTTGGAAGAGATGGGGACTTTAGAAGGGACTAGGGGCCCAGTTTGGGAGGGAGGCAGGGCCCTAGTAGCAGTTCTCAGCCTTAGAAAAAATCCCCAGTGCCCAGGCTTGGCACAGATGCAAAGACACAACTTTGAAAAGAAGTTCAGTCCTTGGACAATGAACATATTCAGTGACCTGTGCAGACCAAAGACCTAAGAGCACAGAGACTTTCCCCAATATCTAGTTCCCTGAAAGACTAACTGAGAATTCCATGCTTCCCAGTAAGGGTTTGACTAGACGACTATCAGAACTTTCCACCAACCTTACAGTAACACATTTCATATGATTTCATGAAAAACATAAGCAATGTACCTATTTTTGCAAACACGAGTTCAGAGCATGATATTCACACCAGCTGTAGATATGTCCAACATTTGGAGCTTATTCATGGAATCTTGGTGAACCCAGAATCTTGGGCTAAAAATTCAGGTCTCAGACACTCCTTCCTCTGCACTACCTCTGTTGGAGCGATGATCACGTCATGCATAACTGCTAAGATTATTTTTATTTCCCCAGTCCCAGAGTCTAGAATGCCTGGCCTGTAGTAACCACTCTGGAATTGTGATTGCCTACCTCTGGCATGTCCGAAGTCAAGCCGCTCATGTGCCTCCCCTCTCACTCTCAGGCAAGCCTGGGTCTCATGGAGGACAATGATGTTTTGCAACATCACCTTTATTTTTTTTCCCTTGACACTCCAGACATCTTTCATCCCACCCTGCTAAATATTAGAGTCATTCTTCTCTTTATCATATTTCTTCTGAGCCTAGTGTTAAATACGGTGCCAATCAAAACAAGATAGAACCACCTTGCACCTTCAATGGCCTGATTTTGAAATTAAAATCCCAGGGATTCTGTTGGAGCATTTACCATTGACCTTTTCCTCCTGCTGTTCCTCATGGGCTATTACACTAATAAGCTTTATTATCTGTTCTATACCAACCAGTAGTTACACAGCTCAGTGGTCATTGCAGAAGAAAAACATAATGATAGGAGAACAAGGTAAATTTAACAACAATGGATCCTTTGTTCTCCTGGTATATGTAGAATAATGGGCGATTTCTTCTTGTTTATTGAACGCATAGAGAGTTTGATGTGATCTGAGGCTGAGAGCTACAGGCTAGAGAAATCTTTTTCACAGCTGGGAGCCAGAGACTGGGCAAGCCAGGCATTCTCATATATGTTATCTCATTTTGACCTCCCAGATGCTCTCACCACAACCCTGTGAGCAGGCAGGTGGTGTTACCGTCTCTATATAGGAGTGAAGAAGTGTGAACATGACATGTCAAAAACCACTGGAAGAGGCAGGATTTGGTGTCGAAGAGAGCTGTCTGACTCATCAGGGCCTCTCAAATGTCCTCATCATTTAATCTCTATCATTTCAAATCCTCCTCATTTTTCTTCATTCAACAAACATGCCACCTCCTCCAAGAAGACTTCTGTGACTGTCCTAACAGCTCAAGTTACTTCAGTCTACACCAAACAGGTTGGCTCTAGAAGTTAACTTCCATTAATCTACCTGTAGTCTTTCTGGGGGAATTTGTGCTTGATTCTTCTAGTTTGAAATAAATCTCTCTGCTTTGGGAGATCTACAGTACTTTGCACATGACTCTACTATGGCTGTTTTCTTGTGCATTGAATTATGAGGATATGTAGATTTGACCTTCTTTCTTACTAGGAAACCAGGTGTGGCATTTTCGTTTAGAACTTAAATTCTGCCTTTTTAAACCACACAGAACATAGTCAACAAAAAGATCTGGGGATGGGAGCCACCCATCTGGCTAGTTCTCAGCTTCCAAGGAGAAAAGAACTCTTAGTCGCAATGAAGTATAACATTTGCAGAGAACAGGTAAACATCAGCTTTGTTGAAGAGGTACTGATGCTTCTCATTGAAGTCGCAAAACATATGTATTTAACAAACACTTATATAAGGCCTACTCTGTGCTAGTCTCTGTTCTAAGAATTTTACAAGTATTACATCATTTAATCTTCCTAACAGTCCTATGAAGAAAGTATTCATTCCTATTCTACAGATGGGAAAATTGAGTCATAGAAACATTAAGGTTGTCCAAGGTCACACAGCAAGCATATCTTGCCCAAATATCAGAATTTGGATTCAAACCCAGACTATCTGGTGCTTAGCCAACATTGATAAAATTATGGGTCACAGATTATGTTAATTAAAACAAAGGCATTATTACACATGGTAGAGTTAGCCAAATAACCCACAATAAACCCAAATTGACCACTATGATGCTAAACTCACAGGATTTCTATTGGAAAGGAAAGGAAGGAATAAATATCTACTGAACATCTATTGCACACTTAAATATTAAAACATGTTACTTCATGTACTAACATCCCTAACAAAGAAATTATTATCACCATATTACAGATGCAGGAACAAGGTTTAGAGAGATTAGAAGATGTGCCAGTGGCCCGTCAGTTCGTTAACAGCATAACTGTGACTTGAACCCATGACTGTCTGATGTAAGAGTCTAGCATCTTAGTGAGAGGTACACCCTGTCACATGTCATGGGAACTGCAAGCAGGTTGGTCATTATTCTCCCTGTAGTACAGTCAGTGCAGCAATTGGTTGTTTGCTACCAAGAGCTGTATCATTGAAAATGTCACTAAAGCAATCTAAAAGAATATTTTTGGTATAGAATATTTTTCTCATTTTTATCACAATTCACCAATTTACTATAGTTTATATTATTGTGTGGTGCTTTACAGTGCTCTGAGGACAGTTTTTGACTCCTTGTTAATTTTCCTGGTCTTCTCTCCTACTTTTCATTTTGCTGAGAGACAAGTTTGATACACAACAAAGGTATCATGTATTTTTTTCCCCTTCATAAGTTGCTGAAAAACTCACATTCTCTACAATCATTGTCTCCTCCTTTGTGATCAGCCCTTCTAGCCTGCTCTGTTAATAATTAGAAAGATGGGGTCCGTCTCTTGCTTTTGCTTAGAATAATCAGAGAAGCAAGTCTTCATCTTTTCCCCCATTTTCCTTCCTTACCAGCTAAGTATTCTGAGCTGATCAAAGGTAGTTTATTCAAGTGTCGAAAGTGCTTCCAGGGGTGTTACACTCCAGAAAATTCAATGTTGCACAAATACAATATATGTATAATTTATAGATAAACAGAAAGAGCTTGGCAGATGCTTTTGATGAACACTGTGAGAGTTGTAAGTGCTCCCGGTTCAGGTTTTCGTGGATTTAAAGGCCAGTTTCTAGTGACCAGGTGCTTGCAAAGAGTGGAGTTGTTTCTCTTTCTAATCCTGTCACAAAAATCACAGCAATGCAAGTGTTATTACACGAACAATGACGACAAAAAATAAAGTAGAAATATTCCCATGAAATACGCTTTCATTGGCTTGGAGGTTCATTTTCTTTTTGTTTTTTGTTTCAAAAGTAATTTGTTTGCACTTGTCACCTCTCAGCTTTTTGTATAAAATGTTATGTATGAGAAGACTTCAGAGGGATAGTCCTATGCCATACATGTATATAAAAGAAATGCATTTTAGCAGTGTTTGCTTTAGTTCAAATAAAACCATTTAGAAACTTCATGAAAATTATATTCCACATTAAGATCACAAGCCAGAACTACCTCCCATCCCCATCCACAGACAGTTGCATCTAGGCACAGCTGAATATAGAGCAGAAATCTGAACTAAGTAGCAGCAAACTAGTGGGATGCCTCAACATCTGAACATCGTATGATTTTGGCTGCTGCTGCTATTGTTGTTCTTTAGCTTTGTCTCTGAAAGTAGGATTCTGGTATGTGCAGATTGTATTATATCTAATGAAATTAACACAGTCCTTTGCAGGAATAAGTAGCTAGTTCTTAGAAACTGCCAAAGATCAAATCCTTCAGCCCCACTATGCACAATTCCTTAACATAAACATAGTTAAGTCTCCATTAGGTGGCTGAATTACTTCTACTATATCCCAGACATAAGATCCATGGCTTGGGACATACTATGGATGGAGACATACTATGTTTTAAGGCCACCCTGTTAGGGATATCTTTGATATTTTGAGTCAATTTTATTTCTTCATATTGCACCCACCATTCATCCATCCATCCATCCACCCATCCAGATTTATTCCTTGAGACCTTGAAAAATATGTCAGAACACACCTGTGCTTGAAAAGCCTTCTCCTATTGGAGGACAGTTCTTGCAGACTACCCAAGTTTTTACTTTTCCAGTATATACATTATTAATATTTTCAACTATTCTTATATTTTTCTTTTAAGATCCAGCTCACAGCCACTCCTCTTCTTCCAATTTCCATAGGATTCTGACTGTACCCCTAGCATCTGTCTTATTCTAATACCTCTTATATGCCTATGTGTTATAGTCTGTATCAGTTAGGAATGCTTCCAGCTTCAAGTAACAAAAAGTCCAGTGAGTATTGCTCTAAACCTAATGTCTATTTATGTACTGAACAAACACTAGAGTTAGGCAGGGTTGGGGTTATTCTGGCAACATAACTATACTATCTATAACCCAAGAGCCTTCTAGCTTTCTTCTCTGCCTTTCATAATGTGTGAATTCTGTCTTTCTTCTCTTTATCTCATTATTGCAAGATGGGTCCATGTATAATTCCAAGTATCACATTCACAGTCAAGGTGAAAAACAGAGGAAAAGAGCAATGCCAAATTTTTCTTTCTAATTTCAATCCTTTTATAAGCAATCACAAGCCCACCTGAAGATTTTAAATTGTCTCATGGACACTCTTAGCTGAGAGGAGGGAAAGAAGAGTAACTATCAAGTGTGGGCTGGGAATACTGCTGACCAAGAAATCTAGTTAGCAAGGAAGTAGACAACACACTGGGTTATAGATGTTTTGTGAATAGAAACAACCTTATTCATATTTGGGTTATAGATGTTTTGTAAATAGAAACAATCTTATTCATATTTGTTCCCAATTCCTAGAAAGAACTTAATACATGAATGGATGAATGAACTTGAATGGATGAATGACCAAATGGGTCCACCCTGGCTTTAGTCCCTTCACCATCCTTTATGCTCACCTGCCTGTATCTATCTCAGAAAGTGGCACTGCAGAGAATAAGCCCTGCAGATGTGGCCTCCCTAGCACAGAGCAGAGTAGGAGTGCCACCTGTTTGGTCCTGATGACATACTTCTCTGACTGTAACCAAGAAATATGCTAATGTTTGGGCCTTTGACTTTACTTTTGGATCATTGTGTGCTTGCTCACAGAGAAAATACCTATGTATTTTAAATATATAGTTTTACCAAGTCACATCCTTGTTGACTTTGTCATGACTCAATTTCATCTGCTCACCTTCACTCAGCTTTAGCTTCACCACCTTCCTGGAGAGTACATGTCCCGTGTGTCTTCATTCAACTAATTCACAGCAACGTGGATGAGGAAAGAGCTTTAAGGTCCACTAGACACTTTTACAGAAGTCCCACTTACTCAGGAAGGATACGTTCCAAGACCCCTAGTGGGTATCTGAAACCTTGGGTAGTTCCAATACCTCTTTGTACTGTTTCTTCCTATACATACATACCTATGATACAGTTTAATTTATAAATTAGATGCAGTAAAAGATTAATAACAGTAACTAATAAAAACAATTATGACGATACTGTAATAGAAGTCATCACACACTCTGTAACTTTTGCAGTTTCCGATGTGACAGCAAAACTAGCTCAAATTTCTTTTTCCTTTTTTACAATTTCATGGATAGAAGATTCATTCTTACCATAGATCTTAGCAACCTCAGCATTCAATTTTTTCTTTCCTTGTTAAGTCATAACTTTCATCTTTTCACTGAAAAAGCAAAGCACTTTATGGCTTCTTTTTGGCATATCCAAATTTTCAGAGTTACTTTGCTTGTCCTTTGGGGCTATTACTAAGTAAAATAAGGATTACTTGAACAACAAACACTCCAGTAAAGTGACACTTGATCTGATAACCAAGATGGCTACTAAGTGACTAACAACAGGCAGGAAGTGTAGGCAGTGTGGAGATTCATGTCTCAGGTGGGATGGAGCAGATGGCTCAAGATTTCTTCATGCTACTCAAAGGGTATGTAAGTTAAAACTTATTAATTGAATTGCTAATTTTTGGAATCTTTCATTTACTGTTTTTGGAAGGTGGTTGACTGCAGGTAATTGAAGCTGCAGAAGGTGACACTGGGGATAAGGAAGAAATACTGCATATTAGCCCGCCAGGGCTGCCATTACAAAGTACCCCTGACTGGGTGGCTTCAACAATAGAAACTGGTTGTCTCACAGTTCTGGAGGCTAGAAGTCCAAGATCAAGGTGTCAGTAGGATTGGTTCCCTCTGAGGGCTGTGAGGAAGAATCTGTTCCATGCCTCTCCTCTCACTTCTGATGGCTGGCTGGCAATCTTCAGCATTCCTTGGCTTACAGGTGCATCACCTCCATCTCTGCCTTCATCTCCACATGGTGTTCTCCTGGTCTCTGTGCCCAAATTTTGCCTTTTGATAAGGACACCAGTCATGTTGGAGGGAGTCCAGCCTAGTGCCCTCATTTTAATTTGATTACCTCTGTGAAGTCCCTGTCTACCACTACAGTCACACTCTGAATTACTAGAGATAGGACTTCAACATTTGAATTCTGGGAGCCCACATTTCAATCGATCCCTTCCCTGATGTAACATGGTCCATTAAGCAACACACATAGGAAACTGTCCAAGAAGATTGAGGTACAGTGGAGATCTACATAAATCATAAAGTTGGATGGCCTGGGTTCATAGTAGTTCTGGCTATTGTCAGCAGCATGTCCTGGGCTAAACATTACATGCCTCACTTCCATCTAATGTAACATGGATCATATAAGGACCTGCATCACACAACCATAGTGGTGAGAATTAAATGAGATAATACAAGTAAGGTTCTTAAAAGGTTATGTGTCATTCAGTAAATATTATGTTGAAATTTGCTTATTTTTTCCTTTTACTACTGTTGACCAAATATGATTTATTTTCTATTTACTCTATGTAATTGATTTTGTCCAAAAATATATCATAAGAAAACTTTCCAAATGCCCGTTGAATTCAAAATACTTTTCCTCTCCACACATCCATGATCTATCTCACCCATCAGTTCCACCAATGGTAGAAACATTTATTAGAAATAATATGTTTTTCAAGAATCCATGTGGAACCATCATCTCTACATGTTTGCAAATCAATTCTATATTTATTTGACTTACAATATTTTCTATCATGGAGTTTTCCCTCATTTACATCAATCTGTAGTTCTGGAAAATCATCTATTTTCTACCCCTGCATCCCAGTCCACGCCGTGCATGCACACACACACTGGTGCACACACACACATGTCTTTTCTTATCAAGGTTTTTATTTTCTGTTTTCAGTGTCTAAAGAAAGTCACCCTTCTCTATGTTCTCACATAATGCCACCATGGATTCAACAAGCTGCTTTTCAAAGTTAATTCTGTTCATGAAGAGAAGAAGAAAACCCATGATTATTGATCATTAGTACACATGAGACACTTTCAAGGAACTGGTTCTCAGATGTTGTGACTTCATTACAGTAGAGAGCTAGTAAGTTCCAGAAATAGAATTTGATCCCAAAGATGTGTGCCATATTTTTCCACTATTGTACAGAATCTGAGTAAAATAAATTCTGTACAGATCTACTGAGTTCAAGGAAATTGTGGCAGATTCTCCCCTAACGACCTTGGATCATCTTGCCCCTATGTTTCATAAAGGGCCCAGTGGTACCAGGAGTGTATGCAGGGGATGGGGGGAGGTTGGCATTTCTGGTGATGACCTAGGCTTCAGAATAAGACCAGTTCAATTTGGGAGAGGCACAACCTATTTAATTTATTTATATAATAAATAATTTATTTATATTATTTGAGAACATGATGTAGCCAGCTTTAATCTTAATCTGATGATTTTTATGCAGGTTGACAAAGAGGAAAAGAAACAACATTGGGCAGCTTCTCTAAGTTTCCAGTCTCACAGCAACATAAAGTCACAGCTGACTGCCCAGCCCACGCATTGCAGGGATTACAGCGTGTGACGGCAAAGTGGCTTTTTGAGAAATGAGATGCTGCATGTTTCATTTTTTAAATATTGCCAGCCTGCCAGGAATTGCTATAAAAATGTTCTGAGTTCTGAAATGGGAGGGGGTGCATTTTCCAAACAGCTGCCAAGTGATATGGAAGCCTCTGAGCTTGTCCACTGCCCATTTAGGCTGTTGGCACAGACAAAGCAACATCAACCGAAGTATTTATTAAGGGCCCAGCTGTCCTGGCCACCACACAGATGCTCTGCAAACAGCCAGAAACAGAAGCAGTCCTGCTCTCGAGACTCAGATTGATAGAGGCTGACAGTTTTAGGACGAGAGTCCAGGTATGTCATGTCAGGCGTGGGCAGTGCAGCGCAGCTTACAGAGTTCATTCTCTTCTCTTCAATCTCAAGTGCACACCACGTGGTAGGCAGGCCCAGAGATGTTATCTGACCTTTACGTAAGAGGTCACGTGGCCTGCCCAAAGTCTCATAGCTTATGAGTAGCAATCAGGATTCAAACCCAGATCTTAGGACTCCTCTGTCTTCCTTATAGCCCACCTTGATGGCTTCTCTACATACTTAAATTAAAAGTTTTATATAAACATGCATCTATGATGCAAATCTTAAGATGATAGGATTTCAAATCAGAAAGACACCTAAAAGCCTGAATCCAACACGCCTGTATTATTTATGAAGGACCTGAGCTTCCTGAGATGTCCAATACAGTACATTGGTGACTGGATTTAGAACCTACGGGGTCTGACAGTTCCAATTCACTTTATTTGCACTTGAATTGGGAATATTATGGAGCTTGATCTCTCACTCAGGTTTCCTTTTTCCTGGTCAAAGTTCTTCTTAGGCCCCATTTGGATTCTTTTGCATTTTAGCCTTAAGTAGTGATTGCCCTCTGAAACAGGAAAATTTCCTCTTGAGCTAAGAGAATGGAGTTGCCGTTAACATTGGAAATAGAAAGATAGAGACAATGAAGTCCTCTTGAAGTTCCCATTCTTAAAGAATTGGCTTGATTTTTCTCAACCTTAGAAAATCAGTCCAATAAATAATAATAGTCTGAACAAAGTCAGCCTTCCTCATACAACAGAGCCATGAATGAATTGAAACCACACAACCTTGCAAACCCTAATTGAAGCAGGAGAGAAAAGTACTAAAGGGATAGGCATGTCTAGAAACTGTAATCCAGTTTTGGATGCACGGTGTAAAACTCTGGAACAACTAAAATTAAATCCACAGAGCATTGTTGAATTGAAATTGGCCTTTTTGTGTCATCTTCCATGAAAATGAACTGATGTGAAATAAAAAGTCCTAGAAACTTCTCTCTTCTGTTCTTTTACTTACAAAAAGAAAAAAAAAAGAAAAAGAAAAGGTCACACACACACCCCTCTCTATGTTCATTCTTTTAAAGCAGATGAGCAGGATACAGAAAATATTATTCCCCATTTTGATCAATAAATCAATATTTATTCATTGTGGGTCACAATAATAATAAAGCAAGATTAATAAGACACAGTTCCTTGCCTTCGAGGAACTCTGAAGGCAGCTAGCCAAATAGACAGGGACGTAAGTAATCAAAACACAGTACAGAAAGGGTTATCAGAGATTGCCTTGAAAAGTATCATGGGGGCTGAAGAGTCAGTCCTGAAATAGCTGGTAAAGGATGCTGATCAGGGAAGACTTGGTGCAGGAAGTGACATTTAATAAGTAGAAAGATAGGAAATGACACTCCAGAGAGAAGAAATCGTGCCATGACAACACAGTGAGGTGGAAGCGTGAGATAGTGTGGCTTGCTCAGTGAGTATCGTGGGGCATATGGGGCAATCTGCGGGAGGAGCTGAGGAGGGCGAGTTGGGGGAGGGAGCTGGTTGGTACCACATGTTGGGAAGCCTTGGGTGCCTGCCGGATGAGCTCGGGCTTCACCTAGGATGCCGCCTAGCAGAGCAGTGACATGTTTAGATGTATGTCCTAGGAGATTGTAACAGCCGGTAGTGGAGGGGAAGATGTTGGTTAGAGAAGAAAGTCCAGAAGGAAAATCCCCAATTATGAGAACATGGCCTTAGCCTAGTTAAGACTTCATCAGGGCCTTAACTAGACATCGCAAGTTGGCAGCCTGCCGAACATACCACCCCACAGAACTGTTTTGTTTGGCCTTTGTAGTGTTAAAACAAATGAATATATTGTCACTCTTTAAATATACATAAAATGCAGCTTTCTTAAAAATTTTACATTGGCCAATAATGGAAAGAATGGCCTGGAGATGAGTTGCTGCAGTTGCCACTGTCCAGTTTGTTACAATCCTGTCGTATACCTGGCCACACTTACTCATGTGTGTAACCTTCCTGCTCTTGTAGCCATGTGGGAGAATGCAGGGAGCCACAGTCCATCCTGAGACCTCTCCTCCTTCCCTCTGTCTGGAGTGAACTTGTTTCCCAATGGCTCCCCTAGCTTTCTTTGCCAGGGTCACCACAATCCATGCCTGCTGTCCCCCTCAACATTGTTAGGGTTAGAGTTGGGTGTGGGGCTGTTGAATGGCCCAGCAGCCATGGAGGTGCTTTCAAGAGAGCTTTGAAGGAGCAACAATGACTGACACTAAGGCTTAGTTGAGGGCTGTGCCCCTTCCCCTGCTCCCAGCCAGTGCCGGAACGGGGCAGGGGTGCTGCTGTTGGTCCATTCTTGTCTGAAGGGGGTTTATCTAATGGGTAACATTTTTTCCCAGGGTTTCTCTATCAATCTGGATGTGACTATTTTGAGCTCTTCCCATCCAACCCTTCCTTTATTCTCTCCCTTTACAGATGTTAGAACTTCATCCTGGTCTGAAGGTTCTCACAGACTACTCTTACTCCCTTCTCCTTAAATCTTCACAGGTAATTCCCCCAATAACGCTCTTGCACCTTGCATGCCTAATACTATCTTGGCATCTGCCTCTCAAAGGGCCCGAACTGAAAAAGTGGATTGAGGTTGTTTCAGTGACATACACATTGGTTAATTTTCAACCTGAATTTTTACCACATGGGCTTAAGCTTGAGTAAGGGGTAAAAATGCTAGAAGAGAATAATAAAATCGACAAGAACAAAACTGTGTTGATTCAGCACAGTGAGTTAAAACCATGTTTGGAAGGATGATTGGCAGCCCAGGTTAAGACTGGGGAGTTAGCAAACCTGATTGTATGATGACTAATTGGGAATAATTCTTGTGATTGGATGTTACTTGTCCCTTTCCCCGTTTATCATCTGTAGGTGTACCAAGGTACAAATATTTTCTCTTTCCCCTGTGACATTGTCAAGATTGCAGTTGCATCCTATCCTGTGTCTCTCCCACTTGTAGTGCTGTTCAGGATTGCAGCTGCCAACTCCCTTCAAACTCGTACACTTCGCAGAAGTTATGGAACTGAGTGATACAAAAAACATTATGGGGACCAAGTGTGGGAGGAGTGGCCCGTACTTTGCTAAATTATTTGAGTCTCTTCTGAATCTGCTTTTTCCAGTTGTGTCCCAGGAGACTGAAGGTTACTTACCTGAGGGAACCTGAAATTATATGGAAGAGAAGTATCGAATTGTCATTCCGTGCTGTCAAAGATAATGTCAATCTCATCACCACTGCTAGCCCAGAACATAGAACATAGCGTATGGCATATGGAATTTTCCAAGCTGTATTGGCTAAGGTGTGAATAGATGAATAAATGAATAAATAGAAGTTTGTACAGCTGTCTGGATGCTTTGAGATCCCCTATGGCTGCAGTTTTAACATATTATATTCCAAAATATTCAACCAGAGTCTGCAGTTCGTTATGGTTAGTAATTCAAGCTCTCACATACTAATAAAACTGCTTGGATCAAATACCACTTTTGCCTTTTTCTAACTAGAAAGACTTGAGAATGCTATTTAACTTCTCAGTTACTCAGTTCCTTCAGTCTTAAAAAAAAAGGAAAAGAAATGGTACCAATATTGTTCATTAATTCAAAAGATGGCAATAATTCATTCATGGGAAGCATTCAGAATGTCACTGTGCAATCAGTGTTTAATGTATGTTATCTAAGATAAGATATTTCATCCTATTTAAAACAATAAAACATATACTTATTATAAGACAAATTCACTGGAGGTATTTCATTAATTTTCTATACCCTTCAAAAAGCTAGCCTGTGTGGTTCAGGAAGGAAGATGAAGGGAGGAGTGTTGAATATGGGCTCCCCATACCTGTTCACCATACCTGCTCATTGATCCCTATGGTCATGCAGTTATGTGGCTGAGTTTTGGCCAGTGAATTTTAGCCAGAAGTGGCATATGTCTCATCTAGGCTCTAACCATATAAACCTTTAACACAACATCATTTATTCTCTCTCTTCTACCATATGCCAGGTAAATGGAGAAATAAAGGAAGAACAAAGAGTGAGAGGAAGGCAGAACCACAGGGTAAAATGAGTCTGGGTCCTGAAAGACCATATAGAAGGCCTTCCAGCCAGGAACACCTTTGGTGGACAGCTAGTACACTTTAAATGACAAGTACAACTAGGACTTAAACTACTGACAATTGAGGAAGTGCTGGGAAAGGAAATTTGTATCCTCTTGAATGAAGATCTTTCAATAAGAAAGAAGCCTCGCATATAAACAAACTGTGCATGTGTAATGAGAAGTCCAAAGGAAATGCAGGGTCAAAGTAGGTGATGTCAAAGGAAGGGTTTGAAGCCGAGAGTCAATAGTATAAAACTAGCATGCTAAGTACTTGATGATTTGTGGTATTACTATAATGTTATCTTTTAAATTTTATTTTCTATGTCTTTCTGATATATGAAAATACAATTAATTATCTGTAATAACCCTGTATCAAGAGGGTTTGCTACATTTATTTATTCTAATAATTATTTAAATTACACTAATTATTGCTTTATAGATTCTTTTGGACATTCTCTCTATCTTAAATCATGCTGTCTACTAATAATGACAGTTTTATTTCTTCTTTTTCAGTCCTAAAAAATTTATTTTTCCTTTTTTATTACACTGACTTAGGGCTTCCAATAAAATATCAAATAGAAATTGTGATCGTAGGTATCTTATCTTTTTCCTGATTTCAGGAAGAAAATTTTCAAATTTATTATTACGTATGTAAAGTATGCTTGCTCTAGATTTATTTACTTCTTTATTTAAGATATTCTTTACCAGATTGTGGAAATTTTCCTTTATTCCTCTTTGTTAGGGGTTTTAATTATGAATGAATATAAAGTTTATCAAATGTTCCTATCTATTAAGATAATCATATGACTTTTATGCTTTTTGCTTTCTTTGTTTTTTTTTAATTTTTTGGTATTTAAATATTGCACTTTTGCAATAATTCCCACTTTATTGTCATGTCATCCTTTCTACATTTGATAAGATTGAAATTGATAATTTCTTTACAAGTTTGCATTTATGTTCATGAGAAATTGATCTGTACTTTTGCTTTCTTATAATGATTAAAATTTTTTTTGTTATTTCAAAATATTAGAGGGGTACAAATATTTTTTATTACATGGATCACTTTTCTAATGGCTGGGTCAGGATTACCACCCAGATAGTATTCATTGTATCCATAAGGTAGGTTTTTGCCCATTCCCTCCTCCCCACTCCCTGGTTGATTTCCACTAAGTTTTACTTTCCTCTGTGCACATGAATGTTCATTGATTAGTTCCAATTTAATAATGAGTGCATGTGGTGTTTGTTGTTCCATTCTTTCGAAGCTTCACTTAGGATAATGGTCTCTAGTTCCATCCAAATTGTTGCAAAAGGCATTCATTCATACTTCTTCATGCCTGAATAGTATTCCATGGTACAGATATATCACATTTTGTTAATCCATTCATGAACTGATGGGCCCTTGAGGTGATTCCACATTTTTGCAATTGTTAATTGTGCTGCAATGAACATGTGCATGCAGGTTTCTTTTAGATGAAATGATTTCTTTTCCTTTGAGTAAATGCCCAGTAGTGGGATTGCTGGATGAAAAGGTAGGTCAACTTTCAATTCTTTGAGGAATCTCCACACTGTATTCCATAGAAGTTGTGCTAATTTGCAGTCCCAGACCTACATGACTGTAGTCACTGAAGGTGTGGCTGTTTACTTCAACTTCTTGGGCTGCTAACCAGATGCCTTTCCTTCATCCACACCCATTTAGCATCAAGGAAATGGCTAGCTCACAGCTCCCGCTCCTATAGTATTCCATTGTGAATTTGTCTGGTTTAGGCTTTTTGTTGTTGTCAGGTAATTTTTTATTACTGTCTTAATCTTGCTACTCAGGATTTCTATTTCTTTCTGATTCAAGTTTGGGAGGTTGTATGTTTGCAAAAATGTATCCATTTCCTCTAGATTTTCTAGTTTGTGTGCATAGAGGTTTTAAGAGTAGTCACTGATGATATTTTGTATTTCTGTGATGCCACTTATAATGTTTCCTTTTTCATTTCTGATTGAGCATATTTGAGTCCTTTTACTTATATTTCTGGTTGATTTCACTAGTCTCTATCAATTTTGTTTATTTTTTCAAGGAAACAACTTTTTGTTTTGTTGATCATTTGTATTGCTGTTTTTGGTATCTATTTAATTTGGTTCTGTCTGAGATTTTTGTAATTCATTTTCTTCTGCTACCTTTGACTTTGGTTTGTTCTTCTTTTTCTAGTTCCTTGTGGTGTGACATTAGATTGCTAATTTGTGATCTTTCTCTCTTTTTGAAGTAGATATTTAAGACTATGAACTTCCCTCTTAACACTGCTTTCGCCGTATCCCATATAATTTGGAAGCTTATGTGGTCTTTGTCATTCAGTTCGAAAAATGTTTTGATTTCTATCTTGATTTTGTCATTGACCCAAGGATCATTCAGCAACATGTTGTTTTATATCCATGCATTTGTGTAGTTTTGAGAGTTCCTCTTGGAATTGATTGCTAGTTTTATTCCACTGTGGCCTGAGAAGACACATGGTATGATTTTGATATTTCTAAAATTTGCTGAAATTTGTTTTATGCACTAATATATGATCTATTTTGAAAAATATGAGAAGAATGCATATTCTACAATGTTGGGATAGGATGGTTTGTGAGCTTCTAGTTAGGACCATTTGTTCTACAGTCCCATTTAAGTCCAGTGTTTCTGGTTGATTTTCTGCATCTATGGTCTGTCTAGTTCTGTCAGCAGAGTGTTAAAGTCCTCATCTATTATGATGTTTCTCTTTATTTCCTTACTTAGATCTAGTGGAATTGGTTTTATGGATCTGGGAGCTCCTGTGTTAGGTGCATGCATATTTAGGATTGTTATATCTTCTTGTTGAATTGATCCCTTTATCATTTTATAATGACTGTCTTTGTCTTTTTTTAACCATTGTTGATTTAAAGTCTATTTTATCTGATATGAGAATAACTACTCCTGCTTACTTTTGGTTTCCATTTGCATGGAATTTATTTTTTTTTCATCCCTTCACCTGAGTCTATAAAAATCTTTGTGAGTTAAATGGGTTTCTTGGAGACAATATATGTTTGGTTTGTGTTTTTTTTATCCCTTCAGCCAATCTTAATCTTTTAAGTGAAGTTTCAAAACCATTAATATTCAAAGTTAATATTGATGTATGAGATACTGTTCTGTTCATCATATTGATTGTTATCTAGTTGCTTTGTTTTCTCCCTTATGTTACTATTTTATAAGAGCTGTAAATTTTAACTTTCAGATGTTTTTACTCTGTTGGGTATCTATTGTTCTGTCCCATGTATAGCGTATTTTTAAGCATATCTTATGGGGCAGGTCTATTGGTGACAAATTCCCTAAGTGTTTGTTTATCTGGAAAGATTTTATTTCTCTTTCATTTATGAAATTTAGTTTAGCAGGATATAATATTCTTAGCTAGTGATTATTCTGTTTAAGGAGATTGAAAATGAAACTTCTTCAATCCTTTCTGGTATATAAGGTTTCTATTGAGAAGTATCCCCTTAGTCTAATGTGTTTTCCTTTGTAAGTTACTTAATGCTTTCTTCTCACAGCTTGTAGGGTTTTCTCATTCATTTTGACTTTGGTTAGACAGATGACTATGTGCCTTGGTGACGTCCTATTTGCCATGAATCTTCTAGGTTTTTGATGCCTTTTTGTATCTAGGTGTCTAAATCTCTAGTGATACCAGGGAGTTTTTCCTCTCTTATTCCTTTAAATAGGTTTTCCATGCTTTTTGCTTTTTCTTATTCTCCCTCAGGGATACCATAATAGTATTCCCATATTTCTCAGAGATTGTTCATTCTTCTTGATTCTTTTTTCTACATTTTTCACTGACTGGGTTAATTCAAATGCCTTGTCTTTGAGCTCTGAAATTCTTTCTTCTTATTCTAGTCTGCTGTTAAAATTTTCTGCTGTATTTTGAAATTCCCTAAATGACTCTTTCATTTCCTGAATTTCTGTTATATTTTTTTCTTATATTGTCTATCTCTTTAGTGAAGTTTTCATTCATGTCCTGAATTTTTTTGTTTTTTGTTTTTTCTGTGCTGTTTTTCAACTTTCTCCTCATTCCATTGATCTTACTTGTCATCCATATTCTGAATTGCATATGTGGCATTTCAACAATTTCCTTTTTATTGTAGTTAATTGCTGAAGAACTATTGTGATCCTTTGGGGGTGTCAAGACAGCCTGTTTTTTCATGTTGCCATAGTTCTTATGCTGGTTCCTTCTCATCTAGCATCTCTTCTCTCAACTCAAAAGATATAGCTTTGCAGTACACCTGTACTTCTCTGCTGGGACCTCTGTTACTCAGTGAAGGGCAGGAGGAGTCCCTGGAAGGTTTGTTTGAGTTCTACTCTGGAAGATTCACCAGGCAAGCAAGAAGTGAATGCACTGTGAGCCTTTAATACTGCTTCTCTCCACGTCTCACTGTTCCCCTGTGGTTCAGTCATGGCAGGGTAGTCCACCCAGGTAGCTGCCTTGGCCTTTGCCCCACCCAGGCCCATCCATTGCAGGGCTTCCCAGGTGTTGTCAGTGGTGGCTGCACTGCCCAGAAAGTGAGTGGCAGGCACTGAGGGCTGTGGGTGCCTGTTCCTCTCAGCTCTTCCAGGAATTGTAGCTGGGCAGGGCCACTCAGGCTATGGCAATAGCTGCTGAGTTTGTGGGCACCTGTTCTGGCTGGGTCCACTGATAGAGGTCAGGGTGTATAGCACTTGCCCCTGGGGTGGATGAGAGTGCCTGGCCTCCCCACTCCCTCCCTGGCCTGGCAGAGGGGAGAAGAGTCAGCAGTTACTGATGTGATCCCTGGGAAGATGCAGTGCTTTGGGTATAGGGCCTCAAAATAGCACCAGCCACAGCACCATGATTTGAAAGCCAGCTGTACCTTCTCTCCAGAGCAATGCCACTGCACAGCCTCCATTTGGGTCTCTGTGTTAGTCTGGAGGCCTGCTATAGTGCAGGGGCCCTCCCTGAGCTCTGGTTGCTATATCTGCAGGGAAGCATGGAGCCCCTGGGTTCTCTCTTCTGTCCCTTACCCACATGGGGCACCTTCCCCAGGTTCCTCTGATCCTGCTGAGTGGGTTGTCCCACTTCCCTCTCCTTCATTTTGAGAGCCTCCCATCACCTCTCTGTTAATTCCCAATGCTCTCTCTTAGGTGATTGATCTGAAGGTGAATATTTTTTTTTCACTGCTTTTGATCCTCTCTGTAGGAGCAGTGTGTGCAGGCTGCTTCTAGTCTGCCACCTTTCTTCTCCTCCCAAAAAAACATTATTATGAAAGAGTGTACCAACTTTTAATGTGTCTGAAAAAAAGCTTGTCCTTAAAGGTAGGAAAAAAATTAAAAATATAGATAAATAGTTTCATATAGATATCTATACATATATACTCATATATATATGAGTATATAGCAAAATCAGAAAGAACAAAAGGCCTATGTTCAAGACAAAGTAGAGTTTCTGGAAAACAAAGGAGAGAAAAAAATGATGCAGAAATGTCTGTATTTCTTCAGGTTGCTTGGAACCTCCCATTGAGGAAGCCAGGAACATTTAAGAGGGGAAAATAATTTGTGTTTTTTTTCTAGAATCTCTAGCTAAAAGTCATAGAAATAAATGTATTTTTAAAAGATTAAATTCCAAGGGAATTATAGATATTAATAATAATAATGTAGTCCATTGAGAAATGTTAGTCAACTTTTTAGATTGAAGATAGCACATTATTTTTATCAAATTTTTAAAATTAGCACAAAATTAAAATGCTGATGGTAGGCAATGCTGTCATAATTTTGCTAAAATCAATATACTCAGATATTACTGGTGATGTAAATTGTGAAAGCTGTTTTGGAAAGAAGTATGAAAGTGCATTATTAGGAAAAATATGTGCACTCATATCCTTTGAAGTAACAGTCCCACTTCTGAGAATTTAAATTAAGAAAATTATCCTAAAGGCAAATGTACTGTATATTAAAAGATGTTTATTAGAACACCACTTATAATAGCCCAAAAAATGTAGAAGCATTCTTTAAGACAACAATTATAAGTAAATTGTGACACATTGGTCAAATGGGATATAAAGCACTGACTAACATAACTATTGAAACATGAAAAGTTTAGGGTATATACAAACATAATGAGTGAGATGTGCAATGTTTGGGGGATGGTCATGCTTGAGGCTCTGCCTCGAGGGGGGAGGAGGGGCATGGGCAGTATATGTAACCGTAATATTTGTACACCCATAATATGCTGAAATAAAAAAATAAAATAAAATAAAAATAAAAGTTTAGTTGAATGAGTTTTGTGAATATAAATTTACATGCACATTATTTTCCTGTTTGTAAAAATTATGAGCGTGGAGAAAGAAAAATTGAAAGAGAAAAAAGACAAATGAATGGTACATAACATGTCTGGGGGGTAGAATTTTTCTCATTATATTTAGAATTGCATTAATGTTTTTATAATGATGTTTGTATAAAAAATAGTATATAAATGGCTATCATTTATTGAAATCCCATATTATACTAAATACTGTGCTTGCTTTATATTATTTAATTCTCACAGTGCCCTATAAGGAAAGCACTGTGAAGATCCATCTTTTAATTGAATTTTTATTTGTATTTATAAATTAATACATATACATACTTCCAAAAGATAAAACATTATGACTATTTTTATCAAAAATAAAAGTAATCTCTTGCTTCTTCCACTCCAATGCCTTTTACTATTAATATTTTTGGAAGGTTCTTATTATGAATCAACCATAATTCCAACTCACATGATAATAATACCATATTTAAAATTTCAGCTGTAGATATTTATTAGAATTCAGCAATTATTTCAAAATGATTCTGTGAAGAGATGCATAAAATTGACAAACCATTAGCAAGACTAAAGAAAATAAGAGAGAGAGGGAAAATATAAATCACCAATATCAGGAATGAAAAGGAGGACATCATACATATTCCACAGATATTAAAATTAGGAGACAATATTATGCACAATTATACTGTGATGTATTTGAATATTTTGGGAATGGGACAAATTTGTTAAAAAACATAATTTACTAAAACATACAGAGAAAAAATAGTAAATAACAATAGTATTATATCTATTCAGAAATGTAATCCCAGACCTGTGTGATTTTGTTGGTGGATTCTATCAAAAATTTTGAGAAGACAGTACCAAGCTTCCCCACTTTCCAATTATTCTTTTATTTTCTTTCCTTTTCTTTCCCTAATAAACATCCTTCATGATCATCTCCATCTTAGTGTTTGTTTCTAAAGAACACAACCTGAACCATCCACCAAAACAGATGTACCCCCAAAGCAGCAACAGGGGAAACAGTCTCAAGATGGGGCCAGTTGGGATTCTAAAGACAGAAGCACTAAAAATCAGGGTGATCAGTCCACAGCGTTTGTTAGGGGAACTTACATACAGAGCGGGCTGCAGCAGACCTCACAGCGAACTTTAAGAGAAAAGGATATTCTACCTAGGTTTGCCTGCCACTAAGGGTCCAGGCATGGAGCTTATATGAAGGCTTAAGGAATTTGTCTTGGGGCTAGGACCAGGGTTTTTTAAATTTTTTTTTTATTTTAGTGTTTTGGGCAACAACCTAGATACCTTTATCAGTGTCTGGGAATATTCAAGGCCATGGTTTGGATTCAAGCCTGCTGGGCAAAACCTGCAGGTGGCTGGGTCACAGAGAGGTCAAGGCACTCTGTGATTTCCAGTCAGGACACAGAAAGAAAGTGGGGGGAAACAGGGACCACACAAGGAATTTTTACTATTCTCATTTCACACAGAGCACCACTAAAGCACAAAGACTTTAATTACCCTGGGCAAGACCACACAGGAATTGTGTAGCTCGGACTTAAAGGCAAAAGGTGCGAGTTCAAAATTTTTTCCCATCCTCTCTACGCTGTGCTTAATGTCAAGGTAAAGCTCCGGGTGTCAGGATGAGTTTTAAAGGAGAGGGGTGTGTGTGTGTGTGTGTGTGTGTGTGTGTGTGTGAGAGAGAGAGAGAGAGAGAGAGAGAGAGAGAGAGAGAGAGAAATTCAGAAACTATAGTGGAGAGAAATAGAGGAGGGATTAGAAAGTTGTGAAAGCTTTGGGATGCTTTATAGGAAGTTTTGCTGTAGTTTGTCTTAATCCTCTTAGTTATGCTTTCAAGGGACTTTTGAAAACATGTAACTTGCTTTACAAACTTTTCCAACAGGGCTTTGTGTTTCTCTTGGTGAGTGTCCCAGCTGAGACAGAGCAACACAAAACACTCAACATTGAACATAATTTCAGATGATCTCAGTATCTCCAGGGTCAAATTTCAGAACTCTTCATGCTATTATTGTCATTCTAATAATGAAGGAAAAATAAAAGAAAAGCAAGTAGATTCTGTCCTGGAGAATGATTCCTTGCAGCCTTGTTATGCTGGAAGACAGACACGCACCATTTCTCACCGCCGTGCCTGGTTCACACCATGCTTTATTAACCACCCTTACTGGGCACCTGGGAACACTTTGGAGATAATCACACACGCTTCTGTATTAGGTACAATAATCTGCATGTTCTTGGGGCCCACAAGAGAATAAGTCAATTAGCATGCAGGCAATGTTAATCCATAGCTTGAGTATACATACACTTTCTTGACAGATTTATGGCTTTAGAAATCCATGTTCTTTTCTTTTCCTGATAATTCATGAATCATTTAAACAAAAATCAGCTTCTCTTCATAATTTTTTAAACAAAATGATCAGCAACAACATTATTAATATAGCCAGTTCAATGCAGACTTTTAGTTGGTAAATTTCCCATCTTTATTTTTTCAATTATTCTTCTTTTAAACCCCACCATCCCTTCCTCCACATTTGCCAATACTCATCTGAGTGCATGTGGTTTAGTAGTTAGAACCACACACTTCCAAGTGAGATGAGGCTGGTTTTATGTCAAGGCTTTGATACTTATTAGCCATTACCAAGACAGTAAATTACACTTTGAGCCTATTTCCTCATATTAAAATGGAAAAAAAATAGTTTGACCTGCACATAGGGCTGTGTGCTTATTAAATTAAACAATTCCCATACAGCACTTGAAATGGGAGTGCCCCGTAGTAAACACTCAATAAATATTGGCAGCAGCATCATCATATCACTGATTGTTTGTGCCTACACTCTTCTGAAATTCTGACCCCCTTAGGACTCCCAAACTACAGAATAAACAAGGTCCCCTAAGTCATTGCATCCATGCCTCTGAGCACTTTGTGGAGCTAATATCACATAGATCAACACAATCATTTCTCTGCCTTCCCTTTTCCTATCAGAAAGTTTTCATCCCATTTCTTTCCGTATGGTAGTTAAATAAAATAATGGTGTTGGGAATTTGTTTTATTTCTTCTGGTCCTGATTAATCAAGTATTTCCCAAAGAATCAGACTCAGCCCTACACCCTACTCTCAAGAGCTAGTTCAAGTCGCTTGTGATTCTCTCTTAGCAAACCTTGAAGGCAGATTTAATATGGACTGAAATTCTTTAGAACCTGATTAGTTATCTTGAATACTGCCATTCAAATAAAATCTGTGCCTATTTATTTATTTAGAATTCAGAAAATCCTATAGAGTAAGACACTTGGAAGCACTGTGATTTCATAATAGCCAGGTCGTGGGGATATGTACAAACTAAAATGGTTACAGTTATATATTCTTCCTGGAACAAAACTTTACCTTCTACTTAAAAGCAAAGGTAAATAAATAAACGCAGTTTGACTTATATTTTATTTGCTTGTGACAATTTCTAGCAAAATAAATAAATCCATTCTCACGAAATGACTGCTGTTCAGATGTTTGAAAAACAGACTAAAGATGCACAGTTCTTTCAATACGTTTCAGATGCAATGTCCTAGAATAACAATGTCAGCATCAATAGGAGTTACAACAGGTCAGCTGGTTACAATAGGTCAGCTGGCTATGAGAGCTAGCCAGAGAGAGAGAGAGAGAGAGAGAGAGAACACTTCTTTTGGAAGTTTATTTTCTCATGCAACAAATTATTTGCTATACAGACATTTAATAAACACTGGGTTACTCAGATAAACAAAACAGAATTTTTTTCTTCACAATCTCATAAATCATCAACATGTAATTGCCTCTCAAAGTGTTAAGTACAGTCATAGACACATGTGCAAGAAGAGGGGCCACTCTTTCTTGAGGGTGCCCAGGGAATCTCTGCACAGGTCACTTCTGAGAGGAATCCGAAGGGCTGGCAGCAATAAGGAAAGGGATGGAGAAAGCAGGGAGGAAAGACACATGAAAAATCATATGCAAGGTGAGAAAGAGAGAAGCAGCAAGTGATGAAGGACCTCAAGCAACTCTAAGTTCCTGAAGTGCAGATGAAATGTGCAAGGGCTCAGAGAGGAAGCTGTCCAGGTAACTGGGGTCAGATCTCAGTGGACTTTTAAGCATCTTTTCAGACACTTAGATCTTACCCAGAATTCAACAAGGAGGTCTTACATGACATTAAGATGCAGAATCATAATATTAATCACTGTTATTTAATGAAACTATTATTTTTCAAATTTTCTCATTTGTAATTTCTCTTAATTTCTAATGTTTTCAAATCATTAAATTGTTTTAATTAATTTTTAAGAGGATTACTTTCCAAAATAAGTTTTTGATGATTCCCTACCTGCAAAATGAGGCAATTTTCATATTTTTTCTACTTCCTTCATTCTTTGTATTTTATTTGTTGGTGAAGTCTAGTCTTACATTTTAGATGGATATCCTTTCAAATTCTCATCACTATTTTATATTACATATTTAAGATTTCAGAATTAATAACATTTGCATTCATTCTGTAGCTGTTCCTATAACAATTATTTACCTGTCATTATAAGTAGGGGTGTCACATTATATAACTTCTTGGGGTACCATTTGGCCATGCTTCTTGTCTTTTGTAAATGCAGCCCCAGGGTCGTATAATGCAGCAGCCCTGATTAAATGATTTTTATGTTTATTCCACACCCTAGTATATAGTTCTGTTTGCATTCTCAGGGTCTTTATTTTTGTTCTTCTCTACCATTATTAGATATTATTAGAGTAGGTAGTACCCACTCCCCCAGGAAGAGTGGTATAGTTTCTAAACTGTCTTTCTTAAATTACTTGTTTTCTAAATTGCAAACATGCAAATTATAGTTTATCTAAGATAAATTCTTAGGTTAACATTCATTATTCCTTGAACACAAACATATTTCTAATTATTTTGGCATCTTTTTATTTTTAGAGAATTATGAAACAGGTTGAAAATCTCTCTCTCTCTCTCTCTCATTTATTTATTTATATACTTTTTACTGGCTATTCTCTTTTTAATTTAAGTTCAAGACTTACTCCAGATTTAGATAATTTGGTATTTATTTCCTGATACTATATACATTTTCTAATCTTCAGATTTATTTCTCTCTTCAGCTCATAGAACTTTTCTTCTATGATTTCTTTAAATATTGCTTCTGTTTCATTTGTTCTGGCCTATTTGTCAAGATACACAGGAAAAGGCCCCTCTCATAATCAGAAATGATGGTAAATGGGCCGGGTGCAGTGGCTCAAGCCTGTAATCCTAGCACTCTGGGAGGTGGAGGCAGGTGGATCGTCTGAGCTCAGGAGTTCGAGACCAGCCTGAGCAAGAAAGAGTGAGACCCTGTCTCTACTAAAAATAGAAAGAAATTACTTGGACAGCTAAAAATATATAGAAAAAAAGTTAGCCAGGTATGGTGGTGCATGCCTGTAGTTCCAGCTACTTGGGAGGCTGAAGCAGAAGGATCACTTGAGCCCAGAAGTTTGAGGTTGCTGTGAGCTAGGCTGATGCCACGGCACTCTAGCTGGGACAACAAAGTGAGACTCTGTCTCAAAAAAAAAAAAAAAAAAAAAAAAAAAAAAAAAAAAAAAAAAAAGAAATGATGGTAATGCTTGCCAAGCAAGGAAGAGCTGCTATACTCCTAAAGCACAACCTCTGAATAAAGCAGAGCTTGGACCTTATACAGGGCTTGGTAAACATAGGTTTAAGCATTAGAGGACTCTAAGAAGTAGGCATGTCTGAGGATTGGCTGCTATTTTGGAGTGGCTTGCTGATTGGCTGACTTTCAGAGGCATGGGATTCTCACTGCCTGACTGGCTTTCAAAAGCATGACTGTGAAAGAGAGTTGTCCAAAGTTTATTCACTTTCCACAATATCCTCTTGACTGATCTTTACTAACAAGGCCAGGTTTTCACATCCCTCTTTTAATATAATGCCTCCGTGTGAGTTCAAGTTCCCTTGTGTCTGACAGTGCAGGTGATGAAAGGTTCATGTAGACACTATTTCTCTAAGTATAACCCTAAGGTGGATCCTGCATTGTAATCCCACAGGATACTTACTGGTCTCTGCCTGGGAATGTATTAATATTTTTGGCTAGATTTTCCCTCTTGGGAGTCAGGGATTATGTAATCTAGTAATTTATTAGATTACAGAGACCTAGTAAAACCTCAGTTTATTTCAGTGTGTGATATACTAACATGTCAGGACCAAAGTTCAAATAATGATTATCTAATGGCGGAATTTTAGATACCACTTGGAGTCACTTTAAGGAGGTGCTTTGCAGAATGAGCCCTGTTTCAGATTTCTCAGGTGATATCATTTAGGTATGTAGGTCTCCCCCATCATCAGGCTGTTTATAAGATGGGCACTCATAACCTTTGAAGGGAAACATAGTGACAAAAGAAAAAAACAATTCAAATCACACTGGTCTCTGACTTTACTGGTGCTGCTTATTATAAAGTTCAGTTGGAGGACTTTCCTTAATCTTTCAGATTATTTGTTACAATAGATCATTGTTTTATTTTTTTGTACTGTCTGCAAAAATGTAATATTTATTTTTGTCTGCTATGTTACACTCTTTGTTCAATAAAGAACCAACTTAGATAAGGTTTTCACAAAAAATCTTTATGATTTTTAAATTAAGTTAAATTTTTAATGAAAAGTTTCCATTAAATTATATTTAAAATATGAAATTAAATTAAGATATAAAACTATTTGTTGAATGTTAGGCAATTAAATGCATAAAATCTGCTTTTGAAAAATTGGAAGAATAAAATCACCAGTATTCGTGGTTACTAGTGTTAATAAAAATCCAATTTTCTTTATTATAAAGTCTGTATTTTCATTATGTATTTGGAGGGGCCAAGTGAAGAACTCACAGAAAACAAGAAACATTTTAACCATGTCCGAAGGCTGAATGAGAATTTGCCAAACCTAAAAGTTTCCAGAGGAGAAAACAGGTCCCAAAGGGTCAGGAATTAGAATGCTTTGTACTTCTCAAAAGAATCTACAGAAGCCAGAAGATAATGGAACAAAAAGCCTTCAAAATTCAGATGGAAAATTATTCCAATTAGAATTCCATTACTGTTTAAACAATCAATTACATAGGAAGGTTGATTAAAGACATTGTCAGACATTCAGGGTCTTGAAAAAATGTGTATGTACTCTTTCTAGGGAAACTATTGGAGAGTGTTTTTGACTGAAAAGGATAAAGCTTGAAAGGAATTAATGGATCTAGAAAAGAGGAGCTCCAAACCAGAAGAAAAGTGAAAGGAATCTCCATGGACAGTGATGAGGGCTGTCCCAGAATGATACCCAGCACAGAGAAAAAACGGTCTAGTCTGAAACTGGCTGGAACAACTCAGAGATTCAAGAAGATAAGTAATAATTTTGGCTGGCTCCACATTTAACATTTATTATAACCATATAAATAATATTCAAATGAAACATGTCATATACTATTAAAAAAAGAATTTATCATTGGCTGAATAACAATGATTAAATGAATGCATTAAAGCTATGAATAATCTGACTCTTTCAAGGAAGCTACCCCTCATGTCTCTGCTGGATCAAAACGTCAAAGGCCCAGGTTCTGGTAAAAATGTCAAAAATAGGAAAAATCAGAATCTTGGATCTTATCCTCTAGCTGTAGTTTACACCACATGACCTTGGGTAGGTTGAAAGCCTGGCCTGCTTTCACCCACACATTCCTCGGGATTGATTCTGAACTGTCACAGGCCAATCTGCATCTATTTTCTGACTTTGAATTTCCAGGAACTTTCTGGCATGGTGCTTGAATATATTTTCTGCCTACTCCTGATGCCAGCCTGATTGGGAATGGTCTGGTGTTTGCAAGGGCACATGACTCCTAACATTAGGGTGACGAACCAGCTCAGTTCACCAGGACCCAGGACTGAGACGCAGGTCCTCACAGTGTTAAAACTGAGAAAGAACAGGTTAGCCCCCAAAACACTGGTCACTTTACAAAAATACAATGGAATTTGCTCAAAGAATATTCTCTCCCTCTCTTTCAGCTTTCCCTCCCTCCCTCCTCTCTTCTTTTTTTTTCTTTTTTTTCCCTTCGTTTCCTGCCCCTCTATTCCCCTTCCTTTTTCTTTTCCTTCCTTCTTTCTTTCTTTTCTTTTCTTTTCTTTCTTTCTTTCTTTCTTTCTTTCTTTCTTTCTTTCTTTCTTTCTTCTTTCTCTCTCTCTCTCTCCTTCCTTCCTTCCCTCCCTCACTTCTTTCTTTCTTTCTTTCTTTCTCTCTCTCTCTCTCTCTCTCTCTCTCTCTCTCTCTCTCCTTCTTTCCTTCCCTTCTTTCTTCCTTTTCCATGCTGAGTTTCTAGGGATTTCCAAAACCAGATTTGATCCAGTAGCTCCATCCTGTGCATCTCGCCAATTCGTTTTTATTCATTCAGTGCTGAAATCCTTTCTGATGTATCTCTCTGCTAAGGGTAATTATGAGCTTGGATAAGCAGCCCAATTCCCTCAGGGACAAATGATTATGAACCAGAAGGGAGTGTCAGGACACCAGCTCTTCAAACAAATTGTTTTCCATGATGATTTTCTGCTGTTCAAACTAAAGCATATATCTGTGTAATATTTAATGTCAAGGAAGGCTAAGCTATAATATTTTTGATGTTTCAAGGATGTGAAGGAGAGGGAACACTTACAAACTATTGATGGAAGTATAAATTAATATGGCTATTATGGAAAATATTGTAGAAGTTCCTCAAAAAATTTAAAATAGAACTACCATATAACCCAGTGATCCCACTTCTAAGTATTTATCCACAAGAATTGAAATCAAGATCTTAAAGAGATATCTGTACCCCCATGTTCATTTGCAACATTATTTATAATAGCTAAGATATGGAAACAATCCAAGTATTCACTGATTGAGGAACAGATAAAGAAAATGTGGTCTATACATTCAAGGGAATATTATTCAGCCATAAAAGAAGGAAACGTGCTATTGTGAAAACATTGATGAACCTGAAGGACATTATGCTCAGTGAAGATGCTAAGAATGCATCTTCTCATTTATATGTGGGAGCTAAAGTAGCCAAACATATAGAAGCAGAATATGGAATGGTGATTACCAGGGGATAGGTGAGGAAGAAATGGGGAGATGTTAGTTCAGGGGTACAAAGATTCAGTTATACAGGCTGAATATGTTCTGGAAATCTTATGTGTACAGCATGGTGACTATAGTTAGCAATATTATATTATAAACTTGGAATCTACTAAGAGAGTTGATTTTAAGTGCTCTCACCACAGAAAGAAGCAAGGAAGGAAAGAAGGAAGGAAAGAAAGAAAATATTAATAATAACTGAGTCAATGGATATACTAATTAGCTTGATAGTGGTTATCATTTCACAATGTATATGTGGTACATTTTAAATATATCCAAATTTTATATGTCAAACATACAACAGTGAAACTGAAACAAATAATTTACAACTGGCAGGTCATTCAGAGAGTAATTAGAAGATAGTTTTTCCAGCTTTTTCCTGGAGAGCAAAGACTTGCTTGGAAGGCCAAGCTTCGGAGGTGAGAATGCAGTGGAGTGTGGGGGGGGGGGTCCTGGCCTCTCATTTTCATTTTACTTAGAGTAGACATGATTTAATTTGGTGAATGTAATAAAGTTCTATGCAATGTTTTTATTAGTTTTGGTAATATGATTTGTATCCAAGAAAGGAGGAAAGGATTAAAACTAAATTGTTCCCACACCCTCATTTTATGGAAGCAAGAAGTAGGGCTCCAAAAAGTGAGTAGAATTTGGGAGGGACAGGAGAAACAGGTGTGGTGTGTCTTTGGGTGCATTGCTTGAACTGTGTAAGTCTCTCTCTCTCCACCTCACTCCCCATCCCCAGCTCTCTCAGTTGGAAGAAAAAGAAAGGGGAAAGTTCCCACTCTGTAGTTATTACAAGAAGCCCTGTGATCTGTCTGAAAGTTCCTGGGAAAGTGCAGGGAATTAATTATTAGGATAAGCTCTCTGCATAGACTCCCATGCATTTAATACAATCACTCAGTCACTCTATATTTTCCTAGGATCTTTGCTAGAACTCACACTCCCTTGGAGTTTAAGGGTTGGAAATTAGCTCTGTTTCAGGGTCTGGTATCTCCTGCCTCCCCGAAGGAAAGATCTACCCCTTCCTCCTTCATTGATCAAATGTCATTCCAATTATCCTGCCGCTGGAAATAGCTTTGGCATTTTTTGAACGTGCATAGCTCTGAATCTCCTGTCAAATGTGTTTCTGCTTCTCTCTTTTCAACCTCCTCTTCTCTGGTGCCTTTGGATAATTTGTTCCAGGGCTGTGGTAACAGTCACATTGCAGATCCTTGTCCTGTTCCCAGATTCTTAGGGAGTTGCAATGGGACCAAGTAGTAAGAAACTGCTTCAGGGTCTCTCTCTACACTCTGGGTATTTACACAGCCTGAGCCCTCTGTCCTAAGCAGTATTAATAACATCTTCCAATTTTGTGCTATCCACAGATTTCATTAAAGGACTATTTCCTCCCCTTTCCAGGCCATTAATGAATAGATGATCCAATCTGCAAAGTGCCACATTTCAATCTCCTTCCAACTGCAAACTTTGCTGGTGATCTCTCCTCTTTGTTACTATTTCCTCAATCACTTTTCAATCTGTGGGTTTAAAAAATTTCTATAAGAGGGGAAGAGAGACTAGTGCTTGAATTCTTGCAGACATGCCTGGGAAAGTGGAAAGAACAGTGGTCTGGGGTCCCTTCCAATGAACCTTACATAAGCTCCTTCCTGACTATGTGATTGTGGAAGGAACTTTGTGGTCTCTGGGTCTCAGTTTCTGAAAATGAAACAGGGACTAATGATAACACCAATGAATTACTGTGAAGATTAAGTTGCATGGAATGATATATAAAGCACCCAACACAAGGTCTGTTTTATATCAGAGACTCAATAAAAGTTGGTTCTTTCTTTTCTCTGAATAATTTACATTGAGGACTTGTGGCAGATCCTGCTGGTACCCAGATATTCCCTTGCCTTGTCCATTTCAGTGCACGCCAGCCTGGCTTCCAATGCTAGCTCCTGCACTTTCTTGCCAACGTGCTTTCCCTTACCACGGGAGCTTGTTTTGCTGCCCAAGGGTCAGGTGGTGGATGAACCAAGGAAGCAACACCCTCAAGGCAGTTGCTTTTAACCAATGAACAAAAAATTGGTTATAAATACTCCAGCTCCTTCACCCTTGGTTTGGATACCTCTGAGGTGGTTGTCCCTTGTTGGTTTCCAGAGTTCTTCCAGCAGGTGTAAGTTCCACTTGTCTACAGTGGCTTGATTACGCATCCTATATCCTCTGCCTTTCCTTCTCTGTCCTCAGACAGCCGATGATAAGCCAGCCTAAGAATACACCTAGTGCAATGTTAGGCGGTTAATTAACAATGATTCCTCCTCTGCATTTTTTCTTGCCCCTGGAAACCTTCAGATTCAGGCTAGGCATCTACTAAGTGAGTTTGCATATATGGTAGGATTTTTCATCCATTGAAAGACTGGAAACAACTCTTAAGCTATCTATTAATATATGAGAAAATGTGGCTGGCTTCTAGGCAGTGCACTATGAAAGATATTCAAAGTTCCTTTGTCATTATTAAATTGGCAATCTGTACAAATATTGATTACCTATCGCAACTGTCTTGATTCCTTTCCGGCTGGGAATTATACCCCAAGGATAGTGCAATATGGTGAGACCCAGGGATGTATGTAGTGGATGAGGAATGGGGGTGGAGATCATTCAAGCCAGAGACCATAACAGGGACTGAAAGTTGTGATCAGGTACAAACGCCCAGTACAAGGACTTAGGAGTGGGGCACTGTGGCAAAGATGAAGCCTGGACCAGAAGAGAGGCAGTGGGTGGTGAGGCCTTGCCAGGAGAACTGCACTGTTCATAGCTTATCTTTCAGCACAAGTGAGGTTTACAACTTCATGGGAGCCACCAATTACTGAGTGTTAACTATGAGCTGGGCAGCAGAGCACAGCCTGGCAGACAGGAGCAGAGTCAAGGCAGATGTCCTCATCGGGATTCAGTAAAGAGGACACCCGTGTCACACCTGTCCACCACACAGTGTTGTGAGCGCCTCTGTCCTTGAATTCCATCAATTTCACACAGTGCCTCTTTTCTTTTTGTCATAATGGCCTCACTGATGACTTAACTCCCTTCTAGATAGAGGCATCACCTGTTTCTGTGCCGGCTCTTCCATTGTTGGTTGACCCAGAGCAGAAAATAGGTTGCTTAATAAATAGTCCCAGCATTGATACAATACGGCCTATTTCTAGGTCAGCTGTACCTGGTGGGGAGGGAACAATGGGCTCGTGGTTGAAAGGGAATGCAAAGCCTTATCAGGACTGCCGTCTCTTAGATGGTTAATTAACCAGAGACCTGGGAGCCCAACTCCAAGAGCGCTCTCTGAAGATGAGAGAGCAGCTGAGGCACTGCATGCAAGCTGCGGGGAACAACCTTGGATGTCCCGCAAAGAGCAGGTCGCACAAAAGGCTCTGGGGAAAATGACTGATTTAGCATTTGTACAGTACACAGCATTGTACTTTCTCACTGCCGTGGCCCTCTTTGGCAGGGGCTGTTTAATCCAGTAGGACATTCAATCAAGTCCCTTTGAAAGTTTCCGGCCCTACATGCTCTCTTTATCCAAGCAGGTCACCTTTCCCCGGTCCCTGACGCGGCAGCCAGAGCCACATAATAACAGTCTGGGTGCCCTTGCGTGCGTCAGCAACTCCCCTTGACCCTCCGGCTTGACCCTGGCTCAGTCCACTTCCGGACTATTTTCTTTTGACTGTACCATTTATAAAATCCATGATTTACTGACCATTTTCTGTGAAATATTAAGTACAAACAGGAGCTGAGAGTATGTGAGCTCCTGAGTAAACAAAGTTGAATTTGAGCCTCCAATTCTACCCATGTGACCTTTTCTAACCTTGCTATCTTGAATAAGTCATTTAACCTTTCTAAGCCTGGACTGATTCATGGCTAAAATACTAACATATAAGTGTGAGGAAATACTAGCTGTTATTACTGCTATTACTGCTAAAAACTGCTATTTTTGTGTCATTATATTATAATAACATTAAATAATTAATTTTAAAAAAATTAAATAACATTGATTTTAAGTATTTAATAAATAATATTATTTATTAATAAATTAATAAATTAAATAATTGAGTATATAATGATAAGTAATATATATTATCATAAACAGTGTATATTATTATAAAGATAAATGTATAGTCATGAATTGCTTAATGGCAAGGATACATTCTGAGAAACATATTCTTTGGCAATTTTGTTATTGGGTGAACATTATAGAGTACATTGAGTATACTTATATAAACCTAAATGGTACAGCCTACTACACATCTAGGTTACATGGTATAGCCTATTACTCTTAGGCTACAAACCTGTACAGTATGTTATTGTATTGAATACTATGGGAAATTCTAACACAATAATAGCTATTTGTGCATCTAAATGTATCTGAATATAGAAAACGTACAGCAAAAAAATGATATAAAAGACTAGAAGTTGCTCTGGGTGAGTCAGTGTGTGAGTGACAAGTGAATGTGAAGGCCTAGGACATTACTGTACACTACTGTAGACTTTATAAACACTGGACACTTAGACCACACTAAATTAATAAAAAATATTTTTCTTTCTTCAATAATAATTTAACCTTAGCTTACTAGAAGACCACCATCATATATGCAATATGTCATTGACAGAAACATCATTATGCAATGCATAAATGTATTTATATAAATATAAAATAATATTAAATATTCATATCATAGATATATATTATTTATAACTGTCATTAATGTTAATAATTACTATTATTACTCTTTTATCATGGCACCGTATTCATTTCCATATTATTTTATGTAAATACTCAATCCTATGAGGCATATGTAATTATTCTTACTTACTAATGGAGAAACTGAGGTTCAGGAAGACTCAATAATTTTCCCATGGTGCAACAGCTAACAGTAATTAAAATTAGAACACTTGGCTCCCAAATCCACTTCATTTTTATTTTCTTTTTCTCTTCCTCCTCTACCTCCTCCTTCCCCTACATATAATTCTCTCTCTCTCTCTGCTAAGAATACGGAGTTTGTGGCAGCTGCCCTCGTTCCTGACATTTACAGACAGGACTTTATGTTTTTTTGTATGGGCTTAAATCATAAAACACCAGCGTTGAAATCAGAGCTCAGATCTGGAACTTTTCTAAGTAACAAATAGTTACTGAGAATCTAGGCCATGGGAGCTGGTTAGAAATCCTGTAACATCCACCTGTCAGGTAAGAAAGCCCCAGCTCCAAAATACAAGACGTGCAGGGAGTCTTCATTCATCTAGGTCAGGGGTTTTCAGCGTTGGAACTACTGACATCTTAAGCTAGATTTTTCTGTGTTGTGGTGAGCTGTCTTGTGCATCGTGGGATGTTACGCTGCAGCCCTGGCCTCTACCCACTAGATGACAGTAGCAGACCCCCTTCTCGGATCCACCCCATAGTTGAGACAGGTAAGCATATCTCCAGATATTGCCAAATGTACTCTGCTGGGAGTAATCATCCCAGTTGAAGATGACTCATCTAAGTTAATTGGAGGATGACCGGAAAAAATAGTAAGAAAATGATTTGGGGGTCATAGAATCTTTGGAAAGCTTCCTTGGAAAGATTGCAGAATTCAGGATTGGAAGAATGTTAGTGGGTTACAGTTTTGCCTCTTTCCTGGCTTGAGCCACATTACCAGGACAAGCCAGTTGCTGGCTCCGAGCCTGAGTATCCTCAGTGGGGAAATAGGGTGTTATAGACTGAATGTTTGTGTTTTTCACAAAGTTCATATGTTGAAGTCCTAAACCACAATGTGATAGTATTTGCTAATCATGACTTGGGAAGGTAATTAGTATTAGATGAGTTCATGTGAGGGTGGCCCTCATGATGGGATTAGTGCCCTTATTAGAAGAGACACCAGATACGTCTCTCTCTCTCTCTCTCTCTCTCTCTCTCTCTGTGTGTGTGTGTGTGTGTGTGTGTTGTGTGATGACACAGAAAGAAGGCAGCTGTCTGCAAGCCAGGAAGAGGGGCTTCACCAAGACCTGACCATTCCAGCACCTTGACCATGAACTTCTAGCCTCCATAAATGTGAGAAAATGTATTTCTGTCTTTCAGGTTACCCAGTCAATGATAATTTTTTGTTATGACATCCAAATCAGACTGCCATAACAAAAAATACCATTGACTGGTAATAGTTTTCCTTATGGCTCAAGATTATTAGGGAATTAATTGAAGTAAACCTGAAAACTGTAAAGTGGCATATGATATTTAGTTTTTATAGATAGCTATTAGTTTGAAGGACATTTAGCAATCGACTGCTTTTGAAGTTTGGTAAGCACTGGTCCTACTAGACCTGCTTTGCTGAAGAAGTGATATAATTGTAATTAGCTTATTACTGGCATGCCATGGAAGGCCACTAAAAGCTTGAAATGAGTGTACTCTTAGTTAATTCTTTTACTCATTCCACATCAGACTCAGAACATGCCCTCCCCACACTTCTTTTATTCAGGTGAATATGCAAACTTGACTTACAAGACTGAGTTAAGACAGATTTTTGAACAGACTAAAACTACAAGTTATTTTATCATAATTTTAAATGCTTTGTTGGAGACATTAAGAGTTCTATTACAGCACATCCTACTTAAAACATTCTTAAATAGCATCAACAACTTACTGATTTCCACTATAAATAACTGAAACCATTCTTCATAAATAATATGCAAGTAAAACTTAGGTTAGAATAAATAATCGCCATGATTTTTTTAGTGTATTATTAGAAATTGTTAAAGGTAAATTTTTGCTTTTTACATATACAATGCAAGTAACTAAAAGTAAAATGAGCGAGTACTTTCTGTATGCTATTGCCAGAGCTACACAGAACTACACAGTGCTGGCCAGGAAAGGGCTAGCGACGCTCAGTGGTGAAGAGTTGCAGCCCAAAAAAATAAAAAATTAAAAAATTAAAAAACACATCTCAAAAGCACATTTGTTCAACAGACATTAATGAAAGTTCCAGCATGTGTCAGGCACTATGCTGGTTGGCAGAATACCTAACTCGTAGGTATTTATAACTGCAAGAGTTATGACTTGCAAAGCTCAAATTTACAAAACCGTGCTCCCTTAATTCTCTCATTCATTTCTCATTTGTTTATCAAATAAAATAAACTATAAGGCAACTAAGAATTACTCTTCCCATTTAATAAATAAAAAACAAAAGGTATAGAGATGATCAAAGACAGGTTTCTGAGCAGCATCAGGTAAGTTATAGAGCAAGGATTCACATCGAGGTGAGTTTTAGACTCTAAGCAGTAGACTTCCATTGGTACTATATTCTATCAAAACACGCTTTTTTTCAGAAGTACTGGAAAGTATGCAACAGAAGTAGTTTAATTAGTTGTAGTTAATGGTGTATTTGGTTACCACTAAAATTCATGTTCTAAATTGTGTAATCTAGTCCCTTTCTAAACCATAAAGTTAAAGTTACCCAATGCTTTGTCTCAACTCAGTTTACTTTTCAATACAGTAGAGTTTCAAGAAACACCTACCTCATCTGTGAGCAAAAGTGCAAAGAGTGCGATATCCAGGGCTCTTGGGGCACCAGCCGGCCATTCTCTTTGGCAGAGCATGGGCTGCCTTTGGAGATGAGATCATAGGGATAGAAGAATGGTTGAAGCCATTTGAAGGACTGGTGGTGATTCATGGAATATCAACTGCCTCAGCTGCCATAACAAAATACCATATAGGCTGGGTTGAAACAACAGAATTCATTTTTGCATAGTTCTGGAGCCTACCGAAATTCCAGATCAAGGACAGAAACTATTCCACACCATTGAAAAGGAAGGTATCCTTCCGAACTCATTCT
>VBSM01002608.1:91425596-91466520 GCA_008086735.1 Cheirogaleus medius
AAAAAAAAAAAAAAGATCTGGCAGAATTGGTTTCTAATGAGGGCACTCTTTCTGGCTTGTGGATAGCTGCCTTCTCACTATTCCTCCCATGGCCTTTCCTTGGCATGTGGACATGGAGAGAGAAAGAGAGAGAAAATGATTTCTCCAGTGTCTCTTCTTATAAGGACATTGATCCTAGTGGATCAGAGACACACCCTTATAGCCTCATTTAACCTTAATTAATTCTTTAGAAGCCCTATCTCCAAGTAGAATCATACTAGGAGTTAGGGCCTCAACATATAAATTTTGGGGGAACATAGACATTCAGTCCATAACATTCTTTCTCTGGCTTCCCCAAATTTATATCTTTCTTGCATGCAAAATACATTCATTTTATCCTAACAACTCTAAAACTTTTAACTCATTTTGGCATCAACTCTAGAGTATCATCTCTGAATATCATTTAAATCAAATATTGGTGGAACTTAATATATGATTCATCTTAAAGCAAAACTCCTCTCCACTTATGAAACTGTGAAACCAGACAAGTTGTGTGAATTCAAAATACACAATAGGATAGGCATAAGCTAGACATTCCCATTCTAAAAGGGAAAAATAGTAAAGAGAGAGGATTAATTGATCCCAAGCAGGTCCAAAACCTAGCAATACAAATTATGTTAGATCTGAAGGCAGAAGAATAATCCTCTCTGGTTTGGTGCTATGCACTCTGGCCCCACTGGGGCAGCAACCCCAACCCACAGCTCTACTGGACACTGGTCCTACCACCATGGCTCGGCTGGGAGCTTCTGGGACACAAACATTTTGTCCTCAACACATGCTTGATTCTGTAGGCAGTGGACAGTCATTGAAAGCTTTTATACTTAAAAGTGGCATGTACAAAATATTGTTTTCAGAAATACCAATTTGGCTTGAGAGTAAAGGATAATTTGAGCTGAGGGAAAACAAAGCAAGCAAGATGAATTAGTAAAGTATTGCAGTGATTCATTCACTTATTCCCCTTCCATTCATTCATTATATATTTACAGAAAAAAAATGGTTATTTATTAGATGGATCCTGATTGTTAAAGGTGCAATAATGAATGGGACAGGAAAGTCCCTGCATCCAGGGAACTTATTTTCTAGCAGGCAAGAGGATCTGATCAAAACATAGCAGTGAGGTAGGTCTGGGGATAATGTGAAACCTGACCCAGAAGTATGATCAGCAAAATCTGCATCTGCACAATGTAATTTAACAGATGTAGGGGATATTGGAAGTGTCTAATAAGAGACATTTGGAAAATGAATGCTGTTTTTGTAATCCTTTTAGCATAAACATAGGAAGATAGTGGCAGCCCATGATATTTGGGGCCACTGGAAGGTTAGTAGAATCTGGTATCACGATACCAGCTGCTTCCAGCATGGTAAAATAGCCTAAGGCAGGTTAAGGTAAATTGAGCTCCTTATTTTATTCATTCATTCAACAAATATTTCCTGGATGCTGCCATGTGTCAGGTACTATTTTTGGTACTGAGGGTATGGAGGTGAACAGAATATACAAGTCTCTGTTTTCCTGGAGCTAACATTATACATTGAGAGAGATGGAAATCAAACAAGTAAATAAGTATATGATAAGATTTCAGACTGTGATTATGTGCTATGATTAAAATTCAGATGTGGTAAGGGATCACAGAGTGATGGCAAAGTGCCCTGTTAGAAAGCAGGTCGGGAAAGGCGTGGTAGGGGACACTGAGAAGAGACCCGGGCAAAGCTTTGGGTTAAGTCACTTCAACCCTTACTGAATCCCCAGTGCACAAAGACTGGCAGTAGATCCTAGTAGTAAGATTAATAAATTAGGAAACAGAACAGAATCACAACAGCTCACATAAGGGCTCTTCCTTGTCAATGTTGTCCTGATCTCTCTCTTTCTCTCTTTCTTTATTTTTCTCGCCCAGAAATTATTTATGTTCGAATCACAGAATGCGCAATTGCAGAAAAATGAGACATTAGGGAATAGAAGGAACTCTGTGAAGGCAGGAGTTATCCCCTACTACTCACAAACAGCAATTGACTCTATTAGCAAAATCTCCACTTTGTGATGGTCCAACCCATGTTAGATATCTTTGCCCGGTGAAAAACTCACTGCCTGGAAAATTGTCAATTATGCTGGTTAACTTCTATCTGCCAGCCATAGGTCTGGCTTCTGGAGTCAAATTGGACACACACAGCCCCTCCTCTTCCGCCCATCAGCCCTATGGATATTCCAGTCCACGTGAAGGACAGCTCATATCCTGCCTCCTCTCTCTGTACTGCACTGCCCATTGACTCTCTCCTTTGTTCTTTTTTTCTTGTTTATTTGTTTTCTTTATTTGAAACGTTTATCGAGGGTCTACAATAAGCCGGTGGCCTGTAGTGCATTGGAATAATTTCCTGTTGCCTCAGCATCTATTTTGAATATAAGTTTAAATTTCTCATACCAGATGCAGGGCTCATCAGTCACCCTTGCCACAGTTTCTAGTTCTGCAGCCACTCAAATGGCCCAAGCTAGTGGCCAGAGACAAGAACTTAGAGGCATCTCTTCCGCCCAGCCAATAGGGCCACCTGCTTTCCAGCCACTTTGTTTAAACAGACCATTCAGGCATTTGCCCTCTAAGGTGAAATGATTCACAACCCATTCCCTTATATATACTGCTAGTTGCCTCAAGCACTCTCTCTGTCTCTCTGTATCTTCCCCTGACTCCTCATTCTTGCCTGCCTCTCATGCCCAGGAACAAAGGACTGCCCTCCCGACTCATCACACTCTCCCTGCCCAGGATCTGTAAGAGTCTTTGAGCTTGTTTCCTAGATGGCTGTGTATTAAATTTGCACCTTCCAGCTAAAGAACAAGGTCTGCCCAAGGCTGGATTTTCCCTGGGACACCAGCCTTAGAGCAGGTATAAGCTGGACATGGGCCAGACAAGAGCCACAAAAGCATCTGCCAGTATAAACAAGCTCCCCATGAGAGAAACCCCCTGGTCTTAAATTGGACAACTGAGCATTAGGCCCTCCACCAGGTAAAAGAAGTATCCATGAAAGGCACAATGTACATACCAACGTCCAGCTCCCCTTCAGCTCCCACTAGGGCAAGGCTGCCAGCCACTCTGGCACCAGAAACCCAAGTTAGCTGAGGGCTCTCAGAACAAGGGTTCGCTATGCACTAAAATATCAAGATCAATAAACATAGATTCTGTTCTTAAAAATTTATCATGTATCAGTGGAGAAAAGCTTTGAGAACAAACCCATCACAATGTGAAAAGGATTATTTTGGTATAGAGAGGACAATGAACTTCAGCACTGGAGAAAAAGCCATGGAAAGAGTGGTCAGAGCCATTCAACACCTGCCCAGGGCAAGTCGTTCTAAATTGAGAACGTGAGCCATGTGAGCAAAGGCAGGCTCCAGGGAGAGCACAGTACATTCAGGGAACTCCTTCCTACAACTGAAGCTTAGTACATCTGAATGCAGTCCCAGAAATCACGCCGGAACACCAAGTATTGAGACGTTTCATTGTGACAAAGACTGTTCCGCTGAACATTACCAAGACATGCAGGTGAGTATCAGGAATGTCACTGCCTTTGTTATGGAGACTGTAGATTCTAATCATGCTCCCTGAGTTAGATTTAAATGGGGTTAGATTTTATCTCTTCAGGCATAGTATCACATGACTCTTTCTTTTCTCCAGTTCAAGATGTTACCTCCTTGAGAACATGGACTAGATTTTGTTCCCCTCATTCCTCACAAGGCAACAGCAGTCATATATATATAATAATTATTATAATAATTATTATAATAATTATTATAATAATGTGTGGCTTGGTAGAAATGGCAAAGCAATATCATATACCACATTCACTTTGGGAAGTAGCCATTTCCCCATTTTATACATAAAGGGGAGGTGGTGATAGGGGTCCAGAAAGGTCATATGGGCTGTCCCCATGATGCAAATACCAATTTGTAGAGGCAGGGCTAGAATCCAGGTCTTCTAGCTCCAGGCTGTTGTCCTTTTCTCTAACACTTGGTGATTGCTTTTCTTGAACAGAGTAAACTTGTGTAGTGTGTAGTGGTAGAAGACATGAATGAAAACCACCTATTCTTCTATGACCAACTGAGCTAGCAGCCACTACCCCTGCATTTAATAATCATCCTGACCCATTTACATTGCAAACGTCAGGGTCTTGTGCACAGGGTTTGGGAAGTTTGGAAGCTGCTGTCAGCTTCTCAGAGGCTCAGTAGTCTATTTCTGAGAATGTGTCTGCCTCTGAATGCAAGTAGTGCAACATGCCTCAGTGAGCATGGATAAGAAGTATGGTCTTTGATGCAGATTGCTAAAACCCAGCTGCACAGTTCTCTTTAATGCAATGTCCTGTCAAGCAGTTTGAATAAAACACTGGCCTGAAAGTTACTGGGCACCAGTACTTTTACCTATTTATTCACTGAAAAAAAGCATAAGATAGAGAGAGAGAACCATCACTTAATGCCATTTAACAAGGTGCTATGTCATAATATTAACAAAAAATATTTTTGTCAAGCTATTGAACATGATCAATACATAACTCTAATTCTTAAAATTAGCTTTTGTAATAGGCATTTTGAATCCACATTTTATGATGGAAGAAGCTGCCAGTCAGAGAAGAAGGAAGGAGAAAAATAAATAAAATGATACTTTGAGAGCACTTGCTATAGTTTAGGCATTCTAGGAGTTTCGTATATGCCATCATGCTTCACTTAAAGATGGGATGCGTCTGAGAAATGTACCATAGGTGGTTTCATCATTATGTGAATAGCATAGAATGTACTTACACTGACCTAGATGGCATAGCCAACTACACATTTAGGCTGTGTGATACAGCCTGTTGCTCCTAGGCTACAAACCTGTACAACATGTTACTATATGAATACTGTAGGCAATTGTAATACAATGGCAAGTATTTGTACATCTGAACATATTTAAACTTTGAAAAGATACAGTAAAAATATGGTATAAAAGATAAAAGAATGGCATACCTCTATAGGGCAGCTCTTTTATGATCTTATGGGACCACCATTACAGTAGGGTTCCTGGTAAACAAGACAAATTGGGATCATACCTTTTTAATAATAATAATAATCATTTGTATCCTGAAACCTGTATTAAGGCAGTTATGAAATGTGTACAATTTACCATTATTACGTAGGCCATTTTCATTTCTGTTTTTAAAATTATGATGTCATTCTTTAAAATAATTGGAGAGAAACCACTTGTAAGAGAATATGTTTTCATTTAAATACTCAGTGTCTTGGAGATACAGTGAGCAGATGTTCAAGGGCAGCTCAGATGGAGGCAAATGTGACAGGCATGTGGGCTGCAGGATTTGGTATTGGGGTCCCCTGGTCCTATGGATCAGGGAGTTGCCAATCAAACATACCTCAATCCTCAAAACCAAAGCTCCCTGGAAATCATCTAGTCTATTATCAGAAGAACTTAGGAATTTTCTTCCATAATCCTTTCTTATTATTTTTAACACTGGGTCATAGTCCTTTGAGCTCTTAGGAGCTTAGAGCTGACAGATCCCTTCTTGATTTCAGTGAAAGTACTATTCCTGAGAAATCTGTTCCAGAGTTTCCTTAGTTGTCAAATCTTGTGGCATTAAACAAACCAACCCACCAACAAACCAACAAAACCAGAGTATCTACCAAGGTATACTTGCTGGCTTAAGTAATTGCACAAGAGTCAGAAATCAGAACTATATATTTTATGAACTTTAATCTGCAGCTTCTAGGTAGAGGCAGATTTTGAAATAATAAAACCTCTAATTTTAGTTTTTCTCCTGCAATTTTTATTTTTTGTATAACCATTATTATGCGTTAAGCATCCTGATCCTTAGATTTCCCATCTCAAGACTTTAAGTTCTATTATCTATCATGAAAGATTAAGGGAAATCATCCACTTATTCATTCCATCACTCATTCATCATCCATTCAATAAATATGTTCTGAGGGTTTACTAAATACTGAGTATTCTGACAGTCATTGTAAATGATAGAGGTGACGAGGCTTTCATTCCTATTCTCAAGGGGTGCACAGTGTATTGAGAGAGAGTTAAGTTCATAATTAACAGTCAGTATGCTAACTATTAATAGGACCTAAGTACAGAAGCTACAAGAACACTGAGGGGTAAAGGCAGAGTTTGGTTGAGTGTTGAGTGGTGGAACATGCATAAAGAATCAAGATATTTTTTCCCTGAGGGAGAGAAAATTAATCAATGACTTGATAGATGAGTAAGAGTAAGTCAAATATAGAGGGGGCTGGATGGAAGAGAGATGTACTATTTTTGCAGATGCATACCTAGGACAAAGTTTGAAATGCTAATAAGTGCTTAGTATTTTGAATCTCTTTGATTCTAAATAAAACAACGAAAAAAGCCAATTTGACCTCAAAACCTGCCTTTGGTTGCGTGTAACCAAAGCTATTAACTTTTCAGTGTTTAACACTGAGTCTTCACAGCTTCTCATACATAGGGGATGCGCTTTGAAGTACACAAAAGATAAGATCCTGTGGGCACAGGACTCTCTGAACATTGAGAGATTAATTTACACTGCCACAAAATAAAATCAACCTGCTGCTAATCAAAGTTCCAATTCCTATTTTCCAGGGCATTTCACAGGAGGATTTTCCCACTATGGGAAAAAAAAGTAACAGATAATAGAAAAATCACTCTTGTGCTACTTTGGGATGAAAATAAACAACAGAGTCGTTCTCTGATGGGAAAGTTAGCAGGCTGTCATTGATATGTCTTCACAGAGGGGTTGATTCCAAAGAGGAAACATGCGGCCACAGTCAAGTAATTCAATCTATTTATATGTCTCTTTATACATACATCTAGCATGAGTGCAGTGATGTGTTGGTTATCGGGATTTTATTTTATGTGAACTATTTAGATTAAAGATGAGCATGGTGTAAAGAAATAACAATGTGCATTTTGATTTAGTTCGGACAGACAGCAATGACCTTGTACAGGTCACTCCTTGTACATTGTCTAGTCCACAGCCCTTTTGATAACTAAATGGAGTGATGAATGTGAAATTATTTTATGTAAGACATTGACAAAATTGAAGTTAAAAAATGTTCCAAAGATGAATTCACTTTGAGTTAAACCTTTCCTAACTCTGGACCTGCAATCATAGGGCTGGGAAGGTAACAAAGGACCATGCATATGTGACCCTTGCCATTAATTGATGGATAATTTCTACTATTACTTCCTCTTTCAGTCTTCTTAACAGTCTCTTGACTTTTGTTTGGGAACTACTGTGTTTCCCCGAAAATAAGACCTACCCATAAAATAAGCCCTAGCAGAATTTCTAAGCATTTGCGCAATATGAGCCCTACCCCGAAAATAAGGCCTAGTGATGAGTGTGGCTATGCAGCAGATCTGCACAACCCATGCATTTCGTCACAGAGCAGTAAAGAAGAGGAGCCACCTGCCCCATCGTGACAGTTACTATCCCAGAGGTGACCGGAAAGGTGCAGGCAGCCCCACCAACAAGATCGGCTCCCCCTGTCAGATCCCGGCCATCCTGTGTATGCTGCAAGCTGAGGCTTTGAGGGGAAAATAACACATCTCCTGAAAATAAGCCCTAGGGTGTCTTCTTGAGGAAAAATAAATATAAGACCCTGTCTTATTTTTGGGGAAACAGTAGGTCTTGATTTACCTACATAGACCCTCCCACTCTCTCCTTCCACTTTTTATAAATTTTTAGGGTTATAAACCACTCATCAATCCCTGACACAATAAATTATTATTGATACATACTAAATAAATGAATGAAGAAAATTCAAGGTATTCACTTCTGGAGGTTGTACTGTCAGTGGTATCCCATGGGCACTCCCCTCTGGAGGTAGAATAATGTCTCTACCTAGTACAGTTCTGGGTTATCAATTGGGTGATTATGTGATGTTGGCCACCTCTCACTTGCCATCATTGTCTTCATCCTCACCCCTAATTTTGAAGATACAATTGGAAAGAATAAGAACATTATTCTTTTAGCATCTAGTCCCAAGGCCTAATTTTTTTTATTTGTTCACTGTAGGAATTTGCTGAAATTGATTAAGATCATTGAGCTTCAGGTTCTCCCTATATAAGATATAGGTATAATTTTATCTTTTTAAAGCTGTCTGTTAAACACTGACATACATGAAATCTTAATTGGAGAGCTCAAAGACACAACAATGATTCTCCATAAAGGGATACAACATTGGGAGAGGAGCAACGAGAATAATTTTATTTCGCAGTTTGTGCTTGGTCCTTATTCTCCTGGCACAAGAGTGCAATGTCAGGCTGGTTTGCTTTCATTTGTGAAGTGCCAGATGCCATGGTGGGTTTTAGAGAAAAGGGACATAACTAGCTGACTCCTGAACCCTGTTCTTGGTCTCCAAGGAAGCATTTCTGAGAGAGGTCTATGGGGGAGAGAGGGATAATCTAATATTCTCTGTAGTTTTCATAAAAAGAAGAATCTGGAAGAGAATGCACACAAATACTAATCCTGGATTGTCTGCCTTGAAGCTGCTCCCAGGGATGTGGGAAGCTCTGGCCAGTGTATTTAGTCAGTATCTGATCCTACCTGTCTCCCAGAAGGGAGCATGGAGGAAGAGCAGATGGAGACCAAACTCCTGAAAGTCCTGCCTGTGGCTTGAATCGGTGACACTGAACAGCCTGTGACTTTTACCTGACAAGAATGGATTCTGCTGAACGTTTCTCCCAAGAACCTCTACAGAAGTGATGTAATGGTGAAATAAAGGCACCTGTTCTCACTGGTTCACCCCCTGAGTAAACCTGTGAAAACCCCAAGTCAGAGCTAGGAGAAGTACCATGTATATCAAACAGAGAGGATTTTCAAAGGATATATGTTAAAATTGAGAAATAATATTAATATTTAAAAACAAAGAGACAATTCTTAAGCAGGACGTTCTTGGGGTAGGAGCATCCAATGTCATAAAACAATCACTAAAACATAGTAATTTCCAAATGCAGTTGAAGCACTTGGCTACCTAGTCAAATCCTACTCCTATCAAATTCCTCTATAAAAGTATATAAGATCTTAAATTGGGATACATTTATCTCAAATTTTATTACTCTGCCAATTACATATGCATATATGAAAAATATACATTACTTTGTATGCTTTTAAAATTTGCATCCTTCGTGCTTGCCACACAGAAATAGGAAACCATAAGTCAAATAAGTTTGGAAAACACTACAATATTTCTGCAAGATTTCCCAGGAGTTTAAAAGTTATGATTTTTTTCAAAGAAGGAAAGGTACTCTGCAGTATTTACCAATCACACTTGACCATGAAACAAAAACCAGAGAAATAAACAACAATGTCAAAACAAATAAATGGCAGAGTTTATCTCATAGCAAAGTGGCCGGAGGAACTCATTTTGGAATGAAAGTAAGACATGTAACTAAGGATGCAAAAGGGTCTTTGTAGTGTCTGCCTTGATGAGACTGGTTTTCCCCAGATAGGAAAGTGGTAGGATTCAGGCATGAAGTAAGGCTCAGGCTTAGCTCAGGTGTGCAGTTGGGATGAGACTTCTTTGTTATGCTCCCTTGAGGACGTAATTGTGGCAGTAGGCAGACAGGCAGGATCAAGGTCCAGGTGAACCATGGGTCCCCTGGCATCTGGCAGAGGCAGTAGGATGAGCCCCAACTGAGGAGGATTCCCAGCCTCAGAGAATCCTCGTAAGATATCTGTGAAGATAAAATGAACCAGGCCTGATGAATGATGGCATCTTTTGAACTTCAGTTGTCAACCGTGAATACCACCACCTCTATAGGTAGTGTCAAACACTGTGCTAAATGATAGGGTACATGAGATCACCTTAAAATATCCATGGCCAACAATTCTTGAGGCTTTACTCTGTTTTGGAACATTTCTCAGTACTCTCCATGTATGGACTCCCTTGATATTATGATTATCAATGCTATTATTTAACATTACTATTATCCCCATTGAGATAAGCACAAGAAAGTGCAGTAATGTGCCCAAGACCAGTGGTTCATGAGTGGGAGAACTGGGCTCCACCTGAAGCCATCTGACTCCAAGACTACATCCTGTCCTCATCTCTTATCACATCATAAGCCTATGAGAGCCATGTTATTGCTCTATGTGTATGAATTGAATAAGGAATTTGAGTCTCATGCAGTACCTGTCATTGGCCTGAAGTCACACCACTATTTAGAAGCAGATCCAGGGCTGGAACTGAGGCTCCAGCGTTCTGTCCTTGAAAGAATGGTACCTCGGGTGGAAGGAGATGAGGTGGCAGGCTCAGCAGTGACACAAACACACGAGCCTCTCACTGCATGTACACGTTTGATGTGTGGAGATAATTCCCTACCGCTTTGGGTGGCTCGCATCATTTCACTCTGCCATTAACAGCAGCTACATAATCAATTTGCCTGGGTAGAGTTAAAGCCACGTGGGAAAAGCAGGCAATATTGGAATAAATATAATGTTTTATACTTAAATAGTAAATTATGCTGTTTTTGAGGGTCTTTTTATATCAAATTTTCCACATCATTTGGTTCTTCCAGTACCTGTGGAGAATAGGTAGTTGCTATTCAAAAGTACACCTGATTTACATTTAGATCTGTTTGAAGCCCAGTTGAGCCACTTAAGAACTCAGTGATCATATGTAAGCCCCTAAAATCACTTGAGTCTAAGACTCTTCTTTAGAAAATAAAATTAATACGGCCAACTCATATAGTGGTGAAAAATGAACTAAATTAGTATTGATCGAGTGTTGTTAGACATGAGGTGTTTTCACACAGCTTCATTTGTTCAGCATCTGCCAAGTTCCCACCATCTGGGCGCTCGCCCAGGAAATCCCTCTTGTACATGAATCTGGTTGAAGAGGGATGGATGAAGATGAGTAGGCTTGGGTGTGGATCAAACTCTGCATGATCTTGGACACATCATTTAGGGTTTTGGGATCTCCAACATTCACTTCTTAAAAACAAAACTCTTGTATCATTATTAGTGGTCTTTAAATTGTGTTCTATTTACCCCAAGAATTTTGTACCTGTTCGTTGAGAGCCTCCATTTAAAATAAAGAAGGGGGACAAGATCCAGCACCCCCACTCCCTTCTTCAGATGTGGCTGCTGCCCATGAATAGTGAATAGACATATACTGTTTCGTCTGCAAAACTGTGTGTCTTTGTTTTAAATATAGCTCGTTTTACAAATGACGTGTGTGCCTGTGTTTAATACATTTTCTCAGTTAAAACAAAAACCAAATGACTCCTACACAGACAGTATAAAACAGTAGTGTCAAGCAGATCTGAATTTGCTTGCTAGCTGTGTGACCATAATATGTGTTTAACCTCTCTGAACTTTAACTTCTTAATCTATAAAATTGGGTAATGCTATCTATCTTATAGATTGATAATAAGACTTAAATAATCTTTTCAAAAAGATGCTTTGGCTCCTGGCACTGCTAAATATGTGCTAATTTTCTTTTCTTCTCAACATCTTAGGAACCAGAAATACCCCCAGTGCTTTGTTCCCTGAGTCTTAAAATTTAACCAGATCTTTAAGGTGTGCTTTTTTCTTTTATTTTTGATTCATGGGAAATGATTCTACTTTCAACCTGCACCTATTTATGAAAGCATGGTCTGATTCTGACATTTTCAATACTGAAATGTATAGATATATATAAAATATACCCCATATATTTGTAATCCAATACACATCGTAAAATTTAAATGCATATATATACTCACACACACACATATATAAAATCACTTTTGAAAAACTAACATAATTAGGGTAATTTAATCCTGTTCTGCATTTTATGATTATTAAAGGCACCATTTCAGAGTTTCATACATAACTTTTAAACATATAAAATGTATACATACACCATCTATCATTTTATATTTTGATGTTTAGGTTTTAAGAGATCAATCAAATGCCTACCACCTTTCCATTTAGTAGGTGATTCAAAGGACACCTGCTGTGCTCACAGCATAGAAAAGTGAAGACTTCCATTACTTTGTGGTACAATTCCTGTGAGTGTGCAGGGAGGTGGCTATTATGCCAAAGTTTGAAAGTTGTTCAGCTTGCAGTTAGCATTTCAGGGAAACTGAATTTTTTTTTTCAATAAAGCTGCTTTCTCTCAAGGCTGTGGAAGACAGGTATTAAAAAAAGATACTCTTTCTAAATGAAATAAAATAGAAAAGATACAAGAGGATTTTTTTGAAGGATGAAGATGATTTCATTTGGGGAGACCACCAGGGTACTTACATGGTGCTGCTTTTGGCTAAAGTGAACCTGTCAAGTGAATGAGTTTTCAGATGAGTCAGAAAACCCAGTTCCTAGTGCTGGCTCTGCCTCTTAGCTACTGAATGACCGTCTTTTGTCTCAATATGTTCTTCCTACTTACACTGCCCAGCTCAAGAGCCAAGGTGTGAATCCACTGGGATAATAAATGTAAAATTGTTTAGAAAATGCTAAAAGCATAATTTTAAAAATATATGGAATTATGATGACATACTTAAAGTTCAGTCAAATATAAGAAGTTTACTAGTTTTGAGTGTAGCCTATGGTGACTTACAGACTTCTATGAAAATTCCAACCTAGACACCCTACACCCCTTTTCCTTATTTTTTTTTTTATTGAATTGTACTTTGTTTTTCTCTTCTATAAAATGGGCATAATAAAAGCACATCCAAGAGAACCAAATGATGAAATAATTGCATAACGCCCAGCCCACTGTCTGGCACAAAATGAGCCCTGTAATGAGAAAAATAAGATTTGGAAGATGGTGATGATTCAGTGAAAATGTTCACCTGACAAATAAATGAATATGAAATTACATTTTTAAGTTTTTATTTAACCTAGACTCTTGGACGTCAAATTCGAAGAGTTTAATTTCTACAATAACAAACCAGTGGGCATCTTGATTAGCTTTTTCTAATTTAATGCATTAGGTCGGTTTTATTTATTGTCAGATAATATATAAGCAACTGGTGAATATTGTCAAGATCTTCAGAAAAGTTTGTATATTGAACTGAATTGTCAGTCAAGGGTTGCCAAAGGCAAACAAAAAAGACCTGAAAATCGAAAAGCTCAACTTAACTGAGTTTTTCCATATAAAGCCAAAATAATGACTCCATGAAACTTTGCTCTTTTGTGTTTCTGAAAGAATATGTAGAGGAGTTGACATCAGAAGGAATGATGCTTAGCTTATCACATAAGTTCTCTGAGCATTAGCTATTGCTCTAATAATCAATCTCACAGGAATTAAAGGGGAGATTGTATTTGAAGGAATGGGAAGATGGTAGCTTTTTCTCAGTTGAATGAACCAAAGTTCCTATAGCTCACCATACGCACACAATAACTAAGATATCTGGTTCCTCACTCTCTTGGTAACTCATTGGTTATTTGCTAGAAAAGGACAATTAACACATAATCATTATGAGTTGTCAAGTGCAATAAGAAACTTGGATTAAGATGTCTCCTAACCCAGTTTGAAAAGAATCCTGAATGGTGAAAAATATTTATTAATAGCTTGGTGCAAGTGTGGTGGAAGAATGTGAGCAACAAGATAGAAGGACGGAAAACATTCCAAAGGAGAAAGACAGGAAGTATGTTACTCAGTGAGAAGGCACAATAGAAGGTGAGGTAAGAGAAATACATTACTTTGAAGTTAATCTCAGTTGTTTTCCTTAACTATGGGAAGAACAGGTTTAACCCATGGGCTGCGACCTATGTCATTGACAAACACACTGTCTGCACGACACAATCATCAGGTAGCTAAATATGGTCAAATAAACCCACTTTCAAGATTTCTGAATTAATTTAAAAGATTAATGTCAGGCTTTCAGGAAACCAAAACATGGCAATGCAATGTGATTAATGGGCCTAGAGCCCCTCTGATGATGAAACCACATAGATTTGCCTTTCTTCTTCTGCGTGGCTTCACCTTTGGACCTTGGGTTGAATCCTCATAAACTCACCACCAGCTCGAAGGTAATATTAATATAATATAAGAAGCAGGCATCCCACCCTTCAGATTCAATTCCTCTTGTAAGCATTTTTTGGATGCCACATTCCATTTCTGTTCCTGGCAGAAAGTAAACAACAGGAGGAAGTGCAATTATGAAAAGGAACTTTACCATTTCCCAGGGTCATGGACCAGTGAGGAAATAAAATAGAGAAGAAATATAATCCCAGTTCCTTTGGAGAATGGAAACTGTTAAATCATAGCGATAAAACTGAACATGGTAGGCTGACCTGCCTCTGCCCTCCGTTATCCTCTGAGCCCAGCTGGACCAATATGGCCATCATTTGTAGGTTTGGCGTGAATCCAGGGTCCAGGATTTGGGGAGGAAGGGCCAGGAAATTCATGTAGTTACAGGATAAGAAATTTCTGGCTCAACTGTAAGCCAGGCTGACTGGTTCCTCAGTGCTGACTATGCTCTTAATTCCCTCCCTTAGTTGCAAACCACCCATCTTGAACCTCAGTTTCCTCGTAATTTCGCTCGGTTGAAGTATAATCTTCCTTCTGTATCTACTTATCTAGTTTCCCTGATTCTGAAGCCAGATATGTTTCTGAACAATGATTTTAGTTCTTGGTTTCTAACTCTGGAACTCCAGGTTGATGTTTGATATCTGGCTACCAATATCTTTTTGATGCCATCAATATTTCCCCCAAATATTTATATTTCATCTGTTCTCAGATGCCCAAATACTATGTCTTAACTATCTTGTGGGGGTATCATTGGTGATGTTATTCATTCATTTATGAGTTGATTTATTTATTCAACAAATGAGCACTTGTTTAGTATGTGCTAGTTTTTAGTATAACAGATGTAAATGAGACATGAGCTCTGTCCTTGTGGAGTTTACAGCAGAGCACAGGGCACTGAGGTATATATAAATAAGCAAAACACATGGATTAATTATATGGAAGTTGAATAGATAAAAAAAAATGGTAAGTTTCCTATAAAGGGGATGAAGAAAAGAGTGCCAAGGATGGAGATCTAGATGGTATTATTTCATAACAAACTACTCCAAAACTTAGTAGTCTAAATGAATTATTTTATCATGTTTACAATATCTATGGGCCAGGAATTTGGTAATGTGATAGGGAGATAGTTTTTCTCTGTTCCACAATGTCTGGAACCTCAGCTGGCAAGGCTTAAAAACTTGTGTCACTTGAGGGCTGGGGCCTGGAATCATTGGAGACATCTCCCCTGTTAATCAGCAGGCAGTTGATGCTGGATGTTGGCTGGGAAACCTACATATGGTTCTCTGTGTAGCTTGGGCTTCCTCTCTGCTTGGGGGACTTCAATGTAGTCAAACTTCTTAAGCTAGCAGGTAAGGGCCCCAAAGGCAAGAGTTCCAGCCAACAAGGTAGAAGCTGCATCACCTTTTATTTCATGAATTCAGAATTCTCACAGCATCTTTTCTGCCAATCCTATTGATTATAAGTTAATCACAAGTTCTTTTTTGCTGGCAGAGTTGCAAGGTTCCAAAGAACCTTATGGGATAGGAGATAGTCTTGCATCCATTTTTGTTGACATATAAAGAGTGATTTTCATGTATGAACAGAAAGAAATGTGCCGAACAGTCTGTGCAAAGATATAAAACATAGGGACCATGATGATCTTGGGGGAAATATTTGTAGATTAGTATGCCTCAAGAGAAATGCACATGGAGAAGACTCGGTAGGAAGTTGTCAAGAGAATTTTTGAAGTTACAGAAGATAACTTGGAAAAAGACAGGTTAACAAGACCAGTTAACAAGCTAGGGCAACTGGCCAGTTGAGAGATAATGAGGGCCTGAACTAAGGCAATAGCAGTGGAATTTGAAGGAGGAAACTATGCAAGAGATATTTAAGATGTAAAATCCACATAACTTGTTGGATTATTAATTCGTTGGCTACCAAAAGAGAGAGATATGGATGTTCCGGATTCCTGTCACTGTCTTGCTGTTCAGCATCTTTCTCTCATGCACTGGTAAGGCCTCCAGTCACATGGACAAATAGGAGCAGGGATGTAATCCAGGTTGGATGATTAGAGCACCTCCACTTGGTGGGCTTGATTGATAGGATGTGTCTCTGGCATAGCCAGTGGAAACTGCTGTAGAATTTCTGGAAGTATTAAAATAATAATTTGTTCTTTCTATGCAAAATGCAATAATGAATTAACCCCAGAGCTACCATTGGTCATATTTTCCCAATGGAGAGCAACAGTCTGAGAATGAAGCTGGACCAGAGAAAATCGCAGCCAAGAGAGGAGAAGCGAAGAGCAAATGCTTGATGATATTGTTAGAATCCTCAGAGCCAGTTGATTTGGAGGCTGTAATTCAAGTTGGACAGACCAAAATATTCACTGTTTTCAAAAGCCTTTTTGAGTGTTGTCTCTAGCACCTAAAATCAAGAATCCTGACTAATTAAAGATAAATCTGAGGCTCCCAGCTTGAACATTTGGGGAGGAATGGTAAGATGCTATTCCTGCCTTGAGGACCACATGTAGAGAAGGTCTGAGTGAGAGGCGAAGTCCTACCCATAAAGCTATTGATCAGCATGCTGATTTTACTGTGGCACCTGCCAACATTCACACAGGTCACATGACTATGGAAATAACTGGTGTTAAGCACAGGAATTAGTGCACCGAATCTAATTCCATCACACTCGCTGATTCAAGAAGTATTGCATAATGCAAGCAGTAGAAATGGAATTATCAACAACCACCTCACTGAATTACATATTTCAAATTAAATGTTTGATACCCTTAGTTATTACTAATAGTGACAAATGATTCCCATCACACTTCACAACTGATCACAAAATCTGAGTATAAAGTGTGATTGAGAAATGATACTTTTGACTTGGGGATACAGAGATTTGGAGAGAGGACAGAGCTTAAGTTGGAAATTTTTGGAGTAAGCTCTGGCTTTGTTAAGTGTCGCTACAGCTGCTGTGACCAAGAATAATTCAAGCTACAATATGAAGCCCTAATTCTAAGTGTAACACAAGTAGCTTTTCTCTCCCCAGTGTGTTGTATTGATTGCAGACAATATGTAATTACCTTCTGAAACTTTTCCCATCTTAACTCCCTCTACATGTGCAATGAATTGTAACAGACAAGTTAGCTTTTTTTTCCCCCTTTCCCATTACCTAACTTTCTTAGATTTTTTTTTCTGATTTGATGATTCTCTCCTCTTACCTGCATAGCAGTACAATTGAGGATTAATGATATGCTTCAAGGCCAGATAGAAATAATATGAAATCGAATGCCATATCTAGAGCTATACTAGAATGGAATGTCCAAGCTGAAGTGGCCTTCTCAAATCATCACATCTAAAGTCCTTCTCTTGGCTATTGGGAAACAGAGAACCCAAAAGCAGATGAACCTTCCAACTCAGCCCCACTCCTTGTTGGTTACAGGATTGCACAAACACGAGGTCTCCTGACTCCTGGTTCTTTCCATCACCTTAAGATTTGACTGTATGTTATGAATATATCGCATTTTATAGGCATTTTGCATGGTTTCTTGTCATACTCCAGCACATCTCAATGTAATTCGTTTCTGTCGGAGCATAGGTACTCCCAGCTCAGCTTTATTCCATTGTTCCTTTCTGCTCCATCCTTGCCAGCCAACGCGGAAGATCAGAGGATGCGTTGACCACGCTGTGACAGACACGCTAGCCCTTAATTTCCAAAATCAGAGCACCTCAGCCAGTGCACATTTTAGGCACACAAATTTAGGTTTTTTGGTATTTAAATAGTTCTTTTAGCATAAACATCACTTTTGCATTTGCATAGCAGTTTATGGTATCTATTAAGGAAATCATTTAGAAGTCCTAATTAGATGAGTTGTGTAGGTACAAAAGCTTCTGTCATAGACCAAGAAGACCTGTTGAATTCATTTAGGTAAGAGTTGCTCCTTCATTTTTAAAAACAATTTCATAAAGCATATTAAAATAAGATTTAAAAAGGTGAAACACCATACATAATCCAACCACTAAGCAAAACTACCATTTCTTATTTTTCTGTTTCAGTTCGGTACTATGTTTCAAATGTGTGTCTGTGTGTGTGTGTGTGTGTGTACACATATACATATTTATGCATGTAGGCTTTTATTAAAAATTTAACTCCATATTCCCATAGTGATATATTGCCTTTATAATGATCTTGGCTAGTGCTTTCTCAGTTGTCAAGTGAACATATATAATATCAACACACTTTTTTCCCCCAACAGTGTAACTTTTTCTGCAACTAGGAATGAAATGGGGGTAGGGTGAGAGGTTTATGATGTAAGTATTGTTATTGTTGTTTTTAATGAAAATTGGGTGAGGTAATAACTGGGGTGGAACACAAATGAGAACAAACAGGCTATTTATTCGGAATTTACTCTCTCAGGAAGTCCCTTGTATTTGGCACAGGCTCAAAGGCAGGCAGGACAATGTAGAATCTTTACAGTGAAAATAATGGGAAGACTTCAGATGTGCTCTGATTGGCAGTTAGGGAAGCCAGTTGTCAACTAGACGCAGGGAAACCTGTGTGATTGGTTTGGGGAGTATATTTGCCTTTCTCTGGTTGGTTCTGAATTGTAAATAGGGACAAAAATTAGGACAGCGGGAAGTCACTGACAAAGTCCTTTCCTTTTAAAGCCAGTTGCTGTAAAGACATAGTTTGGCTTCCAGAACTGATTGCTGCAGGGGTTAGGGGTCAGAGTTCTGTCATTAAATACATTCTGGCCATTGTCCATCTGTATTTCCAATCTCTCAGTGAATAAAAGTTTGCTTGACTGTTTACTGCCAGCACTAAACTCAAAAGTCATCTCTAAATCTGGGTGTGAGTGAAACCTAAATGTCAAAGAATGTCACTGTTATAAAACAGAACACCTTTAATAAATGCCTATTCCCACTTTACCAACTATTTACTAAAACAAATGTTATTAAGAATTGTTATTTAGTCCAAGTTCGTAAACAGTTACCAAATTAACCTTTTTGTGTTTCATTTGCCTGTTTCTGCTAACATAAATATGGTAAACAATGATTAAATAAATTGGCCCAGAAGCAGTGTGTGTTATTCTTTCGGGCAATCTCAAACACTAGCTCCGCCAGCAGTGGCTTGGTATAGAATCGGTTTATTGTTTTAGGTAGGTAACTGATCGACACCAATCCTACTTTCTTTTATATTCCATAAATTAATGTTAAATGTACATTTGAAACTATATAATTCATGCATGGACAGATTACAAATAATCATGAAGTGAACACCTGTGTAATCAAAATTCAGGTTAGATTAGGCAGGTTCCTTAAAGGGCTCTGTGAGCTCATACCCAGCTTCATTCTTCTCTCCTTCCCTAGAGATAGTCATTATTTTGATTTTTTTGTGTGTGTGAAATAATGAGTATCCATACATCCCAGGACTGCCTGCTGTATTTTCTCTCTGATCTGCAAATCTTGATCTGTCTGTATATTCCTGTAAGACTCTTTTGTTTAGAAATCCCTGTTCTTCCTTGAGGGTCTGTGGAAGTATCCAACTAATGTTCTCATGAAAATGCATTTCTCCCAGATGTGGTTTAGTGGGGAGCGTCACTCATCAATGAAACAACCCATAAGTTGAAGGGACTCAGACTCATTAGGTGGGAGGGTGCCCTCCCCAAATCTATTGTCAGGAGCAGGAGTCCTGACCAAGTCAGCCAACCAAAATAGAACAGGCAAAGGATAGAGTGTATAGCCATTTTCCCTGGGATTCCTTTTAAACTAATTCAGGGTTCTTGGTGTAAGACTTTCCCTGAAATTTACCCAAATTCTGTGAGATATGAGAGTAATTGTGGCATTATTTACTTCCCCCTGAACTCAGTGTATCACTATGGGAGAGACAGAGAGGGTGTGATTGTCCCTGTGGCTGTTAAGGAAACTCAGGTAAGGCCCACACTACAACCACACATGGCAGAACTGAAATTCCCGCACAGATTTCTAATTTCTAATGCTATGCCTGGGATTCTTCTTCCTAAAACTTAGTACTTCTTAATACATATAAAGGATTTAGGAGACAAAAATAACTGCCTCATAGCTATTGTCTTTTTTTGAATCAGAAGAAATAGAGATTCTTGATCTAAGCTTTGATCTAGAATAGTCTAGAGCCTGAATTTTTCTAATTTCTAATAAATTGCCGGAAAAAAAATGCCTCTTTTCAAGGAGCTAGGAGCCAATCCTCCATGAATGCCAATGGAACATTAAAGAATTAGCTTCTCATTCATTTATCATTAATAATTTCATCTTTTGACAAATATTTACTTCTTACCACATCTATAGGATAAGCAGAACATAAATCATTAATACTATTTTTTCAAAAACATATTTCATGCTCAGACAAAGGGAAATGACTTGATAAACTTACAAAGCTACGAAACTGTTGAAGTTTGGTATTAACCCTAGTCCTCAGCAGTTTAAGTTCAGTCTTACCTGTCAGAGTTCCTCTCTGAGCATAACAATTATCCCTGTTGTCTACATCGCAACTGAAGATGTGCTCATTTTAGCCTTTATTAATGCTTAAAGCAGAAGTTGAACAAGAGGATCTGTATATATCTACCTTTGCTTGATTGGAATTCTTTTTCTTCCTTCTTCTTTTCTGTTTTTTTTTTTTTTTTTTTTTTGGCAAGGAGTATATGGTGGTCACTGCTAAAAGTAATAGGCAATAAGAGAATCTAATTAAAAAAAGGATGAGTGTTACTATTTCAACTATTTAATCAATTAAACGAAGACAACAATCAATCAATGCTAATTGACCACTATTATGTTACTAGTTCAAAACTGGACTCTCATAAAATATAAAGAAACTATAAACTTTATCTTTTGCCTGGAGGAGTTTAAAAATCTTAAGATATGGAAACAACCCAAGTGCCCATCGATACATGAGTGGACTGATAAAACGTGGCATATGTATACCATGGAGTTCTACTCAGCCACAAAAAGCGATGGTGATCTAGCACCTCTTGTATTATCCTAGAGAGAGCTGGAACCCATTCTACTAAGTGAAGTATCCCAAAAATGGAAAAACAAGCACCACATGTACTCACCATCAAATTGGTTTTAACTGATCAACACTTAAATGCACATATAGTAATAATATTCATGGGGGGTCAGGCAGATGGGAAGGGGGAGGAGAGGATAGGCATGTACATACCTAATGGGTGTGGTGCATACCATCTGGGCAATGGACACTCTTGAACCTCTGACTCAGGTGAGGCAAGGGCAATATACGTAACCTAAACATTTGTACCCCCCAATATGCTGAAATAAAAAAAATAAAATTAAATAAAAATCATGTTTCAGAGAGAATACTCATACACAAGAAAAATCATGCAGCATAAAAATTTTAGTTTTAGAATAAGTGTTCCATGATGTACATACCCAGTACTGGTGATGCACCTTTGGACAAATTTGGGCTCTGTGACTATGTTATGGCCTCAGCATTCTCACTTGGAAACTGAGCCTCAGAATAGACGTTCAACTTACCTGAGATCACACAATGAATAAGAAGTGGAGACCAGTATTTTTTACTTGTCACTTTTACCCAAATCTTAGGTTCATGATTATAGTAAGGATATATCCTATTCTATCATTCAAGCTTTGAGGGTATATCTTGGTAAAATTGAGATTTGGTTCAACACAGAAAAAAAAAAAAGAAGAGAGAGTGCACAAGAAAGGGGTCGTATGTGTATAGGCCTCAGAGCAATATGAAAATTCTGTGACTGTCTTCTCCCCTGAAAATGGTGTTTCATGTGTATAGTCATTTAACAGGAGAATGGCGAGTTTGTAGCACTGACAAATCAGTTGAAGACCACACCTTAACCACAATGTAGTGTAAACATAGATATTCCCTGGTTTATTTCATATGACTTTTTTTACATAGACAAAGAGGCCACTTCAACTCCATTTTGATATTGCTTTCTGAATTTTCAATAATAAGTTTCTCTAGTGGCATCTTTATATCTGATAAAGTTGTAAAGTTTTCCATGTGATGATGCTCTTAGAAGACAAAGTGTAAAATGTAATTGCTTTGGTAACATTTTGCAGCAACATCAAGAAAGACTTTGATGTCTCTGTGATTTCAAAACTCAAATATTATCAACTGTGTTTTTTGTGTTGTTGCTTTTATTTTTTTCCTGGGCCACATTTGTATTAATCATAAGGTGCTGACAGCTCAACAAATATTCCTTTGCATGCTATTCAACTGATATTTTAAAGAGACCAATAATATATCAAATGGGGAGAAAAAAAAGTTGATAAAAATAAATTTCCTACTGTTGATAGCCAGAGCTTTAGATCTCCAAAAACTGTTTCTGGCTCCAAGGTAGCATTACTTCAAAGAGATGAAAATCATCCAAATGTAGTGGAAAAACTTCAGTTCTTCCTGAACCACATTTCAATCAAGGGAAAACAAAGGCAGCTACATTATTAATATGGGGAGGGGGAGTGTATGAATTTTCACAGCATGTTTGTTATTTCCTCTTGGACTCAGTGCTCCAGGAAGCCCAGGGAGGTGATGATCCTAAACTCCAAGCAGATGGTCTTTAAAATGATCATACAGATTTTTCTTTCATAATGAATCTCAAGAATCCTATAGGATTTATAACAAAAACTGTTCATACATATGAAAAGACAGATGTTTCTTTAGATGCTGCTCAACATTCCTTTGGCTGCATCCAGGAAGAGCCATTAGCTATGACTTTATTTTCAAGCAGTTGAGTTATGTGGGAATTTAGTCTCAACTAATCAATGTCAAAACACCTTTTAAATGGAAATCATTTTTTCCCTGGAGTGGAGGGTGGAGGGCATGTGTTCAGGAGGCCGGGGAATTAACTCCACCTTCACATATATATTTTATTGTTGCACAAGACTTGAGAAATCTGTCAGGTTTCTTTTTGCAATTTTATGTCAATGAAGTGAGACACTGTTCAAAACAAATATTTTTGGTCCAATAAGCAGTGACTAGACTGATTATTAGAGTAAGTTCTATAGTTTGGATACAACTATAATTTTCAATACTGCTGCTCTGGAAGACAAAAGTCTGAGTTCTGATCCAGAATCTATCATTCTCTAGCTCTATTGTAAGTTTAGAGACAAGGAACTATCCTCTGAGTTCATCTTGATTAATTTCAGAAGACATCTGGAATAACTCAGCATATCACAAACCTAGCTGAGTTCTCAAATCACCCAAAGAGTTTTTAAAAATATATTTTCCGAGATCCAAATAAGTAGATGAGTAGTACATAACCAGAATCTTTGGGAATGGGGCTTAGAGAAGCTGTAGTTAAAAAAGAAAAGAAAAGAAAAAACAACAACTTCTCAAGTGATTTCTAATTTCCTCATATCTATAAGAGAAAATCATATTCATTGTTCACAGTTGGATAAAGGCATGAGTCTTTCCTAGGGTAGACTATTACCTAGTTATTGACAATGATGCTCATAATATTTTTAAGGATGAAAACAGTTGCATTATAATGTTAATTTCAAAATTCAGAATATAAACGTGCATATGTATTGTGATCTAAATGAGTGGGGTTTTTTTTTCTTCCTTCTTCCCTTCCTGCCTCATTTTCTTCTTAACAGCAGAATATTTTAATGCAAGGCATTTATACAATTCTTTAAAGAAAGGTTATAAAAGGAGCTATTTTGATTGAGTTGGAGGAAAGGGTTCTGACCTTATGAGTTAAACAACCCCCAAAGTCCCCAAACCAGGTGAAGGTGGTCACCCTGAGGATATAGGACTGCCAAATTCAGTGAGCATGCCTGAGCATTTCAAAATTACTGTAGTGACTTTGAATTTGCCTTTTGATAAATGCCAGGGAGATAGGAAATAAAGCCCAAGGCCTGTTCATAGTGCAGATTCTAATAGGAGACCTCCTAAAGATGAAAACTCAGAGAGCTAAACCCTTAGTGGAAGGGTGAATGTTAAATAAACCCAACAGTGAAGAGGATTGCTGGTATTCACCTTGGCCAGGGACAAGGGAAAATTAAAAAAATATATTATCATGAACCTCCCTTCATATAGGCTTCTGGTCTGATTTTTTACTGCCTGTGTCATGTAAAAACCTCAGTCTTTTAATCCAAAAGGATATATCATTGGTGTCTCCCAGATGGCTGACTTGAACTAATTCAAAATCTCAGTGAAGCAGTGGAAAGGGGCTCAAAGGGTGCAAACTCTCAGTTACAAAATGAGTAAGTTCCAAGGTTCTAATATACAGCATGATGACTCTGGTTAATAATAATGTATACTTGAAATTTGCTAAGAGAGTAGAAATTAAGTATTCTAGCCAACAACAACAAAAAGTAACTATGTGAGGTGATGGATACGTTAATTAGCTTGATTGTGGTAGTTATTTCACACAGTGTACCTATACCAAATCATTAATTTTTACACTTTGACTATATATAATTTTCATTTGTCAAGCATATCTCACCAAATTGGAAAAAAAATGGGAATAAATGTCTCAAAGATGCTAAAGATGCAAAGAACAAAACACACCATTGTGTTCTCTCTCTCTCCCTATCTCTGCCTCTCTTTCTCTTACCCCACCCCACGTACACACAGGCGCTCTCCTTCTCTTTCTCCCCGTCTGTCTCTCTGTGTCTTTTGGTCTCTCTCTCACACCCACTCATCTGCACGCACACACACACACACACACACACACACTTGATTAAAAAAAAAACAACATCATAACAGGGTATCATGAGAGATGGTAGAAATAACAAATAAGATAGTCAGACCTCCAAACATTTCAGGTTTTAGGATTATATATTATAGAATTTAAAAATATAGTTTATTAAATAAAAAATAAAAATTTACCTATCATGTACAGCGTTCACTATTCTGGTGATGTGTATGTTGAAAGACCTGACTTCAGCATTGTACAATTACTCCATGTACCAAAAAACACTTGTACCCTCTAAATCTATTGAAATTAAAGAAAAGAAAAGAAGGACCAGTATATAGGTATAGTATAAAGAACTATAGTATAGTATAAGGATATAGTATAAGGTATAGTATAAAGAACAGTATGGTATAAAGAACAGACTATAAACATGACAAAGCAGACCTTAAAAATATCTAAGTAAAACTTTTAATAATCCAGACTGCAGTAGTTAAAATTTACAAACAACATAGATGTGCAAAGCAAAAGACTTAAAGGGCTAAAGAAAATTAATGCACATGAAGATACTGTGTAAAATATTTTTCCAGAATTCAGCACAGGAAGACAGAGAAGATATGAAAGAGAAGAGAAAGTGTGAAGGTCTGGCATGCTCTATTCAACATCAGAGGATGATAGAATAACAGAAATGAAACAATTTTTAATGAGACAATAGCTAAAATATTTTAAAATTTTTGAAAAACATAAACATAATTTCAGATCCCATAGGCCAATAAACTCAAATAAGATAAATAAAAATAAATGCACCCCCACAGACACCATAGTGAGAGTCTAGAACACTAATTGAAATGAGATTTTAAATACAATCCTCTTCGCTCCATTCCTTGCTTTCACCCTATCCTCCTTTACCCTCTCCTCCCTCCCCTTTCTCTCCTCTCTCTAACCCCTTCTTATCTCTCTCTTAGATCCTGTCATCAATCCAGTATTCTAAATACTGGACACTTCAGATAGCAAGGTGAGTGGCTACTCCTTGAAAATGTATTTTACTCTCTTCCTTTAGAACACTTTAGAGAGAAAGTTCTCCCTTTAATATTTGAAAATGCAAAATCTGTATGCCAGGACAATAAATTCTTGTAAGGTATGGCATATATAGTATTCATATGATGGAATGATAAATGTTAGTCTGGGTTCACATTGCAATTTTACCTTTCTTTTGCTATATCATGTAGGGCAAGTCACTTTGAGTCTGTTATATAAGTGGGCCAAAGATGGCCCAAGTGTGTTAGCCCAAAATGATCTCTATATTGCTTACTTCTTCACAGCAGTCTAGGACCATTAACATAAAGCCTGTTGATGTTAAACTGAAATTCTTACACATCCAATTTCTTTAAATATAGGCCAAATATACATATTTTAGCTATATAGAACCTACCTACTTTGCATACTCTGCAAAATTGCACCCAACACTTGCTAACTGTAGGTAAGATGAACCTTGTAGCCAAACCTCCACCTGCTGCCTCCCTTTGAGGGCTTTTTCACTCAGAGATTCCTTAGTAGCTGCTGAAAGACAAAGGGCATCACTTAGACAGCTATGCTCCTTCTATGATTCCCTCTTTTCCCTGGAGACATCCCTGGCCCCATTTCCCTCCTGGGTGTGGCTTTGTACCACTGTCTCTGGAAGGTCACTTGCTGGGACGGACTCTCTCATGCAACCCTGAACAAGCATAGGCCAGTAAAGCACCGTGAGTGCCTCTCATGCTCCTGTCTCTTCCTTGGTCAACCCTGAAATCCTGGAATTTAACATAGAGTCTCATTTATAAAATGAGCAAATATTATTTATCCAGCAGTGTTGTTTGGAAAGAACCTAGTGTCACACCAGAAATTTAATTGGAAGTCACTAAATGTGATGCTCTTCTCTTTGTAATTGGCTCATATGTGGTGCCTTTTGCACCACAGAATGAAGTGTAGCAATAATAATTATTCTGTCACTTGCATAAATGCTTGAGAATTCTTTACTAGAGGCTGTAGGAACAGAGTTTTAGAGGGGAACTGAGCAGTTTAGACCAGTTGATTCTATCAGAGTCTTATAATTGCTCAGAACCTGTCAAATATTCATATTACTTAGAGCTTTGAGGACACAACTTGAAGAAGCTAAACCTCATTCAGTGCCATTTCCCATAGGATGAAAGTTAGCATCAAAGATGAGAGAATGTCTCTTAATGGGACAGGATACAGGAAACATTTTCTAAATACAGAATAATAAGTAAGTAGGTTTTTCTCTTCCATCTAATGGTAGGGACAGACAAATAAATAAGCAAAACACGTGGTTATGCAGTTGCTTGCACGGGTTGGACAGCAGAAGGGTCGGGCACACAGGATAGGAGGATAGGTACCCATTCAGAGAGGAGAATGCTGAAACGTGCATCATCTCGGTGGAAAAAGCAAACATATTTCTGTCCCAAAATATGCCAAAATATTGAAGCCAGATTTTTACAGTTGCAAAAATGCAGTATTTTACTAGAGTCAGAAGCTCACTTTCTCTTGGAAGCCATTCCCAAATTCCTGTATTGGCTGCACTCTATCTCATAGTACTGTGGTGTTAAGAAAATGTTTTTTGGGATGCACAGTAAGGGTTTGTATTTGGATTCTCACAAATTTTGTGATTTTTAGGGAATTTCACAAGCCCTTTGAGACCTAGTTTTCTCCTCTAAAAAATAGCATCAAAATGTTTATAATAATATTTTGAAGGAAAAAAAAAGACTTACTCTTAAGCATGAGATTTATTGAAAAATTAAAAGGGCAATGGAGCAGAAGTTGGTGGGGAAGGACTCCAGATTGTGATGCAGGTCTGATACCTGAGAGAAGAGAGAAGAGAGAAGGAAGAAAGGAAGACTGGATAAGAATGGCCTCAAAGAGCAAAACAGCCCTGAGAAACTCTTATCTAGGTTGCAGGCAGCCACAGAGCAAAAATACCTATTTGAGGAGTCCTATATTGGACTAGAAGGGCTGATAAAATATTTCTGCCATGCACAGTCATGGGTTGGGGGTCACCTGGCAGTAGTTGGCTTCATTGTGAATTCAAGAATGGATTCTAAAGTGATGACACCTCATTAAATGCTGTCACCTCACTAAATTCCTTGTGGCAGTTCCGCTTGTGAAGGGACAGTTGAACGGTATGCTTGAAGCCAGACACAGTCCATCCCTTGCACTGCACAGAGTCATGTTTCCATCCATGTCTATGAGGAAGCTCTTCTGTGGTTCACAAGGGCCTCTTCTTCCGAAGGGAAACTGACAAGTGGAAGGTCAGTGGGATAAACTAGAGCCACCATTGCTATAGTTGGTCACAGGATTAGAACTGGTACTGGTACTCAGTGTGCTCTTTGTTATCTATTCTAAATTCCCATCACTTTCCGTAATTACCTCTGCAGGTCTTGCTGACTTACCTGGTGGTGTGACTCAAATCATTCCTGATGGGTTGAGTTTTTGGTAATCATACTCCGCTTCAGACCAAAGTTGCTGTACACATCCATTCAAAGTCACAATCAGGACAGGAGTCTCCCCTTTCCATCACTTCTGTTCCATAATATTCTTCCATGACCTCTGTTTCATACATACTCTTCATCACCTCGGTTCTATAATATTCTTTCATTGCCTCTGTTCCATAATACTCTTCCATCACCTTTGTTCAATAATATTATTCCATCACCTCTGTTCCATGCATATTATTCCATCACCTCTGTTCCATACATATTGTTCCATCACCTCTGTTCCACACATATTCTTATTTTACATGTCATTGAAAAGCAGCTCCACTTCTTCCTTTTAATCAGATTCAATAAACCCAACAAGATTGTGACTCACCTTCTTCTAACCAGGACTCCTTAGACCCACAAAGCACAAAGATCACAGGCAGACACCATAGCTTGTAGCTCTTTGTTCTCTAGAAAAAGTGCTCCTCCTTTGGGAACCAGGAATTCTAGCCCTGCAGAGCCTAGAGTTGTGGGGACAGAGGAACATGGAATCCCCCAGTGGGTCTCTACAGTGACAGTGTGTGGGACCACTCCAACTTCCATCCCTTGGTTCCTGGTCCCAACTTCCATTTTAATTAGCAGTACAACACTTGCAAATGTCTCTGATTTATTCCAGTGCTATGTCCTGAATAAGGATACCATAAGCTTCCAGAGAATTGTCTCTAAGTAGGTGTCTCAGCTGTATGTCTTCAGTAAGCTGTTCTAACATTCTATCAAGACAACTGCTCTTTCCTTTTAGATTTCCTCTCATTTGGAGGCCACTGGCTGCTTCCCAGAAATCTGTACTGTATTTTATTCTCACCTCAGGCCACTTATCCTTGCACATAAAGAAGATAAGCAGGTTCAGTGCTCACACTTCCACACACTGGGAAAATTTTCCCTCTTTATTTCTTTCAATGCTACCATCCATTTTCAGCTTGTAGGCACATCTCAAGATGACATATATGTCAATTAAATTTGGCCATTTTCCTCTTCTTTCAGGTGTTCATACATACACTACCTTCTCTCTCTCTCTCTCTCTCTCTCTCTCTCTCTCTCACTCTCACACACACACACACACACACACACACACACACAACTGTGAGCTGGGAGAGAGTGATGAATAACTGAGATGTATAGCAAGGGGTCTAGACCATTTGGCCGTGCAGCTTATCCATACTATTTGGTCTTGCTCGGTCTTCATTCTGAACGGATCCTTTGCATCTTACAGTGGACTGATGTGAGATTTCATGGTATGAAATTGCCTAACATTTATACCCAGTGTCCTGACAGAATAAGCTCATAGTAGGTAGTCCGGATGTACATTTGCCTGGTGCCCCATGATCAGTGCTCCATTTCTATTAGTGTCTAGCAACATGTCAGGAGTTCCTTCCTGACTATCTTATAATTCTCTGCTGCAGACAGCATGCATTTGCCCTGGAACCTTAGGGCTAGCCTGTGGATTCTTCCACTGTGGCTTGCTGTGCTCTTCACATTGTATTTTCTCCCACTACCACCAACACTATCAAGTCTATTCAATGCGTGGCCCATGTCACAGGGCTGCTTGGGCCACCAAAGCAGGGCTGCTTGGCTCACCAAGGGAATTTTCTGCTTCAGGCCCACTCAGAGCCTGCAGCCTTCCACATCACCCAATATATGGAGCAGAGCAATATTCCTGTACACTCTCACATGGCCTTTCCTGCCATGATGGCTTTTATCCCATGGACCAAGTACCAGATACGAAGGCTACTCCAATTATGGACCTAGTATATCCAACCTAATTATATCCTTTGGAGACTGAGGAAATTACCATGAGGTGGGTTCATGGACCCAGTCAACCTACTCTAAGCTGGACTTTAGCTATAATTCCACTTACTATCTGACTGCCACTGTACCTCTGCTCTAACAGGGAAGCCATGACAATGCTTCCAGTCACCAGGTACCAATGTAAACTCCAACCTTATATCCACTATACCTCAAAATGGCTGGGACTCCCTTTTTTCCTAGTCTAAGTAAATGTCTACAGGGAACTTTGGGGAATGATCGAGAACATCTCTAGTGTGTGTTTGCTATGGTATTGCCGAGCCTTTTCTCCCAAGTCACTGAGTTCCAGAAAATTGTCTCAGGTCCAGGAACTGAGCAAGGGCTCATGACTTTTTATTATTGGGGAAAATGTCTTCAGCTTCAAGCACTTTCATTCTTGTGTTCTTCTGAGAGTAGATGGGAGGTAGCCCTTTTGTTGGTCATCTATCTATTTTATCCCCAGGGATATCATTCTATAAATTGACTGTGCCTAAAATTCCCTCTGGGTTAAGACTGCTCCACTCACAGATCAGCCATAGCAGATAATTTGGCCCATACTCTGAGGTCTTTGCCAGAGACTTAAATCCTATGTCATGAGAATGTGCTCCAAGTAAATGTATTTTTGCTTGTCCAGTCTCATGTTCCAATTCACTTCATCAAGCACCCTCAAAGTCCAATTCCAGACTTCCAGTATCTGGGCAAGTGTGTAAGGAGCTTAGATGTTGATCCTAAAAAAAGTAAAAAATGCTGAACAATCAATATTTCTTAGGTCCATCAGAAAAAGTGAGGTCACAGGGCAAACTGCTTTCCTCCAAATTGGAGAGACATAGAGGAGGATGTAGACAATCACAACTCACTAGAGCAGAAACCTCCACTGGACCCAGTACCAGGGTAGGAATTCCTAAACTGTAATTGATAAATTTCTGCATGCTCAGTTTGGACAAGACTATGATTTAAAAACTCCAGGGGGACCCAAGCATAGAAAGCCCCCCCAACTTTCATGATTTTTACCTTAGAGTGCTCCACCAGGTACTCACAGTGAACATCAGAGGACAATCCCTCGTGATTCCAGCATAGGAAAGAAATGGGAACCACTGTGAAAAACACCAGATAATGCTGTTCTTCTGAAGAAGGGCTGCTGCTCTCTTGAGAAACTATTAAATATTTTACTAGAGCCTAAGCTCCTGGGATTTTATCAGAGCCTAATCCACCTAAGAGAATAAAAACACCCAGCTTCTGTCCCATCCTGTCCCACCTAAGGGGGGCTGGGACAAAGAATCACTAGTGATGCTCACAGTGCTCAGGCACAGGTTCACCAAGAGACTGAGGTCTCTGTCCCTCTCACCTCACCCCAATATCCCTAAAGGCCTATTTGCTGTCATTCCTTTAACTCAGGATGTCATAGTCATCTTTCAACAACAACAACAACTACAAAATCGTAAGTCAGACTAAATAGAAAACCTCACACTTTGAAGAGACTAAATAAGCACCAGAACTAAAGTCAGATATATCAGGAATGTTGGAATTATCAGACTAGAAATTTAAAAAATAAATATGAATAATATACCAAGGCATTTAATAGAAAACACAGACAACATGCAGGAACAGATGGATAATATAAGCATAGAGGTGGAAATTCTAAGAAAGAATCAAAAAGAAATGATAGAGATCAAAAACACTGTAACAGAAATGAAGAATGCCTTTGATGAGCTCATTAGTAGACTGGACATGGCTGAGGAAAAAAAGTCTCTGAGCTTGAGGATATGACAATAGAAATTTCCAAAACTGAAAAGCAAAGGATAAAAAAAGATAGGAAAAAAGTGAACAGAATATTCAAGAATAATGGGACAATTACAAAAGTTGTAATTTGTATGTAATGGAAGTAACAGAAGAAGAAAAAGAGAAGCAAACTAAAGAAATATTTGAAGCAATAATATCTGAAAATTTTTCTAAATTTATGTCATACACCAAACTACAGGTCCAGGAAGCTTAAAGAAAATCAAGCAGGATAAATGCCAAACACAAACACACACACACACACACATACACACACACAACCAAACCAAAAAAAGTCTATATCTAGACATATCATATTCAAACTTCAGAAAATCAAAGATAAATAAAAATCTTGAAAAAACCCAGAGAGAAGAAAACACCTTATCTATATAGAAGCAAAATTAAAACTTGCATCTAATTTCCTCTCACAAACCATGCAAGCAAAAAGAAAGTGGAGTAAAATAAAGTCTTGATAGAAACAAAACAAACAAACACTGACCCAGAATTCTGTAAACTGCAAAAATAACTTTTGAAAGTGACAAGAAAATAAAGACTATCATAGACAAACAAAAATTGAGAAAATTTATTGTCAGCAACCCTGCTTTGTAAGAAATGTTAAAATAAATTCTTTGGAGAGAAGAAAAATGATGTAGGCCAGAAACATAGATCTACATAAAGAAAGGAAGAACATCAGATAATGAATAAGTAAAGGTAAAATAAAAACTTTATTTTTTCTTGTTCTTAATGGATCTAACAAAAAATAGTTTGTTCAAAATAATAATAATAGTAGCAACAATGTATTTGATCATGATACATACATGTTTATGTATACATATATGCTTATGTATGCTCATGTACAAGTCAAATGAATGACTGCAATGACATACAGACAAGAGGAAGGTATTAGTACTGTTTTATTAATTTTAGGTACTTGCACCACCTGTGAAGTGGTATACAGTTATTTGAAAGTAGACTTGGGTTAATTGTGAATGTACAATGCAAACTCTAGGACAATCACAATTTTTTAAAGTATAATCAATATGCTAACTAAAAATAGAAAACAGAATCTTATAAAACACTCAAAAGCCTAAAATACAGAAAAAGTGTGAAAGACAAAAGAGGAACAAAGAACAATGGCAATGAAATTTCCTACATAAATATAATCAACTAATCTTTGACAAAGTAGCAAAGATAGTACAATGAAGCAAAGATAGTCTTTTGAACAAATAGTTCTGGAACAACTGGACCTCCACATGTAAAACACTTAATCTAAAGATACTTTATACCTCCACAATTATCTTGAAATTGATCATAGACCTGAATGTAAAATGCAAAGCTATAACTCCTAGAAGATAACATAGGAGAAAACCTCGATTACCTTAGGTACGGTAATGACTTTTGGATTCAACACCAAAGGCACATTCTATGAAAGAAATATCTGATAAACTGAATTTCATTAAAATATAAAACTTGTGGTATGTGAAATACAATGCCAAGAGATTGAGAAGACAAGCCAGACTAGGAGAAGATATTGGAAAATGACACAACTGATAAAGGACTCATCCAAAATATACAAAGAACTTTTTTAAAAAAAATAAGAAAATGAACAATTCGATTAAAAAACGAGCAAAAGACTTGGACACTTCATCTAAGAAGATATGCAGATTTCAAGTAAGCCTATAAAAGATGTTCACCATCATATGTCATCAGGGATTGCAAACTAAAGTAACAATGAGATATCACTACACATCCATTAAATTGGTCAAAATCAAAAACACTGACAACATCAAATGCTGGCAAAGATGTGAAAGAACAGGAATTCTCATTAATTGCTAGTTGGAATGCAAAATAGTACAATCACTTTGAAAGACAGTTTGGCAGATTCTTATAAAACCAAATACATTCTTACTATACATTCCAGCAATCTTGCTCCTTGAAATTTACCAAAATGAGTTGAAAACTTCTGTCCGCACAAAAACCTGCACATAAATGTTTACAGCAGCTTTATTCATAATTGCCCAAACTTGGAAGCAACCAAGAAGCCCTGCAGAAGGTGAATGGATAATTAAACTGTGATACATTCAGATGATGAAGAGAAAGCAAGCAAGCTATCAAGTCACACACACACACAAAAAGACATGGAGGAAGCTTGATTGCATATTATTAAGTGAAGGAATGTAATTTGAAAAGGCTACATACTGCATGATTCCAACTATTAATACATGGCATCCTGGAAAAGGCTAACTTGTAGAGACAGTAAAAAGGTGAGTGGTTGCCAGGGGAAAGGGGAGGAGAGAGAGGAACAGGTAGAGCACAGAGGATGTTTAGGGCAGTGAAACTATTCTGTACAATATAATGGTGGATACATGCCATTATACCTTTGAAAAAACCCATAGAACATAGAAAACAAAGAGTGAACCCCAATGTAAACTGCGGACTTTGGGTGGTAATGTGTCAGTGTGGGTTTATCAATTGCAATGAAGGGACCGCTCTCACAAGAGATGTTGATAATGGAGGAGGCTGTGCATGTGTAGAGGAAGGGGGTTTACAGGAACTATCTGTTTTTTTCACTCAGTCTTGCTGTAAACCTAAAACAGTTCTATGTCATAAAATTTATTAATTAAAAAAGTTAAAAAAAACACAATAAAACAAACAAACAAAGAAACAATTCCACAGGGATCTTTTTCTGGCTTCTGCCAGTACATGCTAGGCAATTCTTACAGACCTTTTAGGATATAATCTCTTTCAATCTTATCAAGTCTTCTATATCCCAAGCCAGATTATGATTGGATTCCACTCTAATTTTTGGTCAATCGTCCAAAAAGGAGATGGATCAAAGTGACAGGGAGCCCTTGTTGCTTTGATGAGAGAAGGTCTTCACAGTATTTTCTCCACAAGGCAAGTACTAGTTCTCACCAGGATGGGGTGGATCAACTCTGCAAACTCTAATGGTCCTGGAGAGTCTGTTGAGCTGAAGTCCCTTGGGGGTATCTGTCCAAATATCCATTTTATTTTGCAGGTTCCCAGGTTTTTCCAACTAGGGCCTTTACTTTAGCACCACATAATCTCTTTGGCTGAGAATTTACATGTGTCTGGTAGTCTCCACTCTGACCACTAAATCCTGTGCTTGCACTTCAGCTGTGTCTGTTCTACTGCAGAAGATAAAGGATTCTTTTTAAGCTACAAAGAGGCCTTCTGGCTCTCACACTTAGTCTTTAACTGACTGTTGACATTTTCTCATTATCCCTACACAGGGCAGCCATGAAACTTAGCCAACAACTCCTCTGTCTCTGCAAGTATTTTTAGCTACCTCCCTTTCCAATACCTGCATCATTGCACAAGCAAGGGCGTGGGCCTTCACATCATCACCAATGACATACGGAGCAATCGGTTAACCACCTTGTGCCAGTAACTGTCCCCGATGCACACACTTCTCAGAATCCAGCCCCTTTGTCAGATAAACAGTGCATTATCTAGTTCCCAAACTCCATCTTACTGCCTCCCTTATCAAACCACTTCCAGTACCAACATTTCAAGTGCTCCAAGAAACAGATGCCAATATTCCAAGGCAGAATTAGGCAGACAAACTGAGAAAATGACTCCTGGTATAGAGAGGAAATGGGGTATGGTTAAGCAGAGAGAGCCTCAGGTGGGGGTGCAGGGGAGGAGGACTTTAGTGCAGCACAGAAAGCAGCTCATTCAGGCTGGTGGAAAGTTCTAGAGCAAAGATTGCCTAGTGGGACTCTCATGTTGGGCAGAGATGGCTTGACTTATGTCTGTATCCACTTTGTGTTGCCAGAAGCTGGGTAATTTATAAAGAACAGAAACTTATTTGGTTCATGGTTCTGGAGGCTGGGAGGTCCAAGATCCAGGGGCCAGCATCAGGTGAGGCCCTTCCTGCACTGTTGTAATGCTATGAAAGGCATCACATGGGTGAGAGAGAAAGGGAAGGGGCCAAACTCATCTTTTTATCAGGATCCCACTCCTGCAATAACAGCATTAATCCATTCATAAGGGCAGAGCCCTGGTGACCCAGTCACCTCTTAAAGCTCTCATTTCCCAATGCTGTTGAACTGGGGATTAAGTTTCCATCACAGGAACTTCAGGAGACGCATTAAAACTATAGCACCTGTAATACCTGGACATAGTCATCAGCTGGGAGCAGACCAGGGCATTCATGCCATGGCCTGCCTGAATGATGGGTGGATTCCAGAAGAAAGGCAGCTGGAGGTCACGACAACTTCACTCCCAGTAGTTTTGTCTCTAGCAGGGAGAACTGAGTTGTGCACTCCCTTGGCCACCACACTCGCAAGGTAGCAATGCACTTTCAATTTGATTTGAGCTTCTAACCTCCCTTGACGCCATTTGTTTCCATTCTTACTCATTAGCCTCCTACTTTTCACAAACTGTAAATGAAAGTAGTGTCCTGTTGGATCTGCAGGCAATAGGCAGAAGCCTTATTTATGATGTTGCAGAGCATTCTTGGGACCATGTGGGATAACAGAGAAAGCTTCTGGTATGTAGTTTACCAGATTCCATGGCCCCTCAGTCCAGGGACCAGTGGGTGATTATTAGACTCATTGCCATGGTGGACCTTGGAAGTAAGAGTTTTCTAAGCACATTTGAGAAATACCTAATTATCAAGCACTTTTGTCTATAAATATGATGTGATCATAAGTGAGACAAAGGAAAAGCAATGTGTATTTGACTCTTTTTGGTGACCACTAGATCTAGTTAGTAAATCCTCACAAGTAGTAAGGCCCATTTGTATACCCACTATCAACCAGTCAGATAGGGTAGCAGGGTCTTTCCCACAGTTTTGAATAACATTGTTGCCTGGTAATAACATATCTGGAAAACAAAATTCAAAGAGGTATCTTTTCTGCAAGACTTATCAGAACCTTCCACGGGATTCTTTAATAAGTATTGTGATGTCCAGGAAGAGAAGGAAGTAAGCAGCATTAGGCAAATGTATTTCCCCAGACATCCTTCTTTCAATGTTGAGCATCACTCAACACTGAATTCTCATAGTATGCACATCATGCTTTGGCTGATACCAAAAGGAGTCCCAGATCTGCTACTCACTGGATGTCTGACTTAATCTTTCTGATTTTTCTTCTGTATCCTCATCTGTATTTTGGGAAGACTATTCCCAGTCTCACCTGCTGTATTTTCTTCATTGGCAGAGAGAGGCTGCACGTGTGTCCGTGGTGAGTGTTAGCAGGGGAGGCAAGCTCAGCAGGTGAGGGCGTGGGGCCAGGGAGTGAACGAGAGCAGAGGGGGGTCCATGGACCTGTGTCAGTCCCTGGATGTCTGTTTCTGGTCAGTGATGAGAGTAATAAAGAAATTAAAAGAAAGTACTTAGAAACCATTTAGAGCAATTGGATAATGCTGTGATAGTCCAGCACGTGTGAGAGGACAGAGGATTCCTCTCAATTTTATTGTATTTTATAAAACAAATTGGAGGAAAAGTGAATCAAAACTAGTTCTCTCCCATGGATACTTTAAGAGGGATTACTCTACAGCACATTGAATCCCCTATTTTTAATAGAATTTTAAATATTAGATACCCAAAATGTTTTCCTTTTCAATATTTTAAATCCCGTTTTTGAAAGCTTTCCTATGCTTTAGCTACTCGGATATGGCTGTCATGCAGCAGATGCTGTGTGATGCCTTCTAAATGCGGCAGGTGAGCTCACTGCTTATGCAGGAAGAACAAGAGCAGAGCCGGGGGTGGGAGTAGGTGGGAAGGTATTAGCCAAACAATGACTTGGATTTTGACTCTTCTTGCTTCAATTTATCTGTCCCTCAATATTTTTTAGCTTTCCCCAGTTCCCAGTGGAATTCTTCTTCCTGTGCTCACAGCACTCTGTACCACTCTGCTTAGCTTACCCTGTCCTGTTGACCCCCACGTAACATAGGTCTTGCCACAGGTCTGTCCCATTACTACTATTTTTGTTTGTTTGATGAGAGAAAGCTTGTGTTGAATGAGCACTAGTGCAAATCCTACCTGAAGTGGATCCAAGGAAAGAGACAGGAGAAATAGTGACTACTGCAATTTGGAAACCAGATATTGATAATGAAAAGTAGGTCAGGGCCAGAGTGAATATGCAGAATAAGAGGATGAGTCTGGTAGAAAATCTTCTTCTGGCAAGAGAAAAATCTCAGGACAGGAGGCTGGAGCCCAGTATGCATTTACGAAAAAGAGTTTGCCCAGGGGTCAGAGAGTATCTGGCCCACAGGGTGGTCCGTGCACTCATCTCTGTCTAAATCCACTTATGGAAATAGACTCTACGGCTAACATCTAGCGATAATGTGACAAATCCCCATTTTCCATTTTGGTGCAGTTCAGGCAACAGTGCCAGGTTTCCTGTCTCCTGATCTTCATTTTATTTGTCTGTGTGAGGGCTGCTATTGCTAATCTAATGGATTTTTGGCTATAAAACAAAGTCTTAGGAATAATTGCCCTTGATATGAGCATAATGTAGGCTGCTCAATGTTTTTAAGATAGGGTGTGCCTGGTTACACATGATAGGTTATAAAGACACTGCAGATTTTATGTTCTGAAAAGGCCTCAGCATCCATTAACCCACACCAGAGGTACACACCGAAAAAAAAAAAAAAAAGACAACAAGAAAAAGGCAAAATGCCAGAGGAGGAAGATGCATATTTACATAGAATAAATCTGTTGCTGTCAGAAGCTCAGACTCTGTCAAGGGAGATGGCAAGACTTGACTCTGTGCACATAATAAAAAGAGTTGCAGGCAAATATTTTCCACACATGCCATGTATGTCTGTTTAAGTGCTCAGGAAAAGTGCAGGGAAAAGATCTAATTAAAAACAATGTAAAGTTTTCTGATTCTTCATCCATCCATCCATTCATACATCCAAATATTGTCTAGCATATGTTCTTTCCCAAGCTCTCCTTCTCGCCAATGCCATAAGCGTTTCTTCTATGTTAATTCTAAATATTCAGTCATGTATGAAAAGAGGGTATGCAAAATATACTTGAATTATTTTTAATGAGAAAATATAATCCTTATTTTGAGATCCTGTTTTCTCCTCCCCCAGAGAGGAAAACGTAACCTTAATCAATTCAGAATAAACTGAATCATTTCAGAATATTTTCAGCCAGTTCGGGGTTTCCATCTGCCTTTAGTTATGTCTCTGGGTTGATTCTCACTTCAAACCTCAGGGCATTGGGTCATGCCAATCATAGGATTGCAAGAGCTTGTATTCCTTGCTCATTGTCATACCCGTGCTGGTGTCTGCTGATTTTGTCTGTGTCCCTCCTGGTTCTCAGTCATTAGTCCATAGTCATCTTTCTTCATCCTCCCTCCCTGATCCTTAGGGTCCTCTGCCAACTTGATCTCTCAGCTAATTTCTGCTTCTTTCTGAGGATATGGGACACTTAAGTGTGCTTTCCTCTGGCACTATGATGCCGGGAAAATTTGAGAGCCTGGTTCAGACCCTCTTTTCCCCTGCATACCACCACACATTTTTGACTATACCACTGCCAGGCTCTGCAAGGAAATTTTGCCAGATTTCTGGGCAACCTCTACCACCTGTTGCATTGGTTGTGACAATGAACCATGTGGCCTTTTTTCATTAGATTCTCAAATATGTCTCTATATTCTATAATTTTGAGTTCTACTATTATACTTCTCCAATAGGCCAAAAGGTAGGGAAAGGAATTGAGGCCTAGGGACCCCAGGCATGTCTAAACTTTTGCTTCTCTTCACACTTTCTATCTCTCCCTTCTGCCTATGGGAGCTGTATCAAATTCAGGGATAAGAAAAGTAAATCTTTTTCATCAAATGTTCTTCACAGCATGTTAGTTGCAGTGCATACTTTTATGTTCTGAATCTTTCCGTATTTATGATATCCCAAAATTACAAAACTTTCTTGGAAATAAAACCATGATTTCCAAAACTATTTATGTCATGAGTTTCAAAAGACTATTTGGAAAAGCAAAAACTGAACATTAACTTGTGTGGATGTGTTTTTCTACTACAATAACCGTCTTTATCTGAGGCATGGGAGCACAGGAGTGCAATACCTATACAGATTCGTAGGGATGGAGTGGGGGGGACCTTAATAGATACCTCAACTTATCACCTGCTACGTCCCCTGGGGTGGCATGACTTAGAGCCTTGCTTCACCTCCTGGAGCTGTCCTCCACGAGAGCTCTGTGCTCTGCATTAAACACCTCAGACCCACTGAAACCTACCACACTGCTCTAAGATTCTGCGACTTTGAACAAAGCTCTCATTTATTGTAAATATTTTCCAACCCCTATGCATTCTTCCAAACTCAAGTCAAGAGTTTCTCCCTTAGAAATCTTCATTGACATTTGTAAGCTAAATGGAACACTCCTTTACCACCAAAGCCTCTATTTGGAACTTATAACATCTCCTGTATTTAATACAGCACAGGGTACAACACAGATACTCAAAAATTAGCAGAAGAAATGAAGGGAGAGAAGAAGGGAGGGTTTCTGAGAGAGAAGGAGACATGGAGGGAAAAATTTTTATTTTATACCCAAGTAAATAAAGTGCTAGCTAATGTCTACATAGCCTCTTGTCTACATTGTATTAGTCACTGTGCTACATACTTTACGTAGATTATTTCATTAGACATCACAAGTTTATGTCCCTCACCCCATTGTAAGTGAGGACTCTAAGCTGCAGAGAAGTTAAATAACTTATCCAGGATTCTACATGCAAAAGATGATGAAACCAAGTTAGAGACCAAAGAGACTTGATCCTGAAACTCACATCCTTGCCCATGACGCTGTACTGAAAGGAAGCTGATCTGAGGATGGAGAAACATCATCTTAATGCCTGCCTTAGATGCTGTTCTCATAGCCTCTTCTGCTGTTCTTTGCTTCTTCATGAGCTCCTCTGGGACATCCACCTGCCATGGACCACATTCTGTTCTTACAACTTAAGGCTCTCTTTATCGGATATTTCCTTTCTGGAGTCATTAAAACATGAGATCTGGCATCAGAAAACACTTTTAGATTTAAAATTCCACTATACTGTATCTTCAGTGAGTTATTTAAGTTCTTGAAGCCTATTTATTTCCAAATGTAGTTCATTGTGAAGACCAAAAGCAATAACTTCTATAAAGTGCTCCATAAATGGCAGCTTTTTTTTTTTTTTAATT
>VBSM01002608.1:91466620-91542274 GCA_008086735.1 Cheirogaleus medius
CTATTTGCTCTACTGATAGTTTCCTTGGCTGTGCAGAAGCTTTTTAATTTGAGGCAGCTTTTAATCCCATCCTCCACTAAGATGATTGTGCAGAGCTTCATGCTTGTATGTTCCATGCTCTTCTAGTCTTAAAACTCTGGATGTAGCACCCCTAATTGATGGATCGGTTCAATGACTGGAAGCACTATGAAGAGTTCTTAAGAAGCAGGGATAAAACTCTCTGGTCCCATAGTGATCGCAAGTAGAAATGAAGTTGGTTAAAGTTGGCTAAAGGGCGTGCAAGAGGAGTTTTGAAACACCAGGATCACAATACTAAATTCCACAATGACGTCTCCACCTCCTCAATAACAGGCAGCATTGAGGAAACACAGTCTTGGACCCACATGATATGAATTTTTTAATTTTATTTTCTAATTCGATGGCCTGGCTGAGAAAAGACTTTATCATGTCTGTTTTGAGTCAAGAATGTGCAAAGAGGAAGGCAGGATTGAAGTGACGGGTTTCTATTCTTATCTACACTTACTCTTAAGAGAGCCACATGACTTTTGGCAGGTAGAGTCTGGGATGGAGTCAGAAGCCAGGAGTGTTTGGGTCACTTCTTGTCAAAAATAATCACAGAAGCAATGGAAAAATATTTAGTTCCCTTGAACATGTGGGACATAGGATTTTTCTTTAAATGTGGGAACGTTGTCTGCTGATACACGGGCAAGACTTTCTCTGTGCTTCTCCAGGGCCAGAATTTGTGCCATGTGTGGTTTATAGAATATGAGAATCAGATCATCTTAAGAGATGCCCCAATATGCAGGGTTAGCTATCAGAGGAAAGAACTGACTGGTGAAATAAAATCTCAGCAGGGGCAGGGAGAGGTCACAGTTCTAGAGGTGTGTCATTTATCAGAAAAGCATATCTCAATTCCAGTTAGATGACCTGGAAGGATCCAACTTTTGGATGAGCCTCATGGCCATTGTCAAACCACGTGATCTAAAGAATGTTACTTAACTAACCTGAGCCTATTATCTAATTCATGAAACAAGGGCTTCAAACTCAGTCAATGTTAGGTTACTTCCAGATCTAAACTTCTGGGAACACAACTAATCCAGTGGTCCTTTCTATTCTTTCCATCTCTCTTTTTGTACAAATTCAAAGACTCTGTTGCCAGTATACCATATTTTTCACTATTTTGTAGAGCCACATGCCTAAGGGATGTATTCCTGAGCAAAACAAAGGGCCAAGCCATAATCTCAGAAAGAAAAAACAATTAGTTTAAGAGAGTGGGTTCAATAGGCTTGTCCTGATGCTAAATCACAGTAAAAATAAAATAATAATTCTTCATATTAAACTATAGCATCTAAAGCATAATTATGCTTAAGGCTAACCTACATTCTGAAAGCAAAAATGAAAAATAGAAAAGTAATGGCACATCCGGAAATAAATTGCATAATATAGATACTTGAAATGATGAATATTCCCAGCATTTTCTTTTGTTTATTAGGTCCTGAGAGTTTATAGTTGATTTCACAGATGATTATACATTACTTTAAATGTTGAAGAGCTTTTTTATTAAACACTCTAAAGTGGCATTGTTCTTAAGAAATGAGGTAAGGCTGATTATGCTCTGTTCACTACATCAGATTTCGTTCAATAAATTTCCAACACAGTATGGAAGAAGAGATGTTTTTATTGTACAGAAGCTTTGTCTTTTTATTTTACGGGAAGCATCCATTCATCCATGCAATGTGTCCAGTTGGTTTTCGCAGAGTTCAGAGTAGCTTTGTTCATTAACAAGGAAACTTGCTGGAGACTGGAGGCTGCTTTAGTCATCCTCGTTTTCACTCCTGGGGAGAATAGTGTAACATATGGCCTCTGCAGACTATGAGGCTGGTATGAATGTCGCTAGTTAGTTGGATTGTAAATGTTGAGGAGGCAGTCTCCCTCGAGTGGTCAAGATGGCCTATTGTGAGTCAATCCTTTGGAACATTCATGTGCTGCCACTTACTCTGAATGAGTCTACCTTAAACTACAAAGAATTGATCTTGGTGTCCCTAGGGGAGAGGGGAAGAAGATGATGAGACAACTCCGTGCTTCTGGAAAGGCTCTGTGCTTCCTGAAAGGAAGTAATCTCAGGAGTGATGTTAGAGACTGTGTGGTTTATTGCGCAACTTTGCCACCCACAGTCTTTTCTCACCAGCAACAGTGGAGTTGAGGGGAGAGAGCTCTAGGCTTGTGTAAAATCTTCCAAACCATTAGCTCGCTGTGTTGACTTGGGTAAGACAAGTAATCCTTTCAGTGTGGCTCTTTGCCTACACTACTTAGAAGTATAGCTTAAATTAAATAGAGCAGCATGAATGGAACAGCCCAGAAAAGTCCTAAGATGGGAGGTTCTCTAGAAATATGTACAGCAAGTCCTCACTTAATGTCATCAGTAGGTTTAAGCGAAACAATGGATAATTAAACCAATTTTACCATGGGCTAATTGATATAAACAAGAGTTAAGTTCCTACGGCATATTTCTGGTCACAAAAACATCACCAAACATCTAAATAAAGACCCAAACGCTTCTAATATTAAACATTAAAATAAATGTGAGCTATTTATACATTTAAGAAAGAGTAATAAAAACAAGTAAGATAGTTATTTACCTAATTTTTGGTCAATCACTGAGTGACAGCAGTTGTAGTGGTGGTGGGGTAAATTGAGGAATAAATGTTTGCAAAGTGAAAATTGTAAGGAGCACTTCTTACCAAAACATGGTTCAAAAATAAACAATCACCAATGTGGCAGACTCACTGAAAGCTTTCGTAATTCATCATTTATTGTTGTACATTTGCATGGTTATCTTAGAGTTTACAAATTTTTATTTTACAATAATTTGTGCTCATTCATTTACTCATTTTCCAACTTGCTTATTCCAGCTCAGGGTCACAGGTGTCTGGTGCCCGTCCGGGCAGTTCAGGGTGACAGGTGGAAACCAACCCTGGACAGGACGCCATTCCCCCGCAGGGCGCACTCACACACTCACTGACTGGGACCATGTAGACACGCTAATTCACCTCACATCCACACCTATGGGATGTGGGAGGAAACAGGAGCACCCAGAGAAAACCCATGTGGATGTGAAGAGAACGTGCAAACTCCACACAAATAGTGGCCACAGCTGGGAATGGATTTATTTTTCCTCATCAGCATTATAATGAAAAAAAAGGCTGAGCAAAACCACAGTACTTAAAGATATGCTGTATTGGAAATATTTAATGATTAGACATAGGTTACATGTCAATAGCTTTAAATGTGTGTGGAGGAAGCAAAAAGTGAGGAAGGAGTGAGAAGAAAGAGTAGAGGGAAAGGAAGGGTGAGGGGAGTGGGAGAGGAAGAAAGAAGAGAATGAAAGAGAGGGGGAGGAAGAGAAAGATAGAGAGGAGGGAGGAGAAGGGGAGAGAATCCCCACCAGACTCTTTTAGAAGGCGTCTCCCACCACACCTGCACAGAGACTCCCCTGAACCCTGTGTGGTGCCCCCTCTGATTGGCCAGCACTTCCATCCATTACATGAGGCTGGCAGTTAGGACGCCACCTCCTTCCCTGACTTCTCCAGGCAGACAGTGCAGGCTGGCACCGGGTGGGTGCTCAACATCTGCTTTTGTGTGTACCGAGGGAGATGAGAGGCTTGGTGGAGGAGCGAAGGACACACGAGTTTACTTTCTTCTGTGCTACTTAGTAGCTTGGATCCCTGGGAAAACCCTTAGTCTCTCTGTAGCCTTTTCTTTGTAAACTGAGGACATTGTCTAACTCCAAAGTTGGTTGGGAGGATCAGGGAGCACCAGGCAAAATCATTGAGTAGGGTTATGTAACCTATAAGGTACTGTCCAAATGGGAGTGCTTGTCATGGTTTGAATTGTCCCATCCCCCCAAAATATGTTGGAGTCCTAACACCCCCAGTCCCTCAGAATGTAACCTTCTTTGGAAATGGGGTCACTGCAGGTATAACTAAGTTGAGCTCCTACTGAAGTAGAATGGTTCCTTAATACAATGTGTCTCGTGTCCTTTTAAGAAGACTTTGGCATAGATATGGAAACAGGAACCCAGGGGAGAACACCACATGGAGATGGAGGCAGAGACTAGGTGCTGTAGCTGCAATCCAAGGAGCCCCAAGGATTGCTGGCCAGCTCTGGATGCAGGGGAGAGGCAAGGAGAGATACTGCCCAGTGTCAGAGGAGGCAGGACCCCACTGACACCTCGATTTCAGTCTCCACCACTGTGAGACAATAAGTTACTATTGTTTTTAGCCACCCAGTACTTTGTTATGACAGCCCCAGGAAACTAATATGGCATTTTATTACTGCTTCATGTTTCCTCTCCCTCCTTCCCCAATTATATTCAGAAATGTACTCAGTGCTTCTATGCCAACAATTATGCAAGCAATTAGGAATGAAAAGGTAATACTAACTGGCACTAATACAGTGCTACTGTGTGTCAGATACTGTTCCAAGTGACTTATTTAAAAAATAGCACTATTAGATTGGTACTATTTTCATTCTCAATTTATAAATGCAGAAATTAAATCACATAGATATTAAGTATCTTGCTCAAATTCGCCCAGCTAATAAGCAGCAGAGTCAGAATTTGAACACAAGACTCTAGAGACAATACACTTAATCACTCTGCATAGTCTCTTGAAATAAAGTATACACAGTTCCTGATAGCCAGGAGCTCAATGTATAAAGGCAGGACACAAACATGCTCATAAATATCTAAAATTCAGAATTTTTGCAAAGGTAGAAGTTTAAATACAGTATATTGATACAACCCAGAGAAAGGCATGGGATGACTGAGGTCTTGAAGACGTTTTGGAGGAAGTGATGGATAAGAGGGGTTTGAAGGATATCAAAGAGAAGAAAAAGTATTCCAAGCCAGAGGCACTTGGCATGTGCATAAGCTTGGCAAGGAGACACAGGTGCATGCTTCCATGATCAGCCATGGTTTCAGCGTACTGGAGTTGTAAGAGACACTGAGATGAGTTTGGGCTTTATCTGGTGGTACCTGGGATTCATTTAACTGGGGAACAGCAAGGTCAATACCAAAGTGTGGCAAAGAAGGAGCACAAGTTTTGAATTTAGAGTCCTGGGTTTGAACAATGTTTATACATTTTGCTGCCCTGTTCACTGTCATCTCTAAGGACTCCCAAGGTGTGGCTGCTGTCATCCAGGCTTAAGTAATTTATTCATTCATTTATTCAATACACTTTTATTAAGCATTCACTCTATACTAAGCCCTCTTCTAAGTGATAGAGACAGAGCAAGAATGCAAGATTCCCACTGTCTCAGTGCTCATATTTTTAAGTGATATGAATAGCAAATTATTAATATCAAGTAAGCAAAGTTTGCTATTAATGTATAAATAGTGTGTGATAGCTGCAATGAAGATAATAAAAACAAGGTACTAGGATGAAGCATACCAATGAATGGGAATGATACCGTTGATAGGATAGAAAAGTCCCGTCTAGAGAGGTGACATTTGAGACCTAAAGGATGACACTGGGCCATCCGTACTAAGATTCGATGCAAGATGATCCTAGACCGAGGACACAGCAGATGCAGTGTCCTTAGAGAAAAGCAAGGTTGGCATTTTCAAGATATAAAAATAAAGCCAGTGTGGCTAGCATGTCACAAAAACCTACCATGACAGGAAATGAGGCCATGAAGTTTGTACTTTATGGGGAAGCTGATGGTGAATCATGCAAGGGTTACAAGAAGGGGATGATGTGGTCAGAATTGCAATTGTAGATTTGGTAACCTGCTAGGTGCAGTTAGGGGAGAATATTTCTAATCATCCTGAGCATTTCCACAACGTGAGAATTAGGCACTTGTACTTGGGAAATGTCCAGTAAATCATTGTTGATTGGACTCACTCCCACAGTGGCAGCACTGCAATGCTGAGCTCAGTTTTCTCATGATGTTGAAGGTCCCTGGTCCCTAGTCACATGGAGCAACAGGGGCAGAAGACAGAGTGGCTACATACTGGAGAATATTACAGTCACTCCCTTTCATTAACACTCCACTGCCATTGCCAGAGAAGTGTGGCTTGCCAAAAATCACACCAGTTGCAGGGGTTGTCTACTCAACTTGCTCCTTTCTCGAGAGTTGTGACTCAATTAGCACCCTTCAAAGACATTGTCTTTTGTTTTGTTTTTCAGTTGTCCTTTTTGTTTTGTTTTGTTTTTATTGTCCCTTGGTCATACTTAAATACAGAGAGATTTAGAACATTCTGGCCCAAACATAGCATTTGGTTGGCCAGCTTCTAATCCAACTGTTGCCCTGGGCCTTTGTTTAGAACCTGGGTTTCTGTCTTGTTTCTTATATCTGATTTACAGGTTTGGATCACAATCTCTAAAGACAAAATCCTGAATGTCGAAATCCCTAAAGATAAAAATGCTTGGTATCTAAAATTCTGAAAATCACAATTGCAGAATAGTTGCATCATGTTAGAAAGGTTTATTTCCTTGTTAATTGTCTTTATGCAGAGGAAAATGGATTTCAACTGAATCCCCAAACCATAATGACCAAGCTAGAATTAGGTGTGATCAAGGTTTCTAAAAGTGAATTTCAAGGTGTTACAATAAAGTCTGTTTTTTAAGTTAAATCCAGTGCATTCAGCAGAAAAGTCAGATGAGTTGATTGGCTACATGATCAGGCAATGATTTAAATTTCAGTTTAAAAAATGTATTTGCCTGCATTGACCATTACTTCCAGCTGATGACATTCCAGGAGCTTTTAATGAATTAAATCTGCATTAGTCTGAAGAAGCCAGCAAAGTTACTGACTGGCTTGAAAATAATTATGTGCATGGTTGGATAAGAGGACACTTAGGCAGTGGTGTTGCTCTTCGATCGCCAGTATTGTTTCTGCCAGCTCCGTGATATGTACGTAAGTGTACGCAGAATGGATTTCTGCGTACCCATAACAACATAGAAGCATGGCACAAAAGATGGGAAAGTTTAATAGGAAATATTTAGGTTGGTGTATATTGTATCAAATAAGAATTTCAGAAGAAGCAGTGCCACGTAGAAAATGAATGTAACATATTCTCTGAGAGTCATGTCCTGAAAGGAAAAAAAACAAACAACAACAACAACAAAAAAAAACAGCTATTCATCCTGATACAAGACTTCAAATTATTAGCAATTAATGAAAGTCAATGATTGTGAAAGTTGGCTAGCATTTATGAACTATCTCCATGTGACTGCCGTAATCCATCCATATAATTTCTAATAATTTTTTTTTTAGTTTTATTGGTCTTTTCTTTTTAAAGTTTTTTTCCATTACTTTAAATTGTCAACATTATTTTTTACAATTTTCTATGCTATGTATTTTATCTTTGCATCAATTTCAAAACTGGAAATATAAATTGTGTATAGCTTTTACAGCTCTAATTCATTTTTTACAAATGTGACTCCATAAAAGTACATTATCACAACATTGAGCATGTGTGCACACTTAAAATGTTGAAACTTCCTCAATAAATGAAGAGATGTACTATTTGTTAAAGATAAAATTTCTTGGGCTATTGGCTTTTGGAGGACTGGTGCAGTGCTGATGCATTGGTGTCCAGGGTGGTTTTTGATGGATCTCGTCAAAGTATAGACTGTCCATCACAGTATTTCATATGACTGTAGTGGCAAAGCTGGGAGCATTCAATTGCCAACCATAGTAATATGCATTTACATATTTCTCTTTTTGACCTATTTCTTTGTGAATATGGTTTGTCTACTCATAATTGTTATACCTTTGTTATTGTCATTAGCATACTGAGTGTTTATGCTTACAAAAATATATGTTGCTATTGCCTATTTTATTATGCAAAGTGGCCTATGAAGGGTTCTGTTGTGTTTTTGTATTTCTGAAATCAATCCCCATTTAAAAATGTAAATAAATATATTTTAATGAAATTTTGAATTATTTTTTCTAGACTTATATTTTCAGGATTTTAGACTTTAGGGAGTTTGATTTTTGGGGATGTCAATATTTGGGATTATGTCATTTGACATTGTGTCTCTCAGGATCATGATCCACTCCCCTGATTTACTCATAGGATTTCTATCTTGTTCACTTTTATATTGCCCCTGCTTCCAAATTCTCATCACAGGTAGAGATTTCTGATATAAAGGATATGCAGTAAGTGCCAAGCAAAGGGGCTACACAGTTGATATCCATTCCTTCTAGCAGGGATATCAGAATTAGTATAAAGAATGCAGTTAAAATGTATAATCACTGACTCAGTCATTCATTCACTCCACCAGGTACCATACCAAGTACTGAAAAAACAGTGAAAAATATACAGAGGTGATCCTTGGCCTCATGGAGCTTTGGGTCTACTGGCTGGAGGTGGTGGTGAGAGAGAAACCAAGTAAGGTATGGCAGGGAAGAAACACATCGGAGAGGTCAGAGAAATAAGAGTGACCCAAAAGTGAGAGATCTAAATTAATGATATCAAAGAGGGTGACTTGGTATGAAGAACAGACAGAGGGGTTGTGTGCAGAAGTCCCCAAGGCACTAGTGGGCAGGAACGGGTCTCATTTTGTAGTTACTCTGATGGGGAACCCAGTTGAAAAGCAGCCACTAGAAGTCTGGAGCGAGTCCAGACACTCATCTTAGAAACTTTTCTTGTACTCCCAATCCTCCTGCCACTAGAGTCCCTACTGGCTTTCTTCCAGCCTCCCCTCCCCACCTTAACCTGAGATCTGGCCTCCAACATCCATCTCCTGTCTTGTTTTCCTTTTCCTGATGACAGAGTTTGTTGAGTCCCAGATTTTCGAAGCAAGACTGTTCATGATCTCCAGCCTGGGTCAACTCTGAGCCCTCCCCATTTCCTCCTCGAGGGTCACACTGGCGGCCACGGTGATGGCTGCTACCAATGGATCATGCTACATTCCATGCCCACTAATTCTGCCTCCTGATTGGAGGCTTTATCTCATCTTCTTTGCTTGTTCTCTCCCCAAGTGCTTGCCTCCCTTCCTCCCGCATGTTTATAGTGTTTATAGTCTACACCTGTGGACCTTCCTTCTACCCCAGACCACTAGTGCTAACCTCAAAAATGACCTAGGTTTCATTTTCCCATTGCACTGATGACTACAGCTGCATTAATTGGTGTCCTTCAATTTTTTTCTTTTAGTATTCCACAGATCATCTTGCATTCTTTGCCTGAATCTTCAGCATAGAAGTCTCCAAGACAATGAGTCCTTAAGGTTTGGCTGCTGGTTCTCTACTCATCCAGAAAAACAATAACAACAAAAACCAACCAAACAAAAATAAAAGCAAAACAAAAAAAACAGAACACTTGGTATCTGTACCCTACTCCCAAAGGTGACTGATGAATGCAAAGAGATTCTCAGAGACTTAATTCATGTTGAAGTGGGTCTCTCAATTAATAGTGATAATAACCGTTTAGTGAGCACGATTCTCACTTTGCCTTACCAAAGAAACTGCAGGCAGCTAGATTAGATTGCTAGGTGGTGGATGGGTTCTATGCACAGAAACTAGCCTATTTGCTCCAATGAAGTTTCATGATCCCTATAGAGAGCTCATAAGAGGCAATGATGTAGCAGCAGCAACCTTCCTCTCTGCTGAATAAAACTGAAATCTGAAAGATGAATATTGGCCCCTGGGCCATGCATCTTTGGAAGATACTTTCTTTAAAGAGTGAAGAAATCATTCAAAAATGCAAACCAAGCTCTGGTTTCCCAAGCGTTTACATAAATCAATATATACCAAATGGCATGCTATTCTATGAAAAAGGAATATGTTTTGTTTCTGGAATATATAGTGCCAGATGATATGTATGAGCGTGGCTTTACATATCACTTTTTCACTTACTCATTCAAGAGATGGAAATATTTATACCCAACAAAGAGAAAAATATGATAGTTCCAATGCAAGAAATAGCTACATATGAAAACAAAAAATGGGTAGCTGAGGGAATTATTTGCATTATTTGGCCTAGGAACAAAAATTCATATCTGCACTTGAAGCATCTACATAACTGAGAAGTGCTCTATCCCTGATATTATACCAACTATGCCCTATTCATTTTATTTCTTAAATATCTCTCTAACCTATCATCCCCTTATTTGAAACTCCACTTTCAATTCTTGAGCTCAGATATTCACAACTCTTCCTTAGACCAGGGAGAATAAACTTAGTAATTTAAAAGATGAGTAAAAATTTTCCTCAAATTATAAAGATTATAGGGGTCACTATTGGTATAAGACTGGCATCGTGCTATTTTACCAAAATGAGGATATCTTAAAAGCACATCATTCACAATCACCAATATTTTGAAAAACAAATGATAGTTTTGATGTTGGAAAAATTTGTAAATGACAATTTCAAAATGTATTTTTTTCTATTTTCTTTTTTATTCATATACAATAGCTGTCTATATTTGTGGGATAATGTGACAATTTGATACCTGTAATGTGTAATTATCACATCAGGGTCAAAATGTGTTCTTTTCAATTGCCTGCATTGAGTTTGATTAAATAAATTGAATTATTCTGCACTATCTTTACTGCTCTCATTTTGTCAGAGATCTGTAAAAATTTTTCATGGAACAGCAGACCCGAGCAGAACCTTAGATTCACATATAGTCTTCTAACTGGCCTTACAAACTCTGCTTTTTCTCACCCTGAATCTTTCCAAAATGATCTTCTCAAATGTGCAAAGTACTCACTTGCTTAAAACCTGCTGAAGCTCCCATTATCCTTAGGATAAAACTGACACCCTTTCCTAAGACAAACTCTCTGCATTCTGGGGTTATGCCCTCTGGTCGTTTTACTTTAAGTCTTTTGGATCTTGCACTTTGAGTGGGCTAGACCCCTCAACAGGCATGCTCTGTCACTCCCTCTTACTTTTGCAAATACTATTCCCTCTGTCTGTTCTCATACAAAAAACATGGAAAGAGCTTGTTTAAGAATGAGGCTCAGAAGAGGGAAGCAAAGCTGACAGAGCTGAAGATGGAGAGAGAGAGAGAGAATTATATCATTTGAAGCCCTATATCTAGCCACACCTGAAGTTAACTCTATTTGGTTTCCATATATCTTACTTTTTTCCCCTTAATTTAGCTTTAATGTCTCAAAGCTAGTGTAACCTTCTCTTTGCACTGATTCCCATGCTGCATTTTCACTCATTCATTCAACAAATGCTTATTGAGGCTCTATTATGTGCCAGGGAGTGTTGCCAGATAGAGCAGCAAACAGAAGAGGGTGAACTCCTTCTCTTGGGGAGCTTGCATCCCTATTAAAAAACCAACATCATTTTTCACAGATCTAGAAATAATAATTCTGTGTTTTGTATGGAACCAGAGAAGACCCTATAGAGGAAAAGCAATCTTAAGCAAAAAGAATAAATGAGGAGGCATCAATTTACCAGACTTCAAGCTATACTACAAGGCTATAGTAACCAAAACAGCATGGAAATGGCACAAGAACAGAAACATAGACCAATGGAACAGAACTGAAAACAGATATAAACGCATCCCCATATAGCCATATAATCTTTCACAAAGCAGACAAAAACATACACTAGGGAAAAGAATCCTTATTCAATAAATGGTGCTGAGAAAATTGAATAGCCATGTGCAGAAGACTGAAACGGGATCCGCACCTCTCACCTCTCACAAAATCAGCTCAGGATGGATAACAGACTCAAGCCTAAGCCATGAAAATATAAGTATTCTAGAAGAAAATGTTGGAAAAACTCTAATGGATTTTGGCCTAGGGAAAGAATTTATGAAGAAGACCCCAAAAGCAATCACTGCAACAACAAAAATAAATAAATGGGACCTAATCAAATTAAAAAGCTTCTGCATAGCCAAGGAAACTATCATTAGAGAGAACAGACAACCTACAGAATGAGAGAAAATATTCACACGATACACATCCTATAAAGGGTTGGTAACTAGAATTTATATAGAAGTCAGGAAAATGGGCAAGAAGAAAATCAAACAACCTTATCAAAAAGTGGACAAAGGACATGAACAGAAATTTTTCAAAAGAATATAGACACATGGCCAACAAACATATGAAAAAATGCTCAACATCTCTAAGCATCAGGGAAATGCAAATCAAAACCACAGTGAGATATTACTTAACTCCAGTAAGAGTGACTTTTGTCAAAAAGTTCCAAAACAACAAATGTTGGTGTGGATGCGGAGAGATATGAACATTCATACACTGCTGGTGGGACTGCAAACTAGTACAACTTCTGTGGAAAGCAATGTGGGGATACCTCAAAGAGATACAAAGAGATACCATCTGATCCAGCAATCCCATTACTGGGCATCTACCCAAAGGAATAAAAAAAGACATTCTATAAAAAAGACATCTGCACTAGAATGTTTATAGCAGCACAATTCACAATTGCAAGATGTGGAAACAACCCAAGTGCCCATTGATACATGAGTGGATTATCAAAATGTGGTGTATGTGTACCATGGAGTACTACTCAGCCATGAAAAGCAATGGTGATCTAGCACCTCTTGTATCATCCTGGATGGAGATGAAGCCCATTCTACCAAATGAAATATCACAATAATAGAAAAGTAGCACCGCATGAACTCACTATAAAATAGGTACTAACTGATCAATATTTATGTGCATACATGGTAGTAACATTCATTGGATGTCAGGCGGGTGGGAGTGGAGAGGAGGTGATGGGTATATTTACACACAGTGGATGCGGTATGCACTGTCTGGGGGATGGGCACTCTTGTAACTCTGAGTGGGGCAGAGCAAAGGCAATATATGTAACCTAATTCATACCCCCATAATATTCTGACCTTTAAAATAAATAAATAATAGGATTTAGAAATTCATGTGCTAAAATGGAATAAAGTGAATCAAACAAACAAAAACAAAATAAAACAAACAAACAAAAAACAAGAATTCTTCAAGGTGCTGAACAAATGAGAAATGGGTGAACCCATTGCAATTGATAATGTAGGAGCATTCACAATGAAGCTGACATTCTTCCCACTATATTTAAAAGGCTCTCCTGCTGCCTGTTGTGCCCCATGAGGAAAGAGCAGAAGTGCAGGGTTTGACTCTGGGGTAAGACATCAGGTGTTTTAGTCTAGTTCTGCCATTTTCCAGCTGTGGGATCTTGGTCAAGACAGTTACACTCCTAACCCTCAGTTCTCTGTCTTGTAATAGAGATAACTGTAATGTTACGGTGAGGATTAAATGAGATAATTAATATAGAGTACTCAGCATGGTGCCAAGTCTAAGTGCTTATTCAAAAATTGATGGCTGTTGTTAGGTCCAGCTTCATGAATGAACGACTGTGGGGTTACACATAGTCTGGTTCTCAGAAGAGCCTCTTGCAAGGTTTATTGCTTTGTTGTCACCATCTTGAAATTCATAATAATTTTATCTTTGAACTTGTGATTTGTAAGTGATGTCCACTGGGGCAACAGAACATGCACGTGAGTAGCAGAGACAAGTAGAGTGTGCAAGCCCGCTACTCCTTGTCACTCATCACACACAGCATTGCAAATCTCCACGAGCACAGAATTCTGGTAGATTTACATAGTGTTGGAGTTCAATGAGACTCGAAGTCAATACAAGGTGTGTGCATCTTTGAGTAAGTAGAAGCGCTGACAGATCAGACAGACCATGCTTTCTTTTTGAACCAGAACTTGCTTCAAACATGAAATAAGAGAGTGTCATTCAAAGAAACACAAAAGACCAAAGAACCCTAATATATCCTCTCCTACTCTTGTTTCTTCCCGTTATTAGCCAACTTACCCTGAAAATGATGGCATAGTGGGAAAGGGAGAGATAGGGCAGCCATAGTTCCTTTACCTTTCATTTCTTCCTTATTCATTAGTGAGCCAGAGGCACAAGGTGTGGGTTGAACATGCCCAAATAAAGAACTGAAAGGAAAACAGTTGAGTTAATTTTGTGCATTATTTTCACTATTGTGGCCAGAATAAAATCCATCTGTGCATACAAGTTATAAAATATGATTGTGCCATTTCAGCAATTCTGAAAACAAAATGCCCTTATAATCACATTTAAAACTGGCATTGCACAATAGGAAGATAAATGTGAAAATTCATGCTAATAATTTAAAATTTTATTTTTTCTTTACTGAGAATGCCATTAAATAGCAAATAGAAAAACATGACAGTTAAGAGCAGGAGACCATATAAGAAAAGAAAAAGGTTTAATTTTAGTACCTTTAGAGAGTATGTTTGTTCTGCATCTTGGACAATGGAGCCCAAATTTTCATTTTTCACTAGGCTCCACAAATTATGTAGCTGACCCTGCTGTTGTTGCTGTTGTCATTATTATTATTTCATTTTAAGAATGAATCTAGCCATGCCTAAATGCCACTGCCTTCAGGAAGATGGCCCTGATTGCCTGGTCAAAATCAACATCTCTCTCTCTCTCTCTCTCTCTCTCTCTCTCTCTCTCTCTCCCTCCCTCTCCCCCAACCCCACTCAATCCTGTAGCCCTTTTATTAGATAGCTATCTATTTTAGCAAAAGCCTCAGCATGACATGTGCATACACTTGTCTCACCAACTAGACTGTAACCTTCTTGGGGTTAGAAATGTGAGGGCCAGAGTTCCCTGGCAGGCTGTCTGCCCATATCAGTGGTCAGTTAATGATTTCTGAATGGAATCCTTGCACTCTCTGGGAACTGCTTGTCCAGATTTGAATTTCTCTTCAGGGGCTCACCTGGATGCTACATTGATTGAATTCAACTTAATGCCCCAGAAGCACCATGACATCACTTTTCTTACAGTTTTCTTCCACATTTTGATGTGAGTCTTTGATCTCAGGCAGGCAGGATGAGATGCAGGCTGCGTTGGCTGCTCTATCAGTGGATCTCTGCTCCCAGGGGCAGTGAACGGATTGGCTTCCCCTCTGGACCCCGCTGTTCCCCTTTGGTTTCTCTCTTCCTCTGAGTCAGGTCTTCAGTTTGGGGAGTGACCTAGAGGGCAACAGAGGGCTCTTTCTTTCTCTGTTAGCAGAAAGGCCGAAGCTGGATGCTGAGAATACACTACTGTCTAGCCTTGGGGCTAGATCTCTAAATTGCTTCCTGCTGGGGGGGTCCTTGGAGTTGGGGGTGACCTGCACATACGCAGAGCTGATAATGCTGCCAGATGAGTCTGCCTGTTGCCCTTGAAGTAAACTCCAGACTCCTCATTGTGGCCTTAAGCACAACGTGGTTTAGTCCCAACCTCAGTCCCCACGGCTTACACCTAGCCCACGCTCCTGTGGTTGTGAGCATCTGAAACTCCCTAGGCACATCCGTTGGTAGACACCTGCCTTGCCTGCAATCCCCTGTGCTCTGGGTGACCTGATTTCCCTCAATCACTCCCCACACAACCCCCAACACAGCCTATCCACCCCCTTGGTGAATGCCTTCTTTAAGGTCATCTTAAACACGAAATATGGTTATTCGTTTGGGAATACAAAAGAATCTCTTTCTCAATCCTGTATTAGAGAAAAAAAGATGTTAGGATAAATATAAGCTGTAAAAGCTTGAAAACCAAACAGAACTAGAAGAAAACATATGTGTATGACCTTGTGATATGGAAGGTTTCTCTAAATATGATATTCAAGGCAGAAATCTAAACAAAAATGTTATATATTTGAACATAGAAAAAAATTAAATTTGCATATTAAAGTACTGCATGCACAATTAAAAAGCTGACATAAACCTATAATTTTCTTAGATTTAGAATATGATGAATGGCCTCAGTTTATAAAGTCCTCTGACAACTCATTAAGAGAAACATCACCACAGAAACAACATGAAAGACTAATTCATGAAAGAAGATATATAATAAATATTTTAAAAGATTATATTATAAAATGTTTTTCTTAGAAGCTATAAAAATTGCAATTGATTTTTATTGATACATAATATTTTTATTGATACATATTTATGAGGTACATATGGTATTTTGATACATGCACAGAATGTGTAATGATCAAATCCGAGTAATGAGATATCTATTACCTTGAACATTTATCATTTCTTTGTGTTTGAAACATTTCAAACCTTCTATTCTAGCTATTTTGAAATAAACAATATATTGTGTTAACTATAGTTACCTTATTCTGCTATCAAACAGACACTATTTTTACTATTTTTCTAGTATAAGTTTGGTAAAATTTTTAAATAATATTGTTTGTGGTTGATTAGATTATTGCTCAGCAAATATTTATTGTCTTGCCACTTCATTGATTTGGCCTCATGGTGGGCAAATTATATTCCTCCATCGCTTGTGTTGGGGTTAAAACACATGACTTACTTTAATCAATGGTATGTTAACAAATATTATTTGAGCAATGGCATAACAGGTGTTCATTTGATAAGAAGTTCTCTTTTGCATACCTGCCTTTTACTGTGAGAAGAACAAACGTTAGGTATCTGCTTGTTCGGATAGGAAAAGAGACAAGCGGAACAGACCTATAATTTGGAGCCAAGCCCAGCCTAGATCAGCTAAACTCCAGCCAACGCATAGACCAGTGAACAAGAAATTAATTTTATTATTGTAAGTTATGCCATTGAGTTCAGGAGGGTTTGTTACACAGGATGATTGTAGCAAACACTAATTGAAAAAAAAGTTTGATTTGGTGAAAATGTCAAGAAATTATTTTGGTCATTCCAGTAGGACAATTGAGAAATGTAAAGGAAAGGAGGAAAGGGAGTTAGAGGAGAGAGGAAGAGAGAAAGAAAAGAAAATCACACTGAATTGCTTGTCTTTTTAACTGAATTTCTGTCTAAGGTAATTGGAATTAGGATATACAATAGAAACAAATCCCAAAATCTAATAATGATGCCAAAGGATAAAGCAGAACCTAGAACCTTGTTGTTATGTATGATTATCAAATGGGTGAGGCTAAAGATGATAACTTGCACCCGGACAGTATTTTTCAAAATGACAAAGTTCCTCATGTGGTTGTCAAAATGTAACTCATTCCAGTTTTACAGACAAGGAAAATGATACTCAGAAGATTTACTGTTCCCTGAAGGTCACAAGCAGTCCTGAGATTTGCATGAGGGTCTTCTGACTCCTGAGAGGTTTCTACTATACTATACCCGTATCCAGTTATCCCTGGCTGGCTTAAATTTCTCTGCATGTTTCAAGAAGACAATTTCCTGAGAGAGTCTAACATGTGCTCCCCTCCTAAGTAGGAGACATGGGTCTCGCTAATGATCATATCTATACTAATTATGAGCAATGATGGTTTGGAAGGCCTAACTTTACACTTGTCTCAGATCTTGTCAATTCCCATTATGGGCTACTGCCCAGAATGCTCCTCATGAAAGGATAATAATTACTCATTATTTAAAGGATTCAATTAGGAGCCTTGCATCAAAGGGTCTTAAGTACATGCTGTGCTCCTTCAAAGTTAGCAATGATATTTACAAAGAGAGTCAGAGATAAAGGGCAGTATTTGGAGATTAAATGTTTGATACTTTGTATCAAAGCGATGATGCTGCCCACATGGAGAAAATCCAGTGAACTGAGTGTATCCATTGAAAGTTGCAAATAGAAAAGTCCGGTTTGGGTTCTGATCTCTCCACTACAACAGTTTGCCTTCCAGTGTACACACAGTAAGAAGATGACATACTCAAGTGGAAGAATTTGAGGAGAGGTAAGGAGAGGCACTTGTCACAATGATGTGGACTAGGTTTAAGGAGGCAACAGGGGGTGGCTCAGTTCCTGGTGCTGGCATCATCACCACAGGTCGAAAAGGGACAAGAGGAGGAAGTGGTATCAGTACACAAAGGGACAGTGGCCTGGGAAGGACCTCCTGGCAAGAGCTGGGGCTTTGGGAACAGGACTCACTCAACTTGAGCAACCCAGTCAGGAATGAAGCCAGGAAAATAAAGCCTCAAACTTCACGGTTTTTGTGGTTTTATTGTCTTACCATCGCTGCCCACGCTTCTACCCCTAGCCCCACAAAAATGCCCAAACGCAACCCAAAGTCCGAGGGCATGGTTGGCCATTGAGATAGACCGTTCTGAGCAGCCTTTCAGGGCACAGAGCAAGTGGAAAGCTGCAGACCTGTATCTGCTGCTCAGCCCAGTCCCGTCGTAATCCTGGGCTTTGCTCTGTAGTACGTGAACAGGTAAAGTAGAGAAATATGCTGCATGCACAAGACGAAGGAAGAGGATTGTCTGGGATTTAAAAACATGTTATGTGAGGAACAGAGAAGGAAATATGCAGAGATGCGGTGGGGCCTGCAAGACCCAAGAATGAGCCACTGTTTTGGACTTTTGGAACCACTGACTTGAAAGAGGAATTAAACGATTGCCAAACAGGCCAGGAGAATGGCCTTGGAGAAATGGATGGAAACTCTAAGGACGACAGACTTAGCCTCTCACTTTTTGGCAGGACATGGGCACCAGAGTTAGCTGCCTCACGTGAATGTAGAAATAGAGGAAATAAATTGCTTTTTGAGAGTTAAAGCCAAATCTATACTCAGTAGATGTGATTTTTGGTCTGTGGCCTGTGAGAGAAACACAGACTGAAAACGTTAAGTCAGAAAAGGCAAGGGGTAAAAACACTGTCCATGTTCCACCATTTATGTGTTTTGTAGGAAACTCAGTATGTTACATGTCATGTCATTTTAATCTTCACAACAACCCTGCACATCCAGATTCATTATTCCTATTTTACATGCACAGTGCTTGGATCCCTTGGAGGCTAAATCACTTGCCCAAACTCTCACAGCAGGTTAAGGGGCAGAGAAGTAAGTTAAATGCAGGTCTCTGAATTCAAAGCATTGCTCAGGGAAATAGAGCCAGAAGGCAACTGCGATTTAATAAAAAAAAATAACGCAGTGAGAATGATTTTATTATAAAGATGATAGTCTGATCTATTCCTTTGCTTCATCTTCTATACACATTTTAGAGAATTTTCCAGAAGACAGAGATGGGAATCTATGGTGTCACAGGTTAAATGGTGGCTGACAAGAGATTCAACCACCTGGAATGGAATACAGTTCTTCACAGATGTCATTAAGATAAGGATTTTGAGCTGAAATGATCCTGGATTAGGGTAGGCCCTAAATACAATGACAGGTGTCCTTATTAGAGACAGAAAAGGAGATGATAGACAAAAAGACACAGAGAAGATCATGTGAAGATGCAATGATACTGTCTCAAGCCAAGGGACATCAGGGCCACCAGAAGCCAGAAGAAGCAAGGAAAGAATTTTCCCTAGAGCCATCACAGAGAATGTGGCCTTGCCAACATCTTGATTTCAGACTTCTAGCCTCTAGAACAATGAGAGAAAATAATTTCTGTTGCCATAAGCCATCAAGTTTGTGGTAATTTATTATGGCAACCCTAGAAAACTAATACAAGAATTTTTGAGGCACTAAATAGATGTTTGTCCCCATGGAAGATAGAGGAGGGATTATTCCCCATGTTACTCTTCAAGCTTATTTCTCTGCTTAACTCAGATTCCATGACTCCCAAGAGACCCTTGGATTACTATTATAGCACCTGGCACCTAACAGGTATTCAATAAATATGTACAGAATGAATAAATATATGATAAATTCTTTGTCATTAGTAACTCTAAGGATTTAGCTGCTAGTTAATTGAGCACCTAATACTTCCTAAGCAAAGTTTGAGGAGCCCCACATACATTTTCTTTAAACTTGATGAGAACATTGCAAGAAAAGGATTAGTATTCCCCTCTTGCTTCTGAGAAGACCAGAACTCACAGAAGAATAGTGAGCTGCTGACTTCTATTTAACAATAGGTGGGACACGAAACAAGTTTATCTTCTTTCAAAGCCTACATTTTAACCTCTGTGTGGCAGCAGGTCTCATCTTACCTTGGAAAGAAATTGTCCTAAGCAGAAAAGTTGTTTTGGGGCATGGCAATGTTGAAAGGCAAATTCTGAAAAGTTTGGATTTCAGCAAAGAAATGCCTTGGCAAAAGCCACTTTGATCCCCAGGCAATCTTCTGACATTACTATCACTTTCTTTTCTTTTTTTTTATTTCAGCATATTATGGGGGTACAAATATTACGGTTATGTATATTGCCCATGCCCCCCTGCCCCCTCGAGGCAGAGCCTCAAGCATGACCATCCCCCATACATTGCACATCTCACTCATTATGTTTGTATATACCCATCCCCTCCTCCCCCCTCCCACCTGCCCAACACCTGACAAATGTTATTCCTATATGTCCACTTAGGTGTTGATCCGTTAATACCAATTTACTGGTGAGTACATGTGGTGCTTGTTTTTCCATTCCTGAGCTACTTCACTTAGTAGAATGGGTTCCAGCTGTATCCAGGAGTATACAAGAGGTGCTATATCACCATTGTTTCTTAAAGCCGAATAGTACTAATTATAATAAGGTACTTGGGCAGTCAGAGCCAGGCTGTCTCAGCAAAAAGTGGGATCCATGCTGGTGGAAGGGGTGAGTACTAGAAAATACTTGAACAGCTGATGCCCAGAGTGCTGAGATTTTTTTCATTCTATGAGACCACGTCAGGTGGCTGATTAAAGGATCAAAGGACAGAGTCAAGGTCAAAAGGCTTTGACAAGCTCTCAACTATAGGAGGGAATAAATATTAAATAAGTTAGCTTATAAAATGGCCCCACATACTGCCTAGAAGAGAGTAAATGTTCGATATCTGCTGCTTAATTATCAATTTTTCAAAAGCTTTTTAAGAAAGTTTAGTAAAATAAGAATATATCTTATATTTGAACACATTTGAACAACATTATCATCTAAACCTGAGAAAGTTGCATAAATCCTCTGAGCTGCATTTGTGAGAATTAAATGAGATGATGTTTGAAAATTCCTAACACTGCTTCTGACACATCAAACATTCAATAAACAACAGCCATTTTCTTATTTTAAGAGATGAGCTGTATAATATCTAGGGAAAAAAACCCTCAAAGAGGAGGGATTTTTCTTTTTAAAATTCATATGCGAAGAATATTTATGTCAAGGAAACAATGCTTAAGATAGAATATAGTAGCATGCAGAAATGTAGATATCTGTGTAAATTGTGCAATGTCATTTTTGAAAAAAATATATTTGAAGCTGACATTTAATAATGTAAACTTTTTATGTTCAGGAATATCTGTTTACAGCTGCATGGTCACATATATGATCTACAGATGGCTTCATATATAACAAATATGTGTGTTTACATGCAGATGTTCATTAAATTCAAGGGTATTTATTAATTTCCTTTATTGTCTGCATAATAATACACTTTAAAATACTTCTGTATAAATGGTATGGTGTTTGTGGTTAAAATTTGTTAATAATATTTGTGGGTAAAATTTAATTTAATTTCAGGCCATTATTTAGCATTTAAATCATCATTCTCAAGAATTATTCCATCTGGGGTGGTTACATGACACTCATAATATTGTTGCTAAAATCTACACAAGAGGATGTGTTAGTTAACATAAAGTTTGGTAGAAATTAATGTTATTGGTGAAGGGAGTCATGTTCAAAATAATTAGAAATACTGTATGGGATCTATCATGCTTGCATCCAGCTGCCTAATGTTATCTATGCAGTGTTCGAAGTCCAGGTTTGCATTGGTTCTAAATCTGCATGTCTTGCATCTCAATCATAAAACCAGCAGACCTTGCATGCAAACCTCTCTGCGCCCACTGTTCATGATAACTGTTCATCTGAGGGCTGTAGGAAGGTGGGAGTGGGAGGAAGAGTTCTCTGAACTATAGAAAAAATAGTGAGATTGTATTTTTGTACCTGTGTACAATTACTGGCTGTATATTTGACAAAAACTTGTAGAATCCTTGATTTATTGTAACAAAACACTTGGTGGCGAAGTTGAAGAGGATATAATCTATGGACTCATTTAAGTTCTCAGAGTCTCAGAGAAGATCTTTACTAGTAGCATATAGGCACTGGGCATATGCTAATTAGCATAATTCCACAAATTCTGGAAATACAGGTGATATTGTTTCTCAAGTATTATAATGTGCCATAAATTGCCATAAATTAAGCATTTATAATGTACTTGCCTATATTTCCAGACTCATGGGTCACCCTATATGTGTATGTATGTATGTGCATATATGTGTATACATGCATAATTTTACATAAATGCATAGGAGCTGAAAAGAAAAATACAGACATGTTTACAGTTTATAGAAATTACCTTTAGATAATTTTTATTTTCTTCTTGATCCTTTTTAAAATTTTCTAAATTTCCTTCAATAAATTAAGCAAACAATTTATAATAAAAATGCAATAAATGCTATAAAAATCTGCATTCACACTTCACAGTAGCAGATTTGTGCAAAGGAAACAGATGGCTGTTAGCCCTGTAACATTCTGTCTTCTAAAATTAGAGCCAGAGACTCCAGTGTGATCCATTGCACAAAATGGATTCCAGATTTAAAAATGCAAATAGACGTAATTACAAAGCATTGACCTAATCTGTAGGAGTGAGGGTGGATACAGTCAGCCCAACCATTTATTCAATGATATGTACTGAATACAGAGACACTGTCCTCAAGCTATGTACAGGGAAGTTTAGAAATGAAACATTCCTGGTCTCATGGAGCTTTCAGTTGAGTTGACAGCCTCAGCTATAATTACGGGTACAAGCTGGTATCTCTTTCTAGATAAAAGTTCCACGAAGGCAGAGATCCATCTGCTTTGTTCACAATTAATCTTCTAGGTCTATCCCCACTTGTGTCATATAATAGGTGCAAAATAAATGTTAGTCAAATTGAAATGGAAAGGATTTGCTAATGAAATTCAAGCCGATAGAAATCAGTTCACCAAAATTTTTGGATGCCTGATGCCTGAATTTGAGTAAGCTCCAAAATAAGAGCAGCACTGGGACCCAGAGCCCGGAAGCCTCACTGGAGACTCCAGTCAGAGTGTGATACAGGCAATGGCAGAGTTGTATACAAAGTATACAGTTAGCTAAGTGGAGAAAAAGGTTACTTCTTACAAAGGTAAGAGGTCACAAAAGACATCCTTCAGGTCATTCCAGAGCTGGGTAATTAAAGCATAGGAGTCAGAAGGGTAAAAAGAGGAGAAAGGACATTCTAAACAAGGAGAAGCAGCATGTGAAATTGCATTGAGGGTTAAAGCAACATGGTATATATATTTCAATAATTGGCCATTGGGATTGGTGAAATAAGTCGAGGGTTTGGAAGACATAGCATGGAGGGAGATTGGTTGTGCTGGAGGGGATGAGTAGCCATGAAGTGTTTAGAAGCAGCAAAGTGACATAATGCAATACATTTTCAATAAAGCTTCCAGGCAGCTGTCTGTAGGATGTCCTCTGTGGGGAATGGTGAATGGCAGGGAGGGTGCTGAGACAGTTGGAGCAGGAGCTGGCAAGACAAGGTCTTGAGTAGGTAGAATTAAGGGCTATTTATAAAGTCATTTTGACATAATTTGGTGGCATCATCCACTCATTCAGCAAATATGTTTTGAGTTAAAGAATAACTCAAAATATGTTAAGTTCAATAGTCATGTCAGGTTATTGGAGAAAATACTTGGAAAATGTTCTGTCAAAGTAGTATTTTTGGACCACACTTTGTGAAGTTTTTTTTTTATATTATGATATTGAATCATATCTAGTCTTATTGAATGATAATAATAGTGTCACTTATATCCTGTAAGCTTTGTAACTATGAAACTCACTTGGTCATTGCAAAACCCTGACTGATAAAAATAAATCATAATGGTACCCATTTTAAAAATAGCAAAAGGAAAATGATGCTTAGAGAAAGTAAAAAATTTGTATGATATCAAACCTTATATAAATGACAGTGTGTGTGAGAGAATGTGTGTGTACATGTGTACATATGTAAGTTTTTCAAACCCTATATCTAAGGTGGAATCACCAGGCTAAACTACAAAAAAAAAAAGGGAAAAAAGAAAACAATTATTAAGCTTGTGCCTATGAGAGAATTATAGCCTAAACTGATAATTATTAGACCTCTGATAGCAAAGTGAAGAATTCAAAGAATACTATGGAAAATGCCCATAAATCATAACTTTTGCTCCAATCAATTTTATCTAAAAAAAAAAAAAACTTATCTTTTAAAGTGCAAACATGATGTAAGGCAGCAGTCCCCAACATTTTTGCCACCAAAGACCAATTTCACAGAAGACAATTTTTCCATAGCCAGGGGTGGAGGGATGGTTTGGGGATGATTCAAGATCATTACATTTATTATGTAGTTAAACTTCTCTGCTAATAATAATGTGTATTTGCAGCCACTCCCCAGTGCCAGCGTCACCTCCTCAGCTCTATTTCAGTTTATTGGGCATTAGATTCTCATAAGGTGTGCACAACCTAGATTGCCCGCATGCTCAGTTTACAGTAGGGTTCGCGCTTCTGTGAGAATCTAATACCAACTGATCTGACAGGAGGCGGAGCTTATGCGGTGATGTGGACAATGGGGAGTGGCTGTAAGCACAGATGAAACTTTGCTCTCTCACCTCCCCACTGCCTGGTAGGACCAGTATCAGTCCCTATCAGTCCGTGGCCTGAGACTTGGGTAGGGTAGATGTAAGGCATAGAGGAAGTTATCATTCTTTGACATTGGGTTCAGTTTACCAGAATCCCCTCTGCTCATGAATTCAATTTTATTAAGTTGACATGATCAATTATTATTTCAGAATAGGAGTAGTGAGTGGAAATAGTATAGTTTTAATCTAACAAAAATTTTAAAATAAAAAAAAATTATTGTTCCTTGTTCTTGAGAATATCATTCCTTTTGGCTACATCTTCAAAAGCAAAATCTTAGGTTCTAACTGGTGATTCAAAAGAGAGCAAAAAAAGAGAACACTGAAGATAAAATGATTCGAATGCTTACTGATTTTCTCTGATTTAAACACCAGTGGACAAATTTGAAAATGAAAACATATCCCTTGCATCATAACTGCATTTTTGCATTGATCACACCTTCAAAATTCAATGGCTTATGCATTCATAAACCCTCCCTCCCTTAATATACCTCTTTCATTCAGCAGCCATGAGCATATCTTGAAACAAATACAAGTTTATTTCTCCACTGATTAAAGGTCTCCAATGGTTCCCATTTCATTTAGAATTGGATTCAAAGTCCTTGCTCTGGCCCACGAAGCTCTGATTACTTTCTCTGCTTACTTCTGAAACTTCTCCCCTCTCTAGACTTCTGTTTCCTTCTGTGCCTCACTTCTGCCATCCCATTTCTGATTTTTTTTCCTGAACACTCCATATTCTTTTTATATGTTTGTACTTGTACAGCTAGCGTTCCAGAGTTCTAGTAGCTGCATTCTGTGGAACTTTCTAGAAACCTAGATGTAAGAAAGAAGTGGAAAGTAGCATTGACTGTAGCACAATGGTTTTAGTTCATTTTTTTTTTTCACTTAACTTAGTAAATTAACTTTATTCTGAAAAACTGGGAGCGATCATGAAAACTCATGACTATTAAGGGAGCAATTGTAATTATATCATGATAATGACAGAGTCTATTTTAATTATGATTTGCTCATCCACAGCAGACTGAAGAGAAGAGCTCAGAAGCTGGCCTAAGGGAACAGTGAGGCATGAGCAATGTGAGCCACCCCATACTATTCAAGAACAAACAGCACAGCTCTAGGGGAAAGAAGTCTTAAATTCAGGTCATCAACCAATCAGCTAAATGTATCAAACTGGATGTAAGGCCAGGGGCAGACACACGACCTATTGGTTAGAGAACACAGAAGGGCACATTCAAGACACAAAGCTAGGCAACTGTTAATTGTTCACAGACATGTGAGTTACATGAAACCAAGCACAGAGTCCAACAGAAGGACCACGTAGCCAAAAAGCATTATGACAAGCAGGAGATTCAAAGGAAGAGGCCAAAGGAACCAAAGGTAAATATAAAGCTGCAGAAGTTTGCAATGAGCATAGCAAACAAGGGGCTGCATAAGGGCACATAAATAACATGCAAAAATCAATAAGGTAAAGATGAATAGCCCAATAGAAAATTGAACATGAAATGTACAGAAGAAGGAATATAAAAGATCAATAAATGTATAAAAAGCTGTTCTAGCTCAGTCAAATGCAAATTAAAACAACAATAAGATACTATTCCTCATCCACTGATTTGGCAAAAATGGAAAGATTAATAACAGCCATTTTAGCAAGAGAATTGGGGAACGACTCTCTTACACTCTGGTGGGAATGTACATTTGCAGAGCCCATTGGGAGGGTAAATTGGCATTATTTATGATTCTAGTATCTATTTTGAAAAAACATTTTCAGCAGGACCTAGAGAATCAGACATATAGATGCTCACTGTGGCATTGCTTGGAAGCAAAAATCAGGACATTAATGCCTACTACTACTGGAATAACTAATAGTCTTGGACACTGCATAGAACATTGAATGGCCTCTAAAATAACAAGGTAGATCTATATCAACACATAAAATTCTCTGAGACATATTGTTAATTGAGGAAAACAGTATGACTCCAATTGGTAACAAACAAAAATCTTAGTCAAAAACCCCTACAGGCGTAACAACACTATGTGCACAAAGGCTTTTAAAACCAGGCTAAAAAGATAAGAGGCTCCGCACCTAGCAGGTCGCCAGTAATTACCTGTGGAGAGAGTATGGGCCTGAGGCCAGGAGTTATGAAGGATCTCATTTGTTGTGCAGTGTTTAAGTGAAATTCAAACTGGACTGCACATGTTGCAAAAGATTGAAAATTTGCATAATTTAAAGAAGAAACGAATGAGTGTACTGGAATGACAAGGATACATGCTCCTGCTTCCAGTTCTTAAGGACATCATTAGATATTTCTAACAGTCATTTGTATTAACATTAAATTGATTTATTTTTAAAAACATTAGTCTTAGAAAATGCAGTTATAGAAATGAAAAAGAATAAGGGAACAATCAAACATAACATTTGCACATAACCTGTGATTATGAACACAGGATATGAAATAACATTTTCCAGAAAACTTAAAAAAGAAAAAAAAAAAAAACAGCAGCCATCTGGCTAGTCCAAGCTGCGATATCCTCCATGCGTAAATTATTTGTAATGAGAACAGCAATCTCTTTATCTCTTTATGCAAGATATCAATTGCTTTAAAAAATAAGTAAGTAGCAGAACTTAGAAGTAGGAACCTCAGTGTTAAGACTTAAAATTTACCTGGTTCATACTGACAATGTCATAGATGAATAAATAGCACTCCACATATAGTACATAAATAGTACTCCAGAGTACTAGGTAAGGAATTTTGGGTTGCACACAACAGTAATCAACTCTGGTTAAGTAAAGCAAAAAGAGAATGAATCAGGTAGATAAAAGTGGCTGTTGGAAGAGCAGGAATAGCTGAGAAAGTAGCCTTAGAAACAGGGCTTCTGTGCTTAGATATCACTTACGAGATGCTAACTTTACTCTGGGAAGCTATAAAAATAATATGCATTCATTGAGTTCTTAAAATATTCCCAATGCTATCTTATGCCCTTTAAGTGTAATGGGCACATGCTTAAATGTAATATAAGTCTAATGACTCCTTTATTTTCTCTCAAAAATGATTACTATGGCCACTTTACAGGTAAGCAAACCATTAATGCACAAGATGTAGCACTGGGAGTCGAGCCAAGCAATAATATTGCAGGGGCCACACTCTTGTTCACCATGAAATTATGCCTCTATTATGTGATCAGAAAACCGGGATAGAGTTGTTGTTGGAAAATGGTGGCTTAGTCAGTGACTGCTTATCTTAGCCTCTCTTGCATCCTCTGCCCAGTAAACTGGGCAAAGAGATATGTGCTACCTCCAAGCTCATCCTTCAAAACATTTTGCATGATCATTTATGTTTTCTCTTTTCCCACTTGCCTGGAGGACTGCAATGCCCTGGATACACTTAGAAGCCACATGTTTAGGATACTGGAATCTTCATCAGCCTGAGTCCCTGGATGACTGTGTGATGTACCTTCCCATCTCATATCCACATTACTTGGGGAAGAAATATATGTCTCTCATGATGAAGCACTGAGATTCTAAGATTAATCTACTATAACAGCTACCATGACCTTAACAAATATATCCAGACATGGACAATGTAGTATAAAATACAGAAGAGAGACTGGATGTCTGAAGAAATCTCCCCAGTGGAGGTAGCATCTGAGGTTTAAGAAGAAAGACAACAAAAAACTTCTTGAAAATGTCTCCCAAAGCTAGCTGCATTTTAGGAAGCACCCGGGTTTGAACTTAAAGGGCTTTTTGAGTAGACAAGGACTCTGAAGTGCTAGAATTTCCCAGGCTGTTCAGAAGACATGCACCCATGGGAAAAACTAAAACCGGAAGTGCAATGGGGCCACTATCTTCTATTTCCTACTGTGATCCAACTGGATTCGTTCATTGTGCATTCCTGGGCATCCACTGTATGCTCAGGGCTCTGTGTTGTTTGTTTGTTTGTTTTTGAGACAGAGTCTCACTCTTTTGCCCAGGCTAGAATGCCATGGCGTCAGCCTAGCTCACAGCAACCTCAAACTCCTGGGCTCAAGCAATCCTTCTGCCTCAGCCTCCCAAGTAGCTGGGAATACAGGCATGCGCCACCATGCCAAGATAATTTTTTTCTATATATTTTTAATTGTCCAGCTAATTTATTTCTATTTTTTTTAGTGGAGATGAGGTCTCACTCTTGCTTAGGCTAGCCTCGAACTCCTGAGCTCAAACGATACTCCCGCCTCGGCCTCCCAGAGTGCTAGGATTATAGGCGTGAGCCACCACACCTGGCCAGGGCTCTGTGTTAAAGCCAATGAGAAGAAAAACCAATAGACAAACAAAGCAGCAAAATATAGTCTTTTATTTTTTTCTCAAGGAGTTCCCAATCTAAGGAAGGAAAAATAAACTTGGCTTGAAGGAGGTGGTGGGTGATGGTGTTAAGTTCTTTCAAGTGCTCGCTCCTCCATTTGGAGTTGGAATGTAAGTGACGTGAACAAAAGCCAAAGAACATTTTGAGTTTCTATATACCAGATAGCAGAGTGATCTTTGGGGAGAATTCCAATTCATCATCTCATTGATTATTTCTTTTGCACTAGTAACTTGTCTGTCAAGAATTGATTCAGTTTATATTGAATGCTACTGTGCATTGTACAGATTTACATATCTCATTCTATATAACGTTCAAGATAAGTTTCTGAAACTGACATTATTACAATTATTTTAAAGGGTGACATATGGCTCAGAGTGAAGCTGCTGCCTGTATCTATCCAGGCACAAAGAGACAAAGTACGTATTTGAACCTATCACTGCACCGTATACTCCCAGAGCTGTGTCCATTCCCCTATAGCATTCATTTCACCCTGTACTCATTTCCTTCCCTTGGTATTTTTTTAGCTCTTATTTTCCCTCTGCCAAGTAGCTGTTTCCCTTCTGAGCCTCCCCTACTTGAGACTGAAATCTTAAGCTTCAACATTCACCTCACTCTACTTCAACAAACCTTGGAGGGAGGTAGGGAGGGAGGAAGGAAATAGAAAATAGCTCAGCAGATGTTTCTGGATAAATGTTTTTTTTAAAAGTGCAACTTGCTAATGTGGAGGTTTATTTTAGGGCCTGCCAGTGTTAGCAGATGTTTGAGAAGATGAATACCTGCTTAGACAATTATACATAGGAATTGATAGCAGGTTTGCATAAAGAGTCAATCTTAAGAAAAAATAATATAATAGGATCTCTTATATAAATTCAGCATGCTTATCCTAAATTAGTTCTTGGGGACTGATTTGGACCCTATATTTATTCTTGAACCTTTGTACTTATAAAAATGAGACTATGCAAAAGGGGAGGTAGAAATAGACTGTGCCTACTGACACAAGCTAGAGAATATAATTAGAGAACACAATGCCTAGAAACTCTGACACTCAGAAGCTGGGACTCCTATTAATTGCTGCTATGTTGGTTTTGGACATAAATATTTACACTTCATTTCCCATTAAAATTCTGCTTCTTAAAATATTAAGCCCAAAACTCTGATTGCTAGATAATTAATGACAAAATAACACATCAAGACTTTCAGGAAATTGAAGGTGTGCAATTTCAACTCTGAGTATTCTCACGGTGGGGAAGGTACACGCCCAACAGCTGTGTTCAGCAAACATTCAGGGTGCATTTGCCTATGGGAAAGAATTTAAGTCTTGGAATTTATAGATAAGTAGGAAACAGCTCTAGCTCTTCAGCAGCGTAAATCTGGTGGATATCATGTAACAAACCTGATAGATCCCATAAACCTTATGAACAAAATTCCTTCTGAATGGGAAGAAGTTTTAGAAATAAACTTCAGACAAGATTAAGGCCTCCCTGGGCCTGAAGGAGAAAAGTGTACCTGGGAAATTTTTCCTTTGAAAAACCATCAGAATGGTAATGGGAGGTTCATCATGGTTCTGATTTAATCTTCTCCGAGATCAGTAAGTATCTTGAGAAATGACATGCTTTTCTGGGGACTGGATGGTGAGGGCAGTTTGCCTTCCAACTGGCAAACACAGCTGAGGGGTCTGCTTTAGCAACAGTCTGAATATAGTTACATCTGACAATCTTTCCTGGACTTGTATCATTTCTCCGGGTCTGCTCATAATTTTCCAGCAAGCACTATAACCTTGTACCCTCAGTGTGGAAGTCTTCCTTACCTGAGTGACTATATTGCTCTCCCAAAGGACCTCACCATTTGGCAACTCCCTGCATCTCCAGTTTCATTTGCAGCGAACCCCCCCCCCAACAATATTAGTCTTCTGAGAAGCCCCTAGATGTGCCAACATCTTTAAAACCCCTTATTTTGCAGATACTCTTTCTATCTGACAAACGTTTGCTCCTAAGCTTTGCTTCAGAGCGATGACCTATTCATTCTTGAAGACCATGACCTGGTATCTCCAGATCTTGGAAATCTTCCTGATCTAATCTTTGTTTTTTTCCAGTGTGCCAGGCACCTATTTCTATTATTGTTATTATCCTACAATATTGACATTATAAATTTGCATGAACGCCCCCCCAAATAGCTGTGTATTCTCAAGGGCAGGAGTGTACCAGACCCATCTCCGTGGCTCCTCTCCCAGCATAGGCCCTGCACCTAGCAGGGAAATCACTACAGAGCTTTTGCATTTCTGCTTTAGTCAGAACAATTCCCATGGGAAGAACACGCTTCAAAAAGGCTTAAGCACTGACAAGAGGGTATTGGTTCACCTGAGTGGGTGGCGCTGGGTTGCACTGACCTCAGATTTGACTTCATCCAGTGGCTCCCTGTGCTTGGACTTGGCATCACTTGACTCCAAGGACTGGTTTTATTCATATACAATTCAAATGCACTTTTGCCAAGTAGTGGTGGCTTGATGTTCTGGGATTATATGCTTGCACTTTATGACCTAAAGGAAGAGGGAAAACATCTCTCTCAATGGCCATGTATAAATTCCCAAGGAAGGTTCTGATTTGTCAGGATTGAGGCTCATGGTCACCCCTGGGACACTTGCTGAAGCTAAAAGGATAGGCCAAGATGGTTGAGGGTAGATCTGGGTGAGTGATCTGGTCTATGGGGTACTGAGATCGTCAGCCACACCTAAACCACACAGAGTAAGGCAGGGGAAAGGAAAGAAAGGTATTAAGTGAGACCAAAAGAAGCAGAGAATAGGTCTTCAACAGATAAAAACAACAGTTGTTTGTTACTCTAATTACCTTAGTATAGCATATGACAGATACTGAGTGCTTAATAGATGTTCACTTACCGAATGAATTTGCAAAAACATATAGGTTTAAATTTATTTATCTCTCTCATCCCATCAGTGACTTGGATGATTACATAGAAAGAACCCTGTGTGTTTCGTGATTGTAAGTTCGTTCCTTTGTTCAAGACCTATACTCTTCAATCTCACAATATACCATGTTCAGCTTCCAGCATAAAATTTTTATTTATATTAAGAGCCTCTCAATCCAGCAATACAGTTGGGCTACTTTTAGACTTCTGCCCACAAGCAACGGAATCAATCTGTTTCCTACAAAGTGTTGTTTGCTGTGATAATCTCACCTCCATCAAATGTTCCTATCTTTAACTCCTTGTTATTAAAATTGTGTACAGACAGCTCAGGAACAATAAAACCTTGGGCTGAGAGTATCTGGCAACATCATACAGTAGAAAGGCAACTTGTTTGGGAAATTTAATCTTAGTTTTAGATTTATCTTTGCTACCAATTCTCCTTGGACATGTTACTTCACATCTATCAGCTATTTTATCTATAATAGGAAAGATTTAATTAGATGATTTCTTGGTGACTTTCAGCATTAATTCTCTATGCATATATGGAAGATTCTTATGACAGTTACAAGATTGAGAAACGATGTCTTCATCCAAACCATTTAAACCCACTAAACATGGCACATTCATCAATCATGGATTAATAAAATGTGATATATGTATACCATGAAGTACTATTTAGTCACAAAAAACAGTGGTAACTAGTACCTCTTGCATTATCCTGGATAGAGCTGGAGCCCATTCAACTAAGTGAAGCATCACAAGAATGGAAACACAAGCGCTACATGTACTTAGCATCAAATTGGTAATAATTGATCAACACTTCTGTGCACATATAGTAGTAACATTCATCGGGTGTCGGGCAGGTGGCTGGGGGGAGAAGGGGATGGGTATATTCACACATAATGGATGTGGTGTACACTTTCTGGGGGGTGGACATGCTTGTAGCTCTGACTTGGGTGGGGCAAAGGCAATATATGTAATTTAAACATATGAACCCCTGTCATATTCTGAAAAAAACTAGAGACTTTCTGAAGGCAGTAAGCTGCGGCAATCTCAGGGATTCCCGTGCTTGCTTTCTGTCTTTCAAATTTATTCTCATTTATTACTTGGTTTACAAAGGCTTGAAAAGACTTACTGCACATATTCTGTCCATTTTTGGTAGTTTCAGGTAAGACCTCACTTCTCTTGTTGTATAGCCATATTCATTAAGTTACTCTTCTCTTTTCTTTTTTTTTCTTTCTTCTCTTTCTTTCCTTTCTCTCTCTCTTTCTTTCTTTCTTTCTTTCTTTCTTTCTTTCTTTCTTTCTTTCTTTCTTTCTTTCTTTCTTTCTTTCTTTCTTTCTTCCATAATTGGCTTATTCATATCTCAAGTCATTTAAACTTGTGTTTTTTTCCTTTCCTTCCTGAAATATTTTACCCAATAACTATACAAAATTTATTTAAACAACACTAATCCCCACCTATAATTATTCAATTTATTTCGATATATTTGTGTACACATTGTCTCTTGCTAATCATTAAGATATAAGTTCCTTGAGAGCAGCACTCTTATCTGCTGTTCTCATTGTGTTCTCAGAACCTACAAAAATGCCTGGACCTTACTAGTTTTACTAAATATTTGCTTAAATAAGGAGTGATGCCAGATTTTAAAAATCATATAAAAGTAGGTTTATAATATGTGCCCATAAAAGTTTTGACAATTAGTGTGGCTTAAGAAAAAAAAAGTTGCTCATCTCACGTAACAAATGAGAACAGTTTGAAGATTAGAGTACAATAGTTGTGAGATTAGTTAACTTCGGGGCTCTGTGACATCATCAAGGATACAGGTTCTTTTTATCTTCCTGCCTTGTCATCTGCAGAACATTCGATTGCAATCTTAGTGTGGCTTCCCAAGATAGTTGCCACTGTTGCAAGCAGCAAAACAGCTTTCAGGTTGTAAAGGGATCTTATTTTCTTCTATTCCTTTCTAAAGGTGAGGACAACTTTCCCAGAATCTTTTCAACAGACTTTCCTCACATCTCCTTGAGCAGCCATTGGTAATCATTCCCAACATAACTGGTGACAGTGGGAATAGAAATTACCAAGGTTGCTTTACACCAAGCAAGGTTCACTTTCACCCTAGCCCTCCCTCCTTGAGCTCTGGCTTCTCTGTAGGGCTCTTTCCTCCCCTCTCCCAAGCACTTGGCTGCCTGAAGTTGTCAAGAGTGGAGTTCTATTAGAAAATAAACATGGGAAGTATGTAGCTAGGATGTCACAATTTATTTTCTTAGAATAAGAGTGTACAATTCAAACATTTAAGTAAACTTATTTTAGTTCCTGTAGATAATCTCTTGACTTCTTTAAATATTTGCTAGAGTGTGAGACAAGCCTTCTGATGTCAGTGAAGTTAAACACAGGGGCTTTAGCTTGTGTTTCCAGTCTTTCACTTTGTGCGACATCTCCAATCCTCAGACTTCCTTTCTGGCATATTTTCCACGACACTGATGCACATTTTCAACTGAAAATCCTCTTTCCACAAACTTCCAACAAGCTGGCCATGGGTTTTTTAAAGCAAAAATGTATTTCATTTTGTATGTTTAAAAAATAGAAATTTAATCATAGTACATTTCTTGTCATGATTCACCCATTTGAAAATATTTACGGCATATTTTGTTTACAGTGAATTTACAAATCTTACCAAATACTTTGAGGAAAAAATATTGTGCTATGCTTAATTCATCTTTTGCCCAACTCTTGTACTCACATTTAAAATTATATTATTTCACTCCAGAGAGGAATCATAGACATCATTGGTTGGTGTTGAAAGTGTAGAACCTGAGTCTGAGGAAATTGCTTTCATCAAAGTCCAATGTAGAGTTGTGTAGGAGCCGACTCATGTCAGCTCATGAGAGTCAGCTGTGGGCATCTGCTCCTAACCCCACCTGCAGTGATGCTAAGTTGTTACCTTGACATTGGTTATCATGGGAGTATTTTCACCATGGAAATTGGCAATATGCTACAAATCATGTTGTTTTCTTTTCTGAAGCAATGGTTGTTAAACATTTACCAGCAAGCCACATAATTATTAAGAGGCAGAGCAAGATATAGAATAGGAGAAAAAAGTTAAGAATAATTTTAAAGCCCTATATTAGTAGAAATATTATTGATGCATATTATCATTATTATTATTACTATCTCCTGACTCAAAAATCCAGTCTCTTTTCCACTAAATTGTGATGGTTTATATAACTCATTCATATCTGTTCCTCTTCCCAATGTGGTGGATTCATTTATGTCTGAATAAAATTGGGTTGGAGATAGTTTTAGTCAAGGTTTCAGTGGAGAAAATAATAAAATAGACTCTAATGTAGACAGAAAAGGAACATATAAATGTATAAGTACTTACTTACAGAATAAAGAAATAGTGGAGAATCAGGCTTGGTGAATTGCCAGGAACCAAAGGGACCTGACAGCAGAAACCGAAGTCAAGGTCATGACTACAAGACAGTCTGGTTGAGATGTGGCCACTGGTGCTGCCACCTCAACTCTGCTGTGTCCATTTGATGGAGTTCTGCACAGTCTATGCCTCTTGGCACTAACCACTCAATATTTAAACTCTGGTAGAACCAGCTGACTGGATATGGCTAAGTCATGATGCTGCTAGCATGCCATAAGAATCTCACTTGCTTCAGCTTCTATAGCAAGAGGTGGAAATTATCCCTTACAAATACAATTCCCACTGGCAAATTCACGGAAAAGTAGTAATGGAATTTGGTGGCAAAAGTGAAAACAAAGACCAAACAAATGTTACCTATAACTTTCATTGGTAAAGACTGGAGAGAAAAGAGGACACAGTGTACTTACCACATGGTCATGTGAGGATGGGATGGAGGACGTGAGGAGTGACAGGCATAGAGCAAGGCAGAGGTGGCTGCTGGTAGCCATGAAACTTTCAAGATAGGATTGTTTGGTGAATTTATTGTTGTTTTAGGATGGATTTTTTTGTCCTAAAGAGGCATCTCCAAAAAGCTGTATTTCTCAAATTTATGTAGAGAGAGAAATGGCTCAGAGATAAGATTAAAAGTGGGTTCCTGAACAGTGATAAATGGCTTTGCTAATTGAGTAGGGATCTGGAAGGAGAAAAAATTTAAAAATCAGAGCCAAAAAGGTCTGCAAAAGACACATGTAGACGGGCACATGGAAATGGGAACAAAGGACTTTTGTGTCTCATGTAGATGCCTGCCAGGAAATCTTCCACTTCAGAAGAACCACTAAATAACCAGGTAAGCATGATGACTCTTGCAGTGAATGGCAACAAGCCCTTGTGTCTTCAGCCACACAGTGTTTGGGCAATAGGCCATGACTGGTACAGCCATGGTGGCAGGGCACGAGTCACCCTTTGCATCTACCGGCATGGACCTGGATTCTTACCAGGCTTAGCCTAGGTTCTCCTGCTATCATGTGCCCAAACTTTCAGCAGCACAGATGGGCCCACAGCACAAGTCCTCAATATGACTCTATCCCTTGAACAGTCAAGCCTGCCACACGGCATCCAGGTTATGTTGGGGACAATGGCTGGCTAGAAAGTAATTTGTCTTTACTTGAGCAGATACCTATCCCTGATACATGTTTGCCTTCCCCAACTTCAGTATCTCTGCCAGCAGCAATGTCCAAGAGTGCAGACAGTACCTGATTAATAAACCCAGGTTTCTACACTAAATTAGCACAACCCAAGCGATTCATTTCATTCAAAATGTTCATCATCACTGATCATCAGGGAAATGCAAACTAAAACCACAATGAGATACCACCTTACCACTGTCAGAATGGCCATTATTAAAAAGCCAAATAACAACAGATGCTGGCATAGATGCAGAGACAAAGGAGTGTTTATACACTGTTGGTGGGACTGAAAACTAGTAAAACCCCTACGGAAAACAGGATGGAGATTCCGCAAAGAGCAAAATGTAGATCTATTATTTGATCCAGCAATCCCACTACTGGGTATCTACCCAAAGGATAAGAAATCATTTTATCAAAAAAGACATCTGAACTCAAATGTTTATCACAGCACAATTCACGATTGCAAAGATGTGGAATCAACCTAAGTGACTATCATTTGATGAGTGGATAAAGAAAATGCAGTATGTGTGTTTACACACACACCCACCCACACACACACAAGCACACAAACACACTATGAAATATTTCTCAGCCATAAAAAGGAAAGAAATAATGTATTTTGCAACAACTTGGATGGAACTGGAGACCATTGTCCTAAATGAAGTATTTGAGGAATGGAAAAATAAACACCACATGTTCTCACTAATAAGCGGGAGCCAAATGATGGGCACTCATGGCACAAATAGATGTACTGGCACTGGAAAACAAAAAGGCAAGGAGTTGAGAATGGGGTGAGGGGTAAAAACTTACTTATCTGGTACAATGAACACTGTCCTGGTGACAGCCCTGACTTCAAGCATTATACACTGTATCCATGTAACGAAACATTTGTACCCCATTAATATTCTGAGATTACAATAAATGAAGTGCAATCATCTTCTCATAAAAGAAATCCATTGATCCTACCACATCCTTAGAAGCAGCCAGCCCTATAGAATGTCAGAAAGGCCTATAAAAGACTGATTTAAAACACTACATGGGGACAGTATCTCAGGGCGCCCTCCTTCATAATATGTTATGTGCTTGGCAATGATTCATGTATGGTGAGATGTCCCCAATAGACAGAATTCACAGGTCTAGGAAAATTTCACAGGCAAAAGTAGGACTTTTTCTCTCATCCTGACTCTTACAGACCCACTTGCAGAGGTTATACTTCCTTCCACAACCAGGGATCACAGTAAGGGGCCACCAGCCCTGAAGATATGGCTGCCACCTGCTCACTTGAGATTCTTTGTACCTGTGGACAGTCAGGTAAAAACATTATTGTATTGGTTTGGGTGACTAGCCTGATCTTTGTGGGGAAATAAGGTTGCCACTATGTCATGGGAGCAGGGAGGTCCTCTCAGGATTCAGGTAGTCATGTTTTGTAGCTTCCACATCTGCGGATAGCAGAGCACAGTCAGGTACAGTGAACTTGCCCAGAAAGGGCCAGGTATGATATGGATGGCGGTACCTTACAACATGCAAGTACCTCAGACTAGCTGACGTGCTGCTGGCTAAAGGTGAGGAAAGTGCAAAATGGAGGAGGAAGATGATGAATTTTAGTTACAGCCTCAGGGACACCTGAGAAGGTGTAATGCCATAGCTTGTCTCACCAACCCTCAGGACTGTTTTAGAGATTACTTCTGGCTGCTACCTTGAAGAGTCAGTGGCAGAATGGACTTCATACGAGCACGGTCAGAGCTGAGTATGCAAGAGGTAGCAGACGCTCGTGATGTTCTGTCTCCCATTCCTTCTGATGTCACCATACAGCCCTATTGGATGGCTCCCTGCATGCTACAGATGTCCCACCTACAGCAGGAACTTCAGCATTTCTTGCTTTTTTGCCTTGGAGCTTTTTCTGATGCCGTCTCAGCCCACATTCAGGGCATCCCAGAAGTTCAAGAAAGTATTGCTCCTGTGGCATCCCCCAACCAATAGGACATGAGAGTTGATGGATAAATGTTGCAACCTTTCATCCCTGGAGGGACCTTTCTTAAAGGGTTCTATGTGGCCCCAGTGCAATTGAAGCCAAGTTCTGATACCAGTAAACAGCTTGAAGATGCACATTTCGTTTACTTTTCTACTTTTACTATCTCACTCCTAGCACTCCCTCACTTCTGATTTTGGAGTCACTTTCCAAAGAAACAATCTGTACCCAAATTCTTGTCTCAAGCTCTGCTTCGAGAGGAAACCAACCTAAGAGAGTAGGGAGGCTGAGTGAGTAATCCAACTGTTGCTTGGTGAGCACAAAGCATGATCACTCTCCTGGCCCCACACCCCAGTGTATTCCCTGTTGTCTAAAATGTGTGGGATCCCACATTTAGTGTATTCTTCCCTGGATCACATTCAGGTACGATTTCTGTGTAGTTGACATATTCAGACCATAAATTTAAAATATTACAATTTATCTAGATCACTTAACCCAGGGCCTGGTGTACACTATCGATAGTGATCATTACTATTATTATCAATATTATATTGCTGTGATAATTATTACCATCATTATAGCACTAATATTCATACTGCTAATGCTGTTTAGCCTAAAGGTTACTGTTTCCTGCTATTGTTTTGACTTAGTTTGTTTCTCTCTTATTTCAGTGATCCTGTGGGAAAAAAAGCTCACAATTGCCATCAGCTAATGCTTAAAATACACTGCAAGATTGTTTTGAAAATTAGCCTACAGTGACTAGTGACTAGAACAGGGACTACCATGTGGAATAGTCTCAGCAATGCTTATTCCCCTTCCACTGCTATTAATATTAGCTATTATCATGAGTATCACCAATAATAAAATCATTACTATCATTATCACTTGCATGGCATTTCAAATCTTAATGCAATGATAGAATTTCTCCTTTTCTTTGCTTTAACTATCATGACCCAATTAAGTTCAAGAGTTTCGTTTTCATTAAATTTAGCTGCTCAATAATTCATTTCCACCAAATATGGCAAATCTGACCAAACAGATACCTGGGGGATGACAGTTGCAATTTGTGTATTATTTTATGAAAGTCACCAGTAAGTAGTGCTTTCTAGGATTTATTAAATCTACAGTTGAAGCTCATCCATAAGACAATTTAGGATGCAAAGGAACATCACTGATGAAGTGCCAAGTAGGTACCAAGGGCTGTGCTAGATATTAGCTCATTAATACCTAGAGGAAGCTCTGACTTTCTAGCCTTGATCCTGGTTTACAGATGAGGCATTCAGGCACAGAGAGGTTGAATCACTTGCACAGGGTCACCTATTTTGTACATGACAGAAAGAATATCTCTCCCAAATCAAATCCATAGATGTGATTTGCTGTGTGTTTTAGTCCTAATAAAGGGACTATATACAAGTCTCAGAAAAAGAAAAACATCCAAACTCCAAACTCAGATCAAGAGCAGGAGTGTTGAAGGTGACATTCAGACCCCGAGGCACATCAGATTCACTGTCTGCTGTATGTCCCAATAAGTTGTTTCTCTCACTGTGTCTTTCAGCATAGCCTATTTTGGTCCCAAAGCCATCAGAAAACTTGAAATAACTGAACCATGTAACAAGAGCTCATAAAAAATGTTTTAGAAGAAAGAAAGAAATGCTGGCAGAGACAGGTGCCCTCCTTGTGGTTGTGCAACTTGCAAAACTCTGAACTCCAAAGGGGAATTCCACAAGGGCTCCTCAGTATCCGAGGCTGGTAGGAAAAGAATCAGAGGCTCAGGTCAGTTTCTCTTTCTGCTTTCGCCTTTTATCTTTCATGGTGATTCATCCTGTAACGTGAGTCAAATAAACTCGCCATGGGTTTATTTTTACTATTTATTTTTGTCTTGGTTTGGTAGATCCTTTTCACTCAAATGCACACACGAATAAAAGGCCAATTTTAAGCTACATTTTGGGGAAAAAAGCATGCTACTGTGGGGAGAAAAGTATGGATTTTGGATTCACAAGTTTGTGTTCAATTCCTAATCTGCTGCTGTTTATCTGTGTGACCTCACTCCCATGCCCTAATGTCTTGGAACCTCAATTCTGGATTAGGTTAAAGGATATAAAAAAGATTTCACAGGGATATTATGAGAAATTTTTAAAAATGTGATATTAAATGAATATCGATTCCCGTCATGTGTTCTCTGTCTTATCAGTTTGACCGTAACTTGGTGGTCCTTACTTTGGAAAAGGTCATGGACTTGGAGGCAGAAATTCTGAGCTCTCAGCCAGCCTCTAGCTTTCCCCAACCACATTCTGTTAGCAGGATGAGATGATATGATATACATAAAAGCACAAAAACAACAGATTTGCTTGCCTGAAATATTAGACAACCTCTTCACCTGTTCATATCTCAGTTTTCTTGGGAACAATAAACCATTAGGCCATCTTCCATGGCAGCAAAAGAGCTCAGGCTCTGGCTTTCAAACCCAACTCCAGTATTAAATGTCCATGTGACCTTGAGCAAGAAGTGTGACCTCTCTGAGTTTCAGATGCTTATTTCTAAAATGGGATTAATAATAGTACCTATCTGAAAGGGCAATGGTGAGTACTAATCGAGGTAGAATAAATAAGCAGTGTCTGACAATTTGTGCTATACTCACTAGTCATTTTTCATTTATTTTTTAAGAAAAATTTACATTTTATTTTATTTTTTTAGCATTAAATACATATATGTTTTATTTTTATTTATTTTTTATTTATTTTTTTCAGCATATTATGGGGGTACAAATGAAATGGTTATTTACCTGTTCACACATGTATCTGTGCATTTACTCATTTATGTAAGCACTTATCCAAGAAGTATTTCTGGAGTGACTGCTGCTTGTCAGGCACTGTTGACAGTTGAGAGAAGTGTCAGACGTGGTCACTGTGATTAAAGAGCTCACAGTGAGTATGGTGCGGGGCAGATGAGCCATCAGGTGTGAGACACAGGTGAGTGTGGAAACAGAGGTGTGCACACAGTGTGATGGGAGCACCTGAGCTCAGGGGAAAGTAAAAAGGAACTGAAGACTTCATTTCTCACTGGTGCCCAGTAGCCACATTGAGTGATATTTTAGGAACTGCTAGAGATGATCTCATATGTCAGGCCTTCTCATAATGGAAAATGTTTCCAACTTATATTTATTTCATTGTTGCTTTCAACAAGCCAATGTGCCAATAAATTAACAGTATTACTTATAGGCTGTTTCCATTGTGGATTTGATTTTTTAGATTTCCATTGGTTCAGCAAATGCTTATCCAAGGAGGCCTATTTTATCTGCTTAGGAACATTTCTAAGGCCACTTCTACCTTGAAGAAGTGACAGGTCTGCAGTTGAGTGGAATGGACCATTTTGGTAGTCACTACTTAACATTTTAGAAGGCATTAGTAGGAAGAACCCAATCACTGACAGAGAGAATTTCTCTAGAAAAATCAAGAAAAATGGGTAGTGAGGTGACTTTAAAAGGTGAAATAAGAGTGAGTTTTTGAATAGTTTTAATCATGCATAAAGGGATGCTTCCTTCTCCTTTTCCAGCATTGGAACACAGCGGGCTCAGGTCTGAGAATTAGACATGAGCCTCTGTGTCAACTCTAATTAACCACATGCTCTTGAACAAGTGGAAACTATCCTGAGTCTCAGTCCCCTCGTTTGTGAAAAAGGATAATTATAGGCTTAATGTTTAGGAAAAACTCTTCAGAGTCACTGAATCATAAAAGACTCTTAGTAAATAATATGTACTAATGATGATGATGATGATGATGATGGTAAGTAATATCTAATTTTCTAAAAATCCGAGCTGCTTATTATAAACGAAGCCTGTCAAGAAACTTCATTGCAAGCTGCACCAGCATGTGATTATAAGTTGGGTTATGACACTGGGAATCTAGAAGAGATATATGAGATAATGGCCCAGGAGGAAACTGGAGAGTGAGCCGTTAATGCTTTCATTAGGAAGAGAAGTGCTTGAGCATCCCCATGGAGCTTAGGAAGACTGCAAGGATCTGGGAAGAATCACAGAAAACTCTGACATTCTAAAAGCCAACTTGTGGCCCCCTAGAGCTTGTGAAAATGTTCTGTATGCTACATCCCTAGGCAGATGAGTCTTGGGATGCCTCAGTCAGCGAAAGGCCACTCATAAAGAGCTTCCCTGAATTAGCAGGAGGCTCTGGGACAGTAACGATCACTTGGTATAATACAAAACGTTCACAGTTATGCCAACAAATATACATCCATTTGCAAAATTAGGTGTGATTAAAAGTGAGTATAACGCTATTAGGATGATGCCTGCCAGGCAAGATGTGGAGCTGAGTTGGTTGAACAATACAGAGAAGCATGAGTTGGGTAAGTGGTAAGAAGCAAAGCATGATGAATACCTGGTTCTGGAAAGCTCAAAATTTCACCTAGCAAGTATCTAAAAACTTAATGAGGGCAGTGCACAGTTCTTCTCCAACAGCAACCTGGTGCCCAAGGGCAAAAGCTACATGCCCTCTACTAGTGGTGATATTGTAATTATTGATGATTTTGAGTATTTAAATACCTTCACATTCAGCAACAGAAATTTTAGCATCTGATGGCATTCTGCTTCCTCACCAGGGTTTGAAACCAACCACTGATGTGGGAAGGAAAAAGAAAGACCTTAGTCGTGGCTCTTTCCTGGCCATATTTGTTCTATTTGTTTTCTGTTGCTGTGTAAAAAACTACCCCAAAATGTACTGATTTAGAACAGGGCAAATGTATTGTCTCATAATTATTGTGGGACAGGAATCCAGGGATTGGTGGGGTCTTCTGCTTCAAAGTCCCTTATAAACCTGTATCAAGGTATTGGCAGAGGGTGCAGTTTCACCTGAAGGTGCAAGTGGGGAAGAACCCACTTCCAAACTCACTCAGGTGGTTGCTGGCAACATTTAATTTCTCACAAGCTGTTGGCCAGGGGCCTTCCTCAGTTCCTTGCCATAGTACCCTCTTTCATGCTGTGAAGAGTGCTTCGCAACTTGAAAACTCACTTCATAAAAATTAGCAAGTGAGAAAGTAAGAGAGAAAGAGAACCAGCAAAAGAAAGAATTCTAGCAAGACAGAAGTCTGTTTTTTATAGCCTCAATCATAGAAGTTACGTTTATCACTTTGTCAGATTCTATTCATTAGACACGGGTAACAAGGTCTAGCCCACATGCAGGAAGGATTGAATATCAGGAGGTAGGGGTCCTTGGGAGCCATTTTAGTAGGCTGCTTCTCTTTGTTTGGGCTATTATAACAAAACTACCATAACCTGGGTAGCTTATAAACAGCAAGCATTTGTTTCTCAGAGTTCTGGAGGCTGGGAAGATCAAGATCAAGGCTCTAGTAAATTTGGTGTCTGGTGAGGGCTCTCTTCCCAGTTCATGGATGAAGACTTCTCCCTGTATCTTCACATGATATAAAGGGCTAGCTAGCTCTCCAGGCTCTCTTATAAGGGCATTAATCTTATTCATGAGCAAAGACCCTCATGACTTAATCACCTCTCAAAAGGTCTCAATTTCTAATGCCATCCCTGTGGGTGTTAAAAGTCCAACATATGAATTTTGGGGGGCATATCACCTACCACGTTTGATATGGGAAAGGCCAACTTGTAAGGATCTTGATCTCCTCTCTCATCATCTAATTTCTTTTTTCTATCTATCCCATGATTCTGATTCTGATACTGTTTCTGGCCAACACTTTTTGCCTTGTGCTTACATTTTTCCATGATTTATTTTTTTTTTAAATTTTGGTCCTGGGAGTCTCTGGTGTGGTGAAAAAAAATGGCAATTGTGGTTCCCAAAGTTAGACCTAATTCTAATACAACTACTTATACTGTATTGTGAATTAAAGAAAAACACTTTACTTCTTAATCCTCCTTTTCTTACGCTTTTAAACAGAACTATCTGACAATATAGCATAATGATTGTTATAATGGGATTTGGAGTCAGACATTCTAGATTGGATACTAGATTTCTGATTTCCTAGCATCATTTCATTGTGTAAAATTACATTTTTGTCTTTTTTAAATCTCATAACTTATTGCAAACTAGAATCTATTTTCAAGTTACAAATGAGAGACCTGTGGCTCAGAGAAATTAAGGCTCAGCAAAATTTTTGGCAACTAGCATGTGCTCAGTAAATTGTGGCTACTATTAATTTTTAATTTTTTAGTATTCTCCCTGCATCTGAAATGTATAAAACTACATACATGGAATCATCAAGTTCCATGAGATGTTTGGTTACATTCTCATTAGTAATTCAGGTTAGTGGTTAAGTGTATACTCTGGATAAAAACTGTCAGGGCTCAAACACTGACTTTATTACTTCTCAACTGAAAAACGTGGGTGCCATAGGTAAGAGTGTGAAATGTGGAGGTCAACATTCTGGGTTGAAACCCTGGTTCTGTCATTTATGAACTGGGTGACCATGGGAAAATTACTTAACCTCTTATTGTCTCAGTTTTTTCATCTGTAAAACTGAGTCTTGAATACTAAAAAAAAGATAGTATTTTTTGGTACTTAATACAATGAGGCAAAATATTGTAACATTTACTAGATATTAGCTATTATGATTCCTGTAATTCTTAGAATGGCCAGAGGTTGCATAGAACAGTTGCAGGTCCTATTGCAGATTTCTATGATTTGAATTTTTTTCTCTCCAAAATTCATGTTGAAGCTTAATCTCTAATGCAATAATACTATCAGATGCATCCTTTAGGAGGTGATTGAGACATGAGGATTCCACCTTTATGAATGAGAGTAAGTGCCCTTAAAAAAGGACGTGAAGAAGGGAGTTTGTTCCTCTTTCCCTTCCGCCATGTGAGGACAGAGCATTCCTCTCCCCTGGAGGGTGAACAAGGGGCACCACCTTGGAAGCAGAGAGCAGCCCTCACCAGACATGCACTCTGTCAGTTCCTTGATCTTGGACTTTCCAGCCTCCTGCACTGAAAGAAATAAACTTATTTTCTCTACAAACTTCCCAGTCTCAAGTATTTTGTTATTAGCAGCACAGATGAACTGAGTTGTAGACTAATAGTTCAAGTCTTTCTAATTAAGTGATACTGGATAATCCATGTTCAATGCCTATTCCATGGTTTCCTAATCTAACACACTGAGTTAGTTTCTTTGGTGAGAATTAAGACCATACCCAGTTCTGGAGCTGAATTAATAATTTTCTTTAATTGTTTCCCTCCTTGTTTTTCTTCTACCATCTTTTCCTTCTTCCCACCCTCCCTTCTTTTTTTTCCATGTACCACCAAAGTCCGAAGCTGATATATGTGGACAATAAAGATGTACTACTCTTCCTGATCTTGGATCAAATCAACACACAATGGGCTACTTCACCGTACTAGGTATTATTTTTATCTAACGGAACATTTGTTATGTGTCATGAGTTACGTTAACCTTTTTACAATACTCTTTGATTTGTCACAGCAATTCACATATTATACTCAGTTTTCAGATGAGAAAGCACAGGATTAATGTTATTAAGAAGCCCAAAGACTCAAGCAAAGAAGTAGAGTCTCTATGACCACAGCCAGTCAAGTTGTTGCCTTTGTTCATAGAAGCTCCTCCCAATATACCATGGCTAAAAATGCTAGATAAAATATAATAAATACTTTAAATGCATGGATGAGTTGACACCACAGTGAAGAGATCGATCTTTAGTGGGAAACAGTGATAAGAAAGTGTGCATCTAGTGGGTAGAGTGAGCTTTTCCATCTGCATTGACCTGACACTGTGGAGGACTACCCAGACTCCTGGTGACCTAGAGACTAAATTTGAATGAGCTAAATGTGCAGTGGATAAATTCTGGGGTTTGGGAAGAAAGAGAGATTAGGTCATTTAAAACACACCAGGAACATTCATGAAAACTGATCACGGTCTACTAAACTATAAACCAAGTAGTTGCTGCAATTTCAAAGAATAAGTATTACACATGCAACACTTTTTGATGTAAAATAACTAAAAATATACTAGCTAGACACTGTGCTAAGCACAATGTATACACTTATGGAGACCTCAGGACAACTGTTTTGTGGATAATAAAACTGGGGCCAAAACAGAGAAACTGAGAATGTCTGCCAAAGGTTATGTAGCTGAGAAGTGGCAGAGTTAGGATTGAAATGCCAGCAGTCTTGTTCCAGGTATCTGCCTCTAACCACTCTAGTTTTTGCCATTCAGTTGCAATAACTTTAAACCCTTACGGTTAGTAGTTTACAAAACACACACACACCCCCATGCTTTGAAATGTATATTAAATACAAATGATATAATAAAAACCAGAAAACACTTACAGTTTAAATATAAAATATATTATTTTTGAATGTGTCTAAAATATTTGCTAGTACCCAGGAAGAAATATATAGTCTTAAGCAGTTATCTCAAAAAAGAAAACAATATGAAAAATTTACAAGTTCAGAAGTTATAACTAAAGAGATGAAGGAAGGAAGGAAATGAAAATTATGAGTCCAAATTAATGACCAGAAATTCACCAAAACAGATATTGGCACTCTGAAAAAACTGAAAATTAAGAAAATACTGTGTTAAGATTAAGCAAAAATAAAGAAAGAAAGAAAGAAAGAAAGAAGAAGAAGAGAGAAAGAATAATTTAAAATATTAGTAATAAAAATTAGAATTGAAAAAGAATCTGAAAAAGATGTACTAGTGAATAAAATCATAGACAGACTTTATGAGTATTAGAGAATATTAGGGAACATCTCAATAAATTTGAAAATTTAACAAAATCCTAATAAGTGGATATTTGTGTGTATATGCATATATGTACCCATATGTGTCATGTATATGTATATATGTTTCGAAAACTAGCTAAAGAAGTAAAAAAAATGGCTCAATAATCTCATGTTTATAAACATAAAAAATAATAAAAATAATCCTACAGTTTTAAAAATAAATCAATAGATAATATTTCCTCAAAAAATGCTAGGCCCTAATTTTATGTAATCCTTAGTAAATATTAACAAACTGTATATGGTATTACATAAAAATATGCCATGACCAAATAAGATTTATTCCAGAAATTCAAGATTAATTCAACATTAGATAATTTATTATTGTACTTAATTATATTAATGTTTTATAAAAGAAAAATATAGTCATATCAACAGATGTAGATAAAACCATTCATAATATAGGCATGTGATATGAAAATTATTAATAATAAAAATGACTCATTTGTAAATCTGGAGTACTAAATATTATTAATATTAAAACGACCAAGACAAAATGTGCTTCTCATGTTCCCCATTCTAAGCAATTTATATACATTTATTAATTTAAACTTTACATCACATAAAATTTTTGAATATGAATCTTATATATAAATAAATAATAAAGAAATTGTTAAAAATTGTGACAGCTATGAACATATATTTGTCAGATGAGGAAATGGTCATATTTAAAAAGTTGCTTAGTGTCATAATTCACCAAATGCATATAAAATTCAAAACACAAAGATACATCATTTCGCACTTACCATATTGACAAAATTTAAAAAGTCTTTCATTGTCAAGTGCTGAGAATGCAGAGCTGCAAGAAACTTACACATTTCTTGTGGGAGTATAAATTTTTACAGACACTTTGACAAACAATCGGGAATTTACCTGCCAATTTAAACTCACACTTATATCACAATTCACTCACTGGCGGCTTAACTAGTAGGTACATACCCCAAAGAGCACCTGTACCGTGAAACACAGACAATAACATCTACAGCAATAATTAATACTGATACTCGTACCCTGATACCGATACTGGCACATGTACCGATGCTGGTATCAATATCAGTGGCTAACGTATACGACACAGTGCAGTGGTTCTCAAGTCTCAGGCACAGTCAGAAACACCTAGAGGGCTTGTTAAAACACAGCCTGCTGCACCCCATTCTCAGAGTGACTGATTTAGTAGGTCTTGGGTAGGACTCGAGAATTTACATTTTTAACAAGTTCCCAGGCCACACCGATGCTGCTGGTCCAGACACCACACTCTGAGCACCGCAGATATCGCACCTGCTGTGGGCCAGTCACCGTTCAAAGTGCTTTACATGTATTAACTCCATTAGTCCTTACAAGAATCCTATGAAGTGTATCACCATTATCTCCTTTTTTACAGATAGAGAAACTAAGGCACAAAAGGTAAAGTGAACTGCCCAATGTCACACAAACAGCTGGGTAAGGAACTGGGGGACTCAAGAAGATTGGCCCTGGATTTGTATGAGTAACTGAATAGGCTTGGTAGACTCTGGATGGACAGGTGGGGAAACACATTTCAAGTGGAGAAAATGTCAAGCAAACGCTTGGCAGCATGGGCCATTTGGACATGTTCAAAACTAAAAGCAAGGCCAGGCGACTAAGCCTGGAGAGGATCAGAAAAAGACAGCAGGGGTTGCATCACAAAGGAGGAGCAGGATCTAGTGGGTGGCTAGAATAAGGGGAGAAAATGGGGTTCAAGCTAATTCCCAGCTTTCTGACTTCACTGGAGGGAGGGGTCTGGCACTGAGGCAAACATGCTTTGTTCAGACACTGTGTTCACAACTTTTCTTCTTAAAAGCAAGAACAGCTTGCGATGCCTTCCAACTCAAGGAGCCCAACAGACCTGGTTTGGATCCCAGTTCTAGCACTTATTGCCTGTGCAAGCTCTGACTCGTATCCTCTCTGAGGCTCAAATGATCCCAACCTCACAATATTGTTAAGAGAAGCAGGTTGTGATTGGCACACAAGTTCATGGGACAGATTTGAGTCACCTCTAAGTGGGATGCTGATGGAAACAGGTAATATTCCTGCTCTCATGGGGCTTATATTCTAGAGCGTGAATAATCACGAAAGAAAAAAAAGAACATGCCATCTGTAGTCACCTGGTCAGCTATGAGTCCCAGAAAAAAAACTGGGAGTCAGCGCAGTAAAACGGGCTATGGATTGAAATATCTGCTACTGAGGCTTCTCACACTGGAAGTTACAACCCTAATAAGGCAGAGGTCAGTCTTATTAAAGTCTGCATCCCCTAGACCCACAGCAGTGTCTGGCACATAAACTGTATTCAATAATAGTTTGTTGAATGACACAAACCAGTGTATTCAGCAGTTTTCACTGATGAAAAATGCTGACTCTGGGAAGGGCTCTTTGCCTGTGGCAGACAGTGTGTAGGGTCTTATCATATAGCTGTGATGGGTTAGTGCTGCTTCCACACTCACTAACAAAATTTCAATGACCTACTTAGCTTCCCAAGCCAAGATAAAGAAGTCATTCTTTAAACTGCAACATACTGTGCTACAAAATATGAAAGTTTCTTTCTAGCGTATTAACAAAGTCACCTGCAAAATCACCAAAACATTGCTACGATTTATGGAATAATATACCTTGAAACTGAATAATTTATTCATTCATTTGCTGACAATGTGCATTTCTGACATCCCATTATTTTCAATCCTGCATCATTTCCTGGAGCAGTGTGGTCTCTATTCTGCCATGTCATATCAGAAATCTGCTTAATTTTGCACTCTCTAAAACTTCAGGAGAGCTCTCCCAAGGAGGGAATTCTCATATCCAACAGCAACTAAATTTTGAAGAGTGGAAGTTGTTCATTTCTCCAACAAGCCTAAGGTATAAGTACTATTATTATCTCTGTTATGCAAATGATGAAACAGAGGTAAGATGGGGTTAAATAAGTGAATGGAAGTGCCTAGGTTGGGGGAATGAAGCCTCACAATGATTAGTTTTAATGTTTCTCAGGTTCAGAGAATTTTTACCTTTTTGGTCTCATTTGACATTTCCTGAAACTCCATGAAGTGGTTCCATGTTAATCTCTAGTGACTTTTTTTTAATGACTGGAAAAGTTGGGAAAGTTTAAAAGATAGACCTATCATTTATTGAACAACTACTACATATCCTGTAATTTATGTTTTTTCAAAATATTAAGGGATACTAATGTTTTTGTTAGATGGATAATCTGTATAATGAATGTAATCATGGCTTTCGGTGTGCACGTCACCAGGAGAGTGTTCATTGCACCAGATAGATAAGTTTTATACTTCACTCCCCTTCCACTCTCGCCCTTCTTAGAGTCTAATATCTTTTACCTCTTTTTGGGCTCATATATACACATCATTTAGCTCCTGTTTATTAGTGACAACATGTGCTGTTTGTTTTTTCATTCCTGATATACTTCACTTAGGATAATGGTCCCAAGTTCTATCCAAGTTGCTATGAAAGACATTATTTCATTCATTTTTAAAGCTGAGTAGTACTCAACAGGTATATATATATATATATACACACACTACATTTTCTTTGTCTACCTATGAATTGATGGACAATCAGATTTATTCCATATCTTCACAATTATGAATTGTGCTGTAATAACCATCCAAGTACGGGAGTCTTTTTGATAAACTGATTTTGCATCTTATGGGTAGATACCCAGTAGTGGGATTGCTGGATCTAATAGATAGGTCTAGTTTCAATTTCCCTGATGGTTAGTGACATTGAACATTTTTTCATGTTTGATGGCCATTTTTCTATCTTTTAAAAAAAATATGTTTATGTCATTTGCCTACTTTTTAAGGGAGTATTTTGTTTTTGTTTTCCTGCTGATTTGTTTGAGTTCTTTATAGAGTCTGGATATTAGTTCTTTGTCAGATATATAGTTGGCAAATATTTTCTCCCATTCTATAGGTTGCCTGTTTACTCTGTTGATTATTTCCTTTACTATGCAGAAGCTTCTTAATTTAAGTCTCGTTTATCTATTTTTGATGTGATTGTATTTGCCTTTGGGGTCTTAGTCATAAATTCTTTGCCTATGTCTAGAAAAGTTTTCCTGCATTTTCTTCTATAATTTTTATAGTTTCATGTCTTCCATTTAAGTCTTTAATTCATCTTGAATTAGTTTTTGTATATGGCCAGAGATAGGGGTCATTTTTTCTTCTTCAGCATGTGCCCATCCAGTTTTTCCAGCACCATTTGTTGAATAGGGCTTCCTTTCCCCATTGTATGATGTTGTTTGCTTTGTCAAAGATCAGTGGTTGTAGGTAGACAGTTTTATTTTTGGTTCTCTATCCTCTTCCATTGGTCTATGTCTCAACTTATTTTTACCAATACAATGCTGTTTTGGTTACTATAGCCTTGTAATATAATTTGAGGTCAGGTAATATGATGCCTCCATATTTGTTCTTTTTGCTTAAGATTGCTTTGGATATTCATATTCTTTTTTTTAGTACTCAGTAAAACTTAGAATGAATTTTTCTAGATCTGTGAAATAAAGTGTTGGTATTTTGATGGGAATTACTTTGAATCTATAAATCCCTTGGGCAGTATGGACATTTTAACAATGTTGATTCTACCAACCCATGAACACAGCATGTTTTCCATTTCTACAGTTACTTTCATCAGGGTTTTGCAGTTCTACCTGTAGAGATCATTCACCTCCTTTGTTAAGTATATGCCTAAGTATTTTACTTTCTTTGTAGCTATTGTAAATGATATTGAGTCCTTGATTTGACTACCAGCTTGACTGTTATTAGTATATAGAAATGCTACTGATTTGTGTACATCGATTTTGTAACATGAGATTTTGCTGAATTTATTTATAAATTCTAGGAGTCTTTTGACAGAGTCTATAGGGTTTTCTAGGTACAAGATCATATCATTAGCAAGATGATATCCTCTTACCCAATTCAGATGCCTTTTATTTCTTTCTATTGTCTGATTTCACTGGCTAGGACTTCTAGTACTATGTTGAATAGAAATAGTGACAGTAGGCACCCTTGTCTTGTCTTGTTCCATTTCTGAAGGAAAATCCTTTCAACATTTCCCCATTCAGTATGATGTTGACTGTAAGTTTGTCATATAGGGCTTTTAAAATTTGAGATATGTTTCTTCTATGCCTAGTTTGTTGAGGGTTTGATCATGAAAGGGTTTGGATTTATCAAATGATTTTTCTGCATGAATTGATATAATCATATGGTCTTTGTTTTTACTTCTGTTTATGTGGTGAATCACATTTATTGATTTGCATATGTTGAACCATCCTTGCATCCCTGGGATGAAACACACTTGATTATGGTAAATTATCTTTTTGATGTGCTATTGGACTTGGTTTCCTAATATTTTGATGAGGATTTTTGTATCTCTGTTCATAAGTGATATTGGTCTGTAGTTTCCTTTTTTGGTTATATCCTTTCTTGGCTTTGATATCAAGGTGATACTGGATTTGTAGAATAAGTTAGGGAGGAATCCCTCCTTTTCGATGTTATGGAATAATTTCTGTAGGATAGCTACCAGTTCTTCTTTGTAAGTCTGGTAGAATTTGGCTGTGAATCCATCTGGCCTGGGGCTTTATTTTGTTCAGAGATTTTTTTATTAATTCCTTAATCTCACTGCTCCTTATTGGTCTGTTCAGGAGTTCTATTTCTTCCTGATTAAGATTTGAGAGGTTGTGTATTCCCAGGAATGTATCCATATCCTCTAGATTTTCTAGTTTGTGTCCATGGAGGTTTTTGTAGTATTCAAAGATGATATTTTGCATTTCTGTGGTATCAATTTTAATATCTCCTTCATTTGTGATTGAGCTCACTTGAGTCATTTGTCTTCTATTTCTGATGAATCTGGCTAAAGTTCTACTGATTTTGTTTATCTTTTTGAAGAAACAACTTTTTGTTTCATTGATCCTTTGTATAATTTTGGTTTTCATTTCATTCATTTCTGTACTGAGCTTTGTTATTTGAAATTTCTTTTCCTCTGCTGGCTTTGGATTTGGTTTTTCTTTTTCTTTTTCCTTGGGATGTGACATTAGGTTTTTAATTTGTGATACTTCTGCAATTTTTATGTAAACATTTGAGGCTATACACTTTACCCTTAGGACTAATTTTCCTGTATCACATAGATTTTTAAATCCTGTGTCACCATGTCATTTAGTTCTAAAAATTTTTAAATGTCCATCTTAATTTCATCATTGATCATTCAGCAGCAGATTGCTTAATTTCCATGTTTTTGTGTAGATTTGTGAGTTTTTCTTGGAATTGATTTCTAGTTTTATTCTACTGCGGTCTGAGAAGATATATGGTATAATTTCAATTTTTCTGAATTTGCTGAGACTTGTTTTGTGGCCTAGGATATAATGAATCTTGGAAAATGTCCCATGTGCTGATGAAAAGAATGTATATTCCATGGCTTTCTGGAAGAGTGTTATGTAAATATCTATTAGGTCCATTTGTTTTATCATCCCATTTAAATCCAGTGTTCTCTCTTTTTTTTTTATTTTCTGCTTCAATGCTCTGTCCAGTTTTGTCAGTGGGGTGTTGAAGTTCCCAGCAATTATGATGCTACTATTTCTTTGCTTACATATAGTAGAATTTGTTTTATGAATCCAGGAGCCCCTGTGTCTGGTGAATATATATTTAGGATTGTTATTTCTTCTCACTGAATTGCTTGCTTTATCATTATATGATGATCACCGTTCTCTCTCTCTCTCTCTCTCTTTTTTACCATTGTTGATTTAAAATCTATTTTATTTGATGTGAGAATGGCTACACTTGGTTGCTTTTGGTTTCCATTTGCATGTCATATATTTTTCCATCCCTTTAACTTCAGTTTGTATGAGTCCTTGTGAGTTAGATGGGTTTCTTGGAGACAACATGGATTGTGATTTTTCATCCATTTACCCAGTCTGTCTTTTAAGTAGAGCATTAAGACCATGGACATTCACTGTTAGCATTTATATGTGAGATATTGTTCTGTTAATCATGTTGAATGATACCTTGTTGTTTTGTTTTCCTTCTTCTGCTATTGTTTCATAAGAGCTGTGAGATTTAATTTTTGAGTGTTTTTACACTGGTGGGTATCCCTTGTTTTGTGCCATGTGTAGTGCACTTTTGAGTTTTTACTGTAAGGCAAGTCTAGTAGTGACAAATACCCTTATGGTTTGCTTGTCTGGAAAAGGTTGTATTTCTCCATGATTTATGAAACTTAGTTTTCAGGATACAAAATTCTTGTTGAGAGTTGTTCTGTTTAAGAAGACTAAAAATGGGGCCCCAATCCCTTCTGGCTTGTATGGTCTCCACTGAGAATTCTGTTATTAGCCAGATAGGAATTATTTTGTAGGTTAGTTGTTGCTTTGGTCTTGCAGCTTGTGGAATTTTCTCTTTCATTGTGACTTTGGCCAGGTTGATGATTATGGGTCTTGGAAATTTCCTATTTGCTATAAATCTTCCCAGTGTTTGATAACCATCTTCCTGAATCTGACTATAAATCTCTGGCAATACCAGAGAAGTTTTCCTCAATAATTCCTAATAATAAGTCAAATAGATTTTCCATGCTTTTCATTTTTTCTTCTTCTCCCACAGGGATACCCATCATTATCACATTTTATATAGTACCATATTTCTGATTTATTGTTCATTCTTCTTTATTTTTTTTTCTGTATCTTTGACTAATTGACAGTTCAAAAGTCTGTCTTTAAGCTCTGAAATTTTCTTTGGCTTGATCTAGATTGTTGTTGAACTTTCTGCTGGATTTTGAAATTCACTAATGAATCTTTCATTTCTTTATGTTCCATCTTTTCTTCTATTGTCTATCCCTTCAGAGATTTTTTCATTTTTTTTTTCACTCATGTACTGAAAATTTGTTTTGGCTTTTTTGTTTTGCTTTTCAACTTTCTCTTTAATCTCATTGATCTTATTTGCCATCCATATTCTGAATTCCATTTCTGACATTTTGAAAATTTTCTTTTGCTTGGGGTCTGTTGCTGTAGATCTATTGTGTTGTTGTACATTGCTTGTTTTTTCATGTTGCCATAGTTCTTTTGCTAGTTTTTTCTCATCTGAATCCTCTTCTCTCAGCTCAGGGTAGATAGAGTTTGCTGTGTACCTGTTCTCCTTTGCTGGGAACTTTCCTACTTAGTGAGAAGAAAATGTCCCTAGATGGCACATTTGTATCCTATTCCAGAAGATTGATCCAGCAGGAGATAGGCAGATGCACCAAAGCCTATAATATAGCTCTTCTGCATTGTCCCATTTCCCTGTGGTTGTCATAGTCCAAGCTGGTGCTGTGTGGAGTGGTAGGTTTGTCCCTAGGCCACTGTTGGAAGCTCGGGTGGGTGCTGGGTGAGTCTCTCTCCATGGAGGCGGGTGTTGTGGGAGGTGCTCTGCTCAGGTCTCCCCCCAGCAGTGGCAGTGGCTGCTGGGTGAGGTTATTTAGGCAGTGGCTACAGGTGTCAGGCTTTTGGGCATTCGCTCTACCCAGGTCCAGGTGTAATGGCGGCACATGATGAGAGGTGGCTTATGGCTAGTGGGTCCAAGGTGGACCACTGGACTATGAGCATGGTGCAGCTTGATGCCATGGGGGCATATACTGCTGGATGACACACAGGGCCACAGAAGCTGGCCCACCAAGTGGCCAGGACTCTCTCTCTATGCAGGACCCACTGAGGCTGTTACCATGGGATGTGGCAAGTGGTGTTAGTGCCTCCTTTGTTCAAATTCTCTGGTGGAGAGGGAACACTCAGCTCCCAGTCTACTCTCCCTGCTTTCTCCCTGGCCCAGCAGGGGCTATGTGGAGGCAGGTGCAGTAAAGCTGATCACATTTTTGACTGGGTGCTCTGGACCTGATAGCTCAGAATATCATCAGTTGCAACAAGAGAGAAACAGAAGCCAGCAGGTCCCTGCTGAGCCTGCTCTCTGGTGCAATGTTATCGCACAGTCTCCAAGCAGCTCCCTGATCAGTACAGAGGCCTGCAGTTGTGGGGGCCCCCCTCACTGTTTGGCTTGCAGTGTCCACAGGGAGAGCACGGAGCCCTGGGGTTCTCTCCTCTGCCCCTTCCCCATGTGTGCACACTTCTCCCAGTTAACCTCTGGTCTTGGCGAGTGAATCACCCTGTCTCCCTCTTTGAAACTCTGAATGTCTACCATTGTTTCTCTGATGGTTTACAATGCTCTCTCTAAGAAGGTCCATCCACTGGTGGGCATCTACTTGCAACTTTCTATCCTCTCCTTGAGAGTAGCATGTGTGGGCCACTTCTAGTCTGCTATCTTGGCCTTTCTGCCCTGTACTTTATTTTAAAGATTTGATTTATTCTTCATACTAGTACCAGAAAGGAAATGACCTTATAATATTTGCTCCTCTATTCTGAAGATGAGGAAATAGAAGCCAGAAAATGTTCCTTGACTTCAAGGCACAAACCCCTAAATGAATAAGATGTGACTTGAACTCTGTGTTTAACTCCAATCAGCATCCTCTATGGATTGGGGAGAATGTACCCAGAGAGGGGTGCAGTCAGCTATTTCTTATGATATCATAAATTGTGCTGCTGGACCAAGTCAGCTCAATGAGAGGTGAATTCCAGGAAAGCCTGATCACTACCTCTCTAAAGAATTGCATTTATACATACATTTCTTCACTCTTTACCAATGATGCCATTTAAAGAGTGGCACATTTTATTTATTGTTGAGTTGTTGAGGAATGTTGTTCATTAAATCAAGATCCTTATCATTAAAGCAAATTAGAGAAATTTCTTTCAGGCCTCACTACCAGAAAAAATAAATCCGTGCCTCTTCTAATCAGCTCATTCATTGGTTTATATGCAATGATCTCTAGGATTCTTTTAACTTATTGTCCTCCTTTCTTTGCTTTGACACTGATAAATTAAAAACTGAATTTGCAGCATATTTTTGAAAGTATACAGAACTAGAACAATAACCACCATTTGCTGGGTTTTTGGGAACAAACCATTTGTGGCAAGAACCAATAGCTCCCGCTATTTTCCTATCCTCGTTTTATCTTTTATCTCAATTTCCTCATTAAAAATATTCTTTTAACCTTCTATGCTACCTTACTATCCTTTAGGCTTTTGGCTGGGTTAAATACATAAACAATATCCTGTACTATTACATGTTAAATGTAAATAATATTATTATGTGACGATTATGTATTATACATAATATTATTATGTATTAAATGTGTAAACATTAACAATACTTCCCATGTATGATATTATGGTGTGTGTCCGTGTCTGTGTGTGTGTGTATGTATGCATATATATATAGATTTTTGTCTGGCTCGTAACTCTCATGGCCCTTGTTGCAGTCTTTTGTTATAATGTTTGGGTGCCCTAGACATCTGAAGCAGGCCTCAGGAAACAGATATCTCTCTCTCTGAACTTCCTCTCCTCCTTCTACCAGCCCAAGGCACGGGGATCTTCCACTGCTTTTCTGATTATGGGTCATAAGACCCTAATTTCAGAAGGGGCCATGCCCACTACTCTGGAATAAGGAAGGCTGCATAGAGAAGCTAAGAAGAATCTGAACAGACAGGCCTTGCTGGGTTTCCCCACTCAGTCTAGCTGTATTAAATCATACCCTTTTTGTCCTATCACATTTCTACATAGTAGTTAAGTTTGCCTATTCAATGGAGTCTCCATAAAGGGCCCAAGACAATGGTATATAGAGAGCTTCCAGATAGATGAACACATTGGGTGGAGGTTCCTAGAGGTGACCCACCCAGGGAGGGCATGGAAGCTCTGTGCCCCTTCCCCTATACCTCACCCCGTGCATCTCTTCATCTGTATCCTTTGTAATATCCTTTATAGCAAACCAGTAAACATAAATAAGTGTTTCCCTGACTGCTCTAGCAAAGCAATTGATTGCAAGGAGGGGTTGTGGGAACCCCACCTTGAAGCTGGTTGGTCAGAAGTTCCAGCAGTCTGGACTTATGACTGGGGGGAAGGTGGAGCAGTCTTGTAGGCCTGATTCCTCAACCTGTGGAATCTCTCTAGGTAGAGTGTCAGAATTAAATTGGAGGACACCCAGATGATGTCCACTGAAGAATTAATTGCTTGCTTGCTGGTAGGGAGAAATCTCTACTTATTTGGGGGACACATAAGTGTTCTGTGTTTATGAATGTTATTGAGTGAGAAAATAGAAAAAAAGAAAGCACTTTGAGTTTAGGTTTGAGTTTTTCCACAGACCATGAAAAAAATCCACCTTGAGAAGCCAGTCAAGGTCTGAGACTGATATTTCCTAGGAATTCTCCCAGAGAAGGAACTTTTGAGACAATGATGACAACAATAAACATAATCAGTAATTAATAAGTGATCACATATTTTGTGTTTATGATGAGGCAGTCGTGCTAAATGCTTCCTATGTGCTTAATACACAATAAGATGGGAGGTTAACACTACCAACTCTTCTTTACAGAGGAAGAAGTTGAATGTTGGCAAGATCAGAGCTTGCCCAAGGTCACCAACCAGTGAGGGGTGGGGCTGGGGTCCTGTCCCAGGTCTGTCTGCCTCAAAATCCCACATCTTTCTCCACTAGACCTCTGAAGTGGAGCAGTTCTAACTTCTGAAAGGCCCTGAGCAGGAGGGTGAGGCAGGGCAAGAGAAGCAAAGCAGCCAGTGAACGGCCACTGGAAAGATGGCATTTAGGCTCCTGTTTTCAATTCTGCTGCTCTCAGGCCCCTGGCATGGATGCCATGACCTGGGAGTATGCAGGAATTGTTAATTGTAAAAGGTGGGAGATTTGTGAGTTTTGCACAGTCCTGATTCATAGCTACAATGTGGAGGCTTCCCCAGGAAGGCAGCCTCAGAGCTTTGCCTTTTCTGTTGGTTCAGCTCAATTTTAACTGAACTGGCCCCACAGAAGGATGAATAAGGCATGGCCCAAATGGCACCAGAGGCAATTGTCACCAGCACCCAGGAAAGAAGGGAGTAATCGATGACAGCCTGGAATGTAGTTCACATTGAGATTCTCAGGCAAGCTGGTTCCACTGCCTGCCTGCCAGGTAGGGGCAATTCACCTCCCCTTTTTCTATGTCATTTGTAGTTTATTTTTAAAACGATTGTATGTCCATCTCAAAAAAGAAATTAGAATATAAGGAGAAGCAAAAACACACTGAAATTGACATTATTTTATCCTCCCAGATGGTTGCTGTTTTAGTGTTATCAGATCTGATACGTTTGGATGTTTGGCCTCTCCAAACCTCATGTTGAAATTTGATCCCCAGTGCTGAAGGTGGAGCCTGGTGGGAGGTGTTTGGGCCGTGGGGGTGGATCCCTCTTAAATAGCTTAATGTGCACCCCTCGATAATGGATGGGTTCTTTTTTAATAGTCGATGTGAAAGCTGGTTGTTTAAAGGAGTCTGGCACCACCTCCTCACTCTCTTGCTTCTGCTCTTGCCACATGACACACGTGCTCCTCCTTCACCTTCCTCCTTGATTGGAAGTTCTCTGAAGCCCTCACCAGAAGCAGATGCTGCTGCCATGCTTCTTGTACACTCTGCAGAATCGTGAACCAAGTAAACCTCTTTTCTTTATAAATTATCCAGCCTTAGATATTTCCTTTATAACAATGCAAAACAGTCTAATACAAGATCATGTCCTTCCAGATCTTTTTCTATGTAAAGTCAAATTAAAAATAAAAGTATTCTACTGCATCTGCTATTTTAAGAGCAGTTATTTTTCTTTAAACATATGTTGTAAGCATTCATACCAATAAATTTTCCGCTACAGCAGAGGTTAGAGATTAGTGACTCATGATATATTTCCCCTTTTTGCATAGTATCTTAACAGGCTAAGTAACTAGACAATGTGTAATAGACTTGGTATCAATTTAATAAGCTTATCATTTATTGTTTTATACTAGACCAAGCTTGCAATTACATGCAACTGCCTGGCTGTCGTAGGCGTCTGAGTTTGAGGCTCCTGCCCTACCATGTCATGCTTCATGGGAAGCATTTAAATGCTGTATGAGTTTCCTATTGCTGCTGTAACAAATGACCACACACTTAATGGATTAAATACACATGTACTTATTGTGTGACAGTACTGTGGGCTAGAAGTCTGACATGGTTCTCACCGGGCTAAAGTAAAAATGTCAGCAAGGCTGCATTCCTCTTGGAGGCTCTAGGGAAGATCTGTTTCCTCACTTTTCCAGTTTCCAGAGACCACCTGCATTCCTTGGCCCAATGCCCATCCTTAAGGGCCAGCAAAGTAGCATCTGTCTGACACTCTCATCCATCATCACCTCTCTTTCTCTGATCATAACTGGGAAAGTTCTCCACTTTTAGAGATTCATGTGATTGGATTGGGCCCACATGAATAATCCAGGATAATTTTGCTTTTTCAATGTGTTTAACCTGTCTTTAACCTTAATTACATCTGCAAAATCACAGGTTCTGGGGATTAGGACAGGGACATGTTGGCAGCCATTATTTTCCCTACCACAAATGGTGTACTATCTTATTGACATAGGGCTATCATTTATTTGACCAGTATACTATTAATGTGCATAAAGGCTGCTGCCAACATATTTGCTTTATCAACATTCCCTCAATTCAAATTAATATAACTAAGTCTTTGCTTAGCTTTGTTTCTTTAAAAGGAAATTATTAAAAGCAAACATTCTAGATTAAAGCATATGCCCATTTGCAAAGTGTTTTCACATTTAAGTTTCAATAAACATTGCTTGAGTACCTACTTTGTGCCAGGCACTGTTCTGAATAGCAAGGATTCAATAGTGAACAAAACAGATAAAAATAGCTTTACTCTAGAGCAGAGTTTATATTTTGGGGGATTCTGATGGTTAACTGTTTTTTATCAATAGTTCAACTACTTTTGGTGTTAATTTTCAAGTGTCTTTCTTCAATTCACCTCTTTCTTAGAAAACCTCCTTCCTTCCTTCCTTCCATCAGTCATTTAAAATATGTATTTATTCTAATATATAGAAGGCAATCAACTAAGCTGCAATACAGAGTAACATGCATTTTGTTCACACTCAGTAAACCAAGGCTCAAGGTTCAGTTTCATCATGTACTGGCAGTGTGAACTTGGAGAGGGCCCCTGGTCTTTACCACCTGTGTGGTGAAAACAGAGTGCATTCCATGCATTGAGCAATTTTTAAATCTCTTTACATGTATTATCTCAGTTCTTACAAAAATCCATGAATTAAATATTCTTAAGAATACCATTTTATGTATTAGTCAACAGAGACACAGAGAGGTTAAGTAAGCTGCCCAAGGTTATATGGCTAAGAAATACTGGATTTAAACAAGGCATTATGATTCCAGAGCCTACACTCATATTCTTCTTCTTCCTTGTTATGGGCTGAATTTTGTCCCACACAAAATACATGTTGACGTTCTAACCTCCATTGCCTCAGACTGTGACTTTATTTGGAAGTAGGGCCATTGCATATGTAATTAATTAAGACATGCTGGAGTAGCACCGGCCCCTAATACAATGTAACCAAAGGGGAAATTTGGACACACACAAAAATAACACCATGTGAATATGAAGGCAGAGAGTGAGGTCATGCTTCTACAAACCAAAAAATGTCAAGGATTTCCAGCAACCATCAGCAGCTAAAAAGGGACAAGGGAGGATTTCTCTTTACAGGTTCCAATGAAAGCTTGGTCCCGTCAACGTCTGATTTCAGCATTTTAGCCTCCAGGATTGTGAGAGAATAAATTGCCGTTGTTTTAAGTCACGCAGTTTTTGGTACTTTGTTATGGCAAGAAACTAATACAGCCCTGAGCTCCATTGTGGAAATGAATTAGTTTGCTTTTAGCTCACAGATGACATGAATCACGTAACTGAACATGTATCTTACTTTTCTTTAGGTGACAGAAAGCTTAGAACAGGGTAACAACTATAGGGCTGTAGGGAGGGCATTCAGCCATCTGAATGTTCCTATCTGGACCCTAGCATTCTAGCTTTATTTTACCTTTACTCCAACTTTCTTATTTACAGAAATCTTGCTGTCTGGCATGCACGAGTATTTTTTGTTTTGTTTTGTTTTTATAAGCCATTTTCAAACTATACTCTGCCTAATAACTAGCATGTATAAAAAACACAGATAGAAAAAAAGTTCTAGAAGGGAAAAGTAGCTTGCCTAAAATAATCATGTCCAGTAGGTGCTGGGCTGGAAAATGACCAGGGTGCACACTCGGTGTATGGGCCCTCAAGATGAGGGGCTCGTACATAAGCCTCTCCCCCTTCTCTGTCCATCTTCTCTGGCTCCCACACTTTCCCAACTGGAAAACCCCACCTCATGCCAACTCAATCTTGACTCTAGTTCTTAATCCACCCTTGACTGAGGCAGCATGAAGTACGTTACCAGTAGAGATTGCTCATTTTGTAGACATTTGGAATTGTCTTCTGTCAGAAGCCCAAATCCAGTCACTCTGTTCATGTCACTTTTTCACAAGATCTGGGGCCCACAAGGAACTTGCTGACTGGCGAAATGAGGGAAAATGAAGTAATAGAAAGACATATATAGGCTTTGGTCATGTTTCTCCTACTAGCTCACTGATCTCAAACAAATCACTTAGCCACCTGGGACATATTTGGTTCTCCATGTGGAAAATGGGAATATCTACCCCACAGGAAGCGTGTGTGGAAGGGGGTTAATTGGCTCCTCACACAGTTTTGCTGCACAGTTACTGTTATCCTTTTCCTAAAGCCCGTGCTTCTGTTGTCCAGCTAATCCCCTCAGCCTCTGCTGCCACCACGGGCCCACAAGGGCGAGCTCTGCTCTCTGACAGAGTCCAGCTTTCCTCGCTCTTCCATCCCTGAACTCCACAGAGACGTGAACGACAGAGCTACCGGAGCAAGAAGACAAAGGTATGCGAGAGCAGACCAGGAGGGAAAGATGGTTCTTCCGCTCTCCAATCAGCTGTCACCATCCTGGCTTGTCTCCTTTGACATGAGAGGCTTGGGGAGTTCCGCATGCCCAAGTCATCAGCCTGTGTGGGGTAAGGTGCTCACTCTTCCTAACTTGCTCGGTCTTTGTTGTTGTCAGGACAGGATGTGTGAAAATCTTAACAGCCCCAGCCACTGGGGCTCGGCAGTGTATCAAACAAAAGCTGACATTTCATCTTCAGGATTTTCTTTCTCTCTAAAGCACCATTATACAAAGAGCTCAGGTTGTTGGTGTCGTCTATACTGGGGTTGGTCTTCTGACCTTCTGATCAGAGAGGTGATGCTGGGACTTGGAGAGAGGAGGTGGGCAGCTTATGTTCCCTGAGGACCTGCGTGTGCCGGGCACAGGGTGGGAGTCCTGTATCCACAGTCCTCACCACAACCCCGCATCTTGGATGTGATGACCTCTGCTGCACAGGTGAACACTGATTCTCTGAGTTGAGTCATTCTCTCCCTGTCTCCCTCTAGAAGGTGTGAAATGGGGTTTCTCTTGGCCTGCAGACAAAGAGCACGGGTTTTCATCCTGTCTCTCCTGTATCAGGGCTGGGCGAGCCCGGGGAAGTCGTGTAGATTCTCTCTGAGCTTCAGTTTCTCAACTTTACAATTGTAATATTTACTCCGGCCCTGACTACTGCTGGGGTCACAGTGAAACTCAGTCAACATAATTGAACCTTTGTACCAGCAATCCCCGAGATCACACCTGCTTTCGGAGATTCACAAGGACTCGGGGGACTCAGCATATGTAGTTGTACTCACAACTGAGGCTTATTACAGCAACACACTAAGAGTACATAGGCAGAGCATATTGGAAATACACACGAGCAGAGTAGATAAGAGTCTGTGAGGCTCCCTTATGTTCTCTGCCTCCCACATGGGATCACACAGAGAACCTCTTCCCGCAGCAATGGAGATGCAGAGACCTGGGTGCAATGTTCCTGCCCAGAGAAGTCCATTAGAGGGTCAGTGCCCAGCATGTTTGTTGAGGGCTGGTTGCAGAGACACCCCCTACCTAGCTCATACCAAATTCCACACTCCCAGAAGGAAAACCGCATAAAACACAGTGTTTGCACAAACAGTTTGGTCACAGTGAGCCACATTTATCAGTTAAGGAAAGTTTTACATCCATGTAGGAAACCATACACCAGCCAAATTCCCAGAGACCAGCTGAAGGCCAGCCTCACAAAGCCTTTCTAGGGATAGCGGTCTCTGCTCTGCTCCCTTTATTTTTTTCTGAGCACCACAACACTGGTGAGAGTGAAAGGGTGCTTATGGGATGGCACCCCAGGATGTCAGGCGTCAACCAGGAATGCCCCAGGCACACCAAGATATGGGCCGTCCAGAAACCTGACTAAAGAACCAAGCAATGAAACACACATGGCCACTCAGACCCCATATCCATCTTAACTAGTCCAGACCAAGTTAAGTTCCCTAGAAGAGCAATTTTCAAATTCGAGTTCTGATTCCACATGTGTGTTATCCAAAAGGGGACTTCCATATTTGGTGTTTAGGCAGAAACAAGGCATTGTTTTTAGGGGGAAAAAAAAGGACTTCAAAATTAAGGCATTGGTGAAAAATAGATTCACTTTGTTATGTGCTTTGCCTTCGGTTGTGCATCTTTAACTCTGACAATGTACTCAAATTACCAAGATTGAATTTTAATATTGAGAACAGCCTAGCAAAGAGGTTATTAATTAGTGTTTCTAGCTATCTGCAGCCCATTAAATCTGTTGCTTGTTAAAGGCAATATAGTTTCAAGTTCAGATGACTTAAAATAATGAGCAGAATTCATTTTCCGTTCATTAACGCAGTTGTCAGTATTCCCGGACAGGTGGCAATACAGGAAGTTTACCAACCACAGACGAAGCTGCCAAGTGTAGTAGTGAAGTCCTCTTCCTGGGTCTCTCTGCCTCATCCATTCTTGTCACACTTCTCAGCAATGTGTGCTCTCTAATTCTCTGATCTTTTAACATTGTCATTCACTGGTAAAAAGAAATCAATCAAAATATGTATGCTGGAATTTTATTTGAGCAGAAATAATGACACTCATAAGTTCAGGTTCCTATGCGAGGGTTTTCATTAGAAATGTACATAATCTCAAGCCTGGCCTCTCTGTGGAAGCAGGTCACCCCCAAGGGCAGTCAGGCAGGCAGGCTACGGTGCCACAGGCTGTCTCCTCCTCCCTCTGCACCTGGACCCGCCTGGGAGGGGACACTGCAATGGTGGGAGGCCACCCACATGCACACTGCGCTTCTTCAGAAGCACTTCTGCCTTGCATATCTCTGCCAGCTCAACATTGTTTGTGAGGATTAAATAAAATTTTATATATATAGAGAGAATATATATGTATGTATATATACAAAAGTGTGTTTGTGTATGTGTATATATGTGGAGAGAAAGAGCTGAATGGTAAGCCCCACCCAAAAGATATGTCCTCATCCCAACTCCCAGAACCTGTGAATTTGACCTTATTTGGAAAAAGGGTCTTTGCAGATGTGATTAAGTTAGCGATCTCCAAATGAGGTCATCCTGGATTACCCAGTCTGGCCCTAAACCCAATGTCAAGTGTTCTTATAAGAGAAAGGCAGAGGGAGGTTTGGGGCAGAGAGGAGAAGGCCCTGTGAGACGAGAGAGAGTACACGGAGTCATGCAGCCACAACCAGGGAACACAGGAGCATCCTGTGGTCCAAAGAAAAGGACCCATACAAGGAAAAAAAAAAAGTCCTCCCAAAATTCATTGCTTCAGTTACCTGGAATGGATGTTCTTGGGCTGCTCCGGACCCCAGGATGCTGAAACTGTAATATGCACTTAAATCGCCCTTGGCACACGTCAGACTCTGTGCCGAGCTCTTTTGATATAGTAACTCATGCAATGTCCTCACTATTTCTTTACGTTAACTACTGTTATTATCTCATCCTATGAGGAAGAAACTGAGTCACAAAGCGATCACAGAGCTTGTGTGCAGAGGTGCTGGGAGAGTCAATCCTAGCCATGGGCCTCCTGAGTTTGTGCTTTTTCAACACGGCCGTAGACTGGATAATAGAGAACCCCAAGCATGTTTCAGCCCTTTCTCACTCCTAAACATTTCCCAGTGATGTGTTTGTTGTTATTTTTTCTTCTCTTAATCACACTGGATCTGCTCACTTGGAAACTGGTTTAAAAACAACAGGAATTTTTTTGTTTTGTTTTGTTTTTTTGGCATCAACTACTAAAGAGACATCAGATAGAAGGAAATGTATTGGTAATAATGTTTCCTGTGGGGAACTCTAAAGATTTTTGAAATATACTGCAATCTTCTATAATGACCTTTTCCAAGGCTCTGCAAAAAATAATAATAATAATAATAATAATAATGAGAGAAAAATGGAGATAGAACACATTTATCACTTTGGATTTTATTGACTTTGATGTTAGGGGGGTTGTTGAGGGCTTCCTAGCAGGTGGACTCAGTGGAGAGGAACAGTTGAAGATTTGTCGTGTGCTTTTGTTATTCCTTATGACCGTCCAACACGGATACCTGGAATCTTAGGGCTAGAGGAGGAACATCTTGTTTCATTTATAAATTCCACAAAGATTGCTTTTTTCTTAAGCACATTTGGGGTCTCTGCCCATTGTATTCACGCCTCCCTGAGGAGGTGGACTGACTCACAAGACTGGTAAACTTGGGAAGAATAAACTGGTCCTAGCAACCTTGAGTGAACTCTCCTAGCTCCTCTGGGCTCCTGTCTCATCTGGCAATGGGTTGTGTGCAGAAACCTGCCATGGCCGAGGTTTCTGGTTTCCACCACCCCTTCTTCTTTGGCCTGTCTTCAGTTGTAGCCACAGCTGCAGCAATTGAAGCTCAGACTGGTGTGGCAGAGTCCCTGCTCCAGGGCACATTGCAAGCCTTGCCACTTCCTGCCTCAGGGACTTCCCTGAAGCTGAATGAGGCTGCTCAGCCAGAGAGCTTGTGCAGCAGAAATGCTGGGGAGTTACACCTCTGGAGGCAAATCTTAGTCCATAACATAAGGAGCCAGTGACTACGTGCTCCTGTGTCCTATCCTTCAATGACCAATCTGCGAGACATTCTTTATTTTTTTTCAGGGCACCTAGAACAATCCAGCCCCCCTTAACATTAGCAGTGGCCTTGATAAGACATCTTTGTGCCAACTTTTCCTCCTTCCTAGTCTTGCTCCCCACAGACCCACATTTCTGCTTCCTGGAATCATCTTCCAAATAATCTCCCTATACCCAAGTCTTTGTCATAGTCCTTGGGTTGGGGAACCCAAAATTGAGACACTACCTATTCTAAATTTAGTGAGCTAAGCCACTTTGCTCTGATACAAAGCTAGGTATCCCAGCCTCTATGGGCAGAAAACTTCTGTTTCAGTCTCCATATTATGCTGATTCTACCTCTTAAATTGCTCAGATGTGAGAGAAGAGCTATGCTCTTCTTGGGGGACACTCAAAGACCTCAACAGGCAGAAATGTTTAATATAGTCATAGTATTTTGTAGTGTGCAAAGTGCCTTTGCCTCTGTGATTTCAGCAATGTGAGGGACACACATACACACACATGCACACACACACAGCCAGGATCTCCATAAGGCTTCTCTATACCTGTGCAACCTCAGGCATGTCACAAACTCAAGGATTAAATAAGATAAATGGCACCTAAGAAAGAATGTTGCCTTTAAAATGCTCCCTTTGAACTGGAAGAAAAGGAAAAGGAAAGTGTGAATGAATTATTAGCATAAAATGTTATCTGGCTTTTAAGAACCCAATACAAGTACCAAGATGACACTAAGAGTTGAGGAAAGAGTCTACATACCATTCTCTGGGCCTTAGGGCCATGTTGGATTCTGGCTCTACCACTTACTAGCCGTGTGATCTTGGATAGTGTCAGAGTTGACCTTTTTTAGGGCTGTTGCCCCAGTTCTTTGGCTCCTGGCTTGGAAGAATAACAAGCCAAGCAGGGCTGGTGTGACGGAGTGGTGACAGATACAAGCAACTCACACAGCAGCTTTTATTGCAGACTTTTCAGCATAGACTACAAAGAGAAAGTACATTTCCTGATGGGAAATGGGTCTATCTCTGCCAGTGGAGAAGATGCTGGAGTCTTACACATTTCTGCTTTTATGTCTACGCCTTATGATATGCTAAACGGTGGTGGAATATTCATTATTTCTCTGGGAAAAAGGTGGAGAGTTCTTAGAGCTAAGGACCCTCCCCAATTTTATCCTTACGGGGTGACTTCCAGGGGTTGCCATAACAAGTGTAAACTGTCATGGCCCTGGTGGGTGTAATTTTTACTATGCTAATGTATGTTAATGGAGAAAAGGTCACCTTTGGACATGAGCTAATGATTTCTGCATATGCTTTTGACCAGGAAAAGTCCCTAACCTCAGGTTCTTGCTGTCACAGGTTTGGTTCTAAATACTCATTGACCTCCTCATTTTTGCCTCTCTCCTCTTTTCCTGTGGTGTGCACTGTCAACTTGCATCTGTCCCTAACAGACGGGTTGCTCAACATCTCTAGATCCTGGTATCCATATCTGGAAAATGGGCATAAAGATACTGAAATCATTTTTCAAAGTGGAATTCGGATGAATACAAGGAGGTAAGCAAAGCAGTTAGCAAAGCTTGGTACATATTAAGTCCCTAATTGATGCTAGACATGTTACTGTATATACATTACCACAAAACCTAGTGGCTTAAAAACGAAATAAACTTTTACTATGTCACACAGTTTCTGAAGGTAAGGAATTCAGGGACTATTTATCTGAGTGGTTTTGGCTCAGAGTCTTTCGTAGGGTTTCATTCAGACTACTGGGGCTGCAGTCATTCAAGGGCTTGACTGCATTTAATGGGCCTGACCCCAGCATACCTTCCCCTAGTGGCCCTCAAGTCAGTGTTGGCAGCTGGCAGGACTCAGTTCCTTTCCACGAGGCCTCTACATAGAGCTGTTGGAGTGTCCTTATGGTATGGCAACTGGGTCCTATGTGTGTGTGTGTGTGTGTGTGTGTGTATGCATATGTATTAATATTTATATTTCTACTTCTACTTTTATTTCTATATCTATCCCAATGTACGTTAAGGTAAATTTTAAAGCCATCAGTTCCAACAGTAAGAGCAGAGAGAAATGAGATGTCACTAGGAAATTCCTGTAATTTGACAAAGTGAGTGTATTAGATTTGGGTAAGCAGAAAGGTGGCAGCAACAGGTGCAGGGGCAGGGAGGAAGGAGAGACATACCTCTGAAAAGCAGATGGATAGACCAGTTACATGAAGGCCTTGGGTAGAAGACTCATGCTGGACAGAACATGGGAAGAGGTGAAAAACACGTCAATGGAGAAGGGAGCAAAGAGGTCAATGACAGGTTGTTGGACACATTTGAGGAGGGGTCTAACCTGATCCAAGTGGCAATGACTAGGATTGGTTTGGACACCATGTAGAGTAGGGCAGCTTGACAAATCTTGGAGGCAGGACACTGTGCAACACTTTGATATGCATTTATTATGAGCAAAATGCATGTCATGTTGGGGTAATGGGCACTGATTTACTGAAAAACCTCTTGAGAGAACATATTATGCTCTGCCTTCCAGACAAGTAGAAATTAAGATATGATGGTACTTGTGGGAGATAACTCTGTGCGCTGACAGCCCAAGCAATTTTCCTAAATTCTAGTGATTATAGCCAAAGCTGGGCACATTTTAAAGGAAGCCTTATGGTAGCAGATGCCTCGCCAGCTTTTCTTGAACGAACTCATCAGTATCTATTGAGGAGCTTGCATTCACGCTGCCATGTACAAGAGTCCTTACTGGTTCTTCATAGTTCACCTGGTGGTAATGGAATATCATGTCCTGCTAACTTGGTCCCATCCCATAATTCCCAGAATGGAAGACAGCTTGGTGAAGGGGACAGAGCTTGTACTACAGAGAGTCATAATGACTTGGGCTTAAAACCTCAGTTACTTAATACTTATGGTTTTCCTGAACTAAAATGATAACTGCTGAAATAACTGAAGTCATAATTAAATGAGAGTCTACTTATAAATTATTTGGCTCATGGTAGATGATAGCTTCCTTCCCTTTTGCTTGTCATAACAGAGAATGTAAATACTGAAAGGAATTACACATTATTCTCTGAGGATGGTGACCTTTAAGCAATAGCAGCACTTCATGAGACAGGTCTCAACCTAGAAGAGTATTATTAGCAAAGTGAGGTTTCCGAAACCCATTATGATCCAGACACTCCAGTTGCTCCTATTGCTGTTCCTATTGTTGTTCCTTTGCTAATTCACATACTGGTGTAGTTGAAATTTGTCCTTTAGACCCTGATTATAACATCCTTAGCATGTTGACCTGTGTCCAATACTGCTTTCAAAATCTATGTTTTTATTTATCACTGGTGCTTAATCAGAGCCCTACTGAGAGTTTACCTTTACTTGGCTTTCTTATTCCAGGTTGACCATTCAAAATCTATTCTCTAGTATGAACCAAAGAAATCATCTGGTCCAAACATGCTATATCACCTGTGAACAAAGCCCACAAGCTATTCTTGGGAAACATATAGGGTGTCAAGAATTAAGCATTTGTTATTGAAGCTACTAAAGGTTTCGGTTGTTTTATAACAGTAAAATTTTGTCCATCCTGACCAATGAATCAGAAGGTTTGGGGTTTAATACTGATGTTACAATTAGGAAATAATTAGCTATGGATCCTAATGCCAAAGAAAGCCAATGAGGATTCCATCAACACAGAAAGGTTTGGGTTAATAGGATTTGAACTTCAAATTTAACTGGGGGAAGTTTTACATGATGAGGGATGGAGAACCAGAATTCTGATGAGTAGGAGTCAATTTGGATCAAAGGAAATGGTGTTTAGTGCTCATTCTGAAGAACAAAGTGCAACTGAAACTGAGAGAACTGGCTGAAAAATAATCACAAAGGGTCATAGGTGGGAGGGAAACAGCTGTATAGAGAGGGCTGAAATTATGAATGGTTCAGAGATAAGGCCTTGAGTCAGGTGCTATGGGTCATGTTCATATGGTGCCCTGAGTTTATGGTAGGGAGTGTCCAGGAGCCTGATGGGACAGAAGCCGGATACTTCTTTGAACCACTGATTCTTGTAAAATGGAGATAATCATTTCTATCTCATATTTACTATTGAGCTACCTATGGGGACGAAAACAAAAACAAAAAGCAGCAGCACAAATGTGCAAGAATTGCTTACAAGACAAATTCCATTTGAGGTTTAACCTTAAACAGATGGTGCACTCTTCCTGGACTTCTTCAGGACAGTTTTTTTCGTCGTGTGAACATACTTACAAATCGTTCCAGCTGTTCAAAAATTCCCATCCAGGTTTGTAGCCAGGTAGAGATTGTGGTTTACTCTGACTTCATTATATTTCTATCAGAATTTTCCATCCTCAGCAGGGGTTCTCTATTCTCTTAGTTCATTTGAATGTCCAGGGACAAAATATAATTTGTAGCTGGGCTTAGGACAGCCAGGGGGTTATTGTTTTGTTTTGCTTTGTTTTTTGAGCTTTATTTGGGCTTAATTCGTATATAAAAACTGCACATAATTAATGTATACAACTTGGTGAGTTTGAACATATGTATACACAGACTTGCGTTGCAATTGACCACAATCAAGGTAATAAACCTATTCATCATATCCAAACGTCTCACTGTGTTCCTTTTCTCTGTGCGTGTGATAACAATGCTTAATATGATATCTATACTTTTAACAAATTTTTAAGTTCATAACACCTGATTGTTAGCTATAGGCACTGTAATGTATATGAAATAACTAAAATAGCCAAACATATAGAAGAATTTTATTGTTAATCAGTTGACAGCTGAAATGTAACTGGCTGCAAAGCATAGGACCAGGACACCTGTTTCCACTTGGGTATTTTTCACCATCATGGTATCATTAGGGAGCTGCGCACATTGCTCTTCTCTCATCTGCTGCAGTATGATAATAAACTCACGTTTACTTGGGATTTACAAAGAGCCAAATATTTGATCAAAGTTAATTTCAGCTTTCCCTTTTCTCAACAGCCCCTTGTATGAGGGATGTGAAATTATCCCCTACTTTCAGAGGAAGCTATTAAAGCACAGGAATGTACCCAGGGCTGTGCAGGTAAGGATGGACTGCAAGTTGAACCCAAGCAATTTGTACCAGACCAGCAGTTGTGTGCTGGGAATCCTATTCTGTGCTCAAGCATCTATGTGTTGAAGAACAGCCATGGTTCTCAGAATTTGGGGTGCAACAGATTTACTGGGAAATGTTATAAAATGTCTAGACCTCACTCCATGTACATAAAGCACATCTTTCAAATTAAGCATTTTGTTGTCTCCTTTGTTGATGAAATTAATCTGTCCCTTTCCCCTACCTCCCACATCACACCTTCACGTAGCATGCCAGGAACATGCTACCTGCTCTCTTTGGGTTTTCTTTTTTTATTTTTGCATAAATGAACAGCTATATAATTGAATACTTAGATAGATGAATTGCTATAACTGTATAGATTCCAACTACTTAATTTTTAGTTTTAGTTTTAATCATGCTTTTAAATAGTGCTTTGGTTAAAGAGAATCAATACAATTGTTAGGAAGAAGGGTATCCATATATTAAATCCTGGCACCCCTAAATCTAAAGGTGCTGCTTTTCCATCATGCCATGCATTATTAATTAAAAAGAGCTACTTTTCTCAATGCTTAAAATATATTTTAAAAAGTTGTCTGGTATATAGGGTCTTAGGCCTAGTTTGCCTAAATAATAATTTAAATCTACTCAAATCTAACGTATTTTTTTTAAGTTGGATAGCCATCAGACTCAGGGATCTAGAGTACAACTCAGCCAGGAATGTTTGAATAACAAAGCAAATGTCATGTAGGCAATGGACTTTGACCATGAGTGTGTCCCTTAGTCTATTCAGCTGTCTTTGTTTTTGTTACATCTGTTAGAGTCTGAAATAATTTTCTAATAGGAAAAATAAGTCTGGACTGCCTTCACTAAAAATACGATCCAGCATGGAGGTCCAAGTGAAGTCTTCAAGAATGTTATGTATTCTTCTCTGTATGGCAAAATGAAGTTGGAGAATTTTAGTGTTTATCTCAAGGGAAAAATAACTTTCCTTGTGATTTATATGTACTTAGTTTAATTCTTTCTCTTAGGGAAAATGCATACATCTGACTTAAAATCCTCTAAACAAGTTGTAATTTTTAAACCAGAATATCTTTACCTCTCTCTGGATTCCCAACCCTGGATTATTGTGATTCTGATTTCTATTTGTTTAGAACCTGCTGCGTGGCTAGAAGCTTATAAATATTAGCACTTATTCTCACAAATCCCAATTTTAGAAAACTAAGTTAGAAAACTGAGAGGTTAACAATCATTTCTGCAATCATATCAGTCAGAGTTTAACCAGAGAAGCAGAACTGATAGATAGGGGAGATCGAAAGCAGGGCAGAGCCGGAGGGACACAAGTTGTTTAGAGTATCTGAGATGGGTTCACCTGCTTGGGCCAGGCCCACCAAAGCCAATCTCCCTTTTCATTAACTTAAAACCAACTGATGAGGGGTTTTAAGCTCATCTGCAACATCACTTTACATTGGCACTAAATTAGTATTTGTTTGAGGTGTTGGGGATGGTAGCTGAATTGACCAATTAAAAAGTTACCAGAGTAATGGAGTTGGCCCATGGGGTGCTAAAACAAGTACAAATCCCATCACACTACATTGCCACTTAAGGAGAAAATACTCTCTCTTCACTAACAGGGATTCATCATGGAGATGATTTTCAAGTTTAAGGTAGGGTACAGGGAACATCCATCAAAACTTATACAATCGGGAGGGTGCAGGACGACTGACTAGCTGCAGCTAGCACATGCCTATTCTGTGGATAGGAGCCATGGATATTGGCCTTCAGAGAGATTGCTAGGTGAGAGCACCGGGATTCAACACAGAAACAACAGGAGGCATCACAATCAAAAGAGAGGGAAGTGAGGCAGACTGCTCAGATGGTTTGATGAGACCTGAGAGAAACACCCGCATGTGGCGAAGAAGTAAGTGAGAGATGCCCCGACTCCACAGTTCCGTGGCAGACTTTACAATCCTAGCTACAGGAGAGCCCCTCCCCCCGGTGGGCCTCCAGACTAGCACAGGTAGATGCCCAGAGATTTCACAGCAGCATTGCTCTGGAGACGGGGCACAGCAGGATCCCACAGGCTTCCAAGCCCTGAGTGCTGCACCCAGCACTATTCTGAGAACCCAGCCCCAGTCCCCAGGGGCCAATGCTGCTGCTGCCACCTCCTCTGTGCCACTGTCGGGCCAGGGAGGGAGAGAGGAGGCTAAGGGCTTTCACTTACATCAAAGACAAATACCACCATCACCACTGCTGCTGCTGTTGCAGGAGCCAGGTGTGAGCAAACCCTCACAGCTGTTCACTTCTACTGCTCAGCCTGAGAGGGGCCTGCCCCACACCCACAGTGGTTATGTAGCTGGACAAGCTAAAAGGCAGGGTACCTCTTCCTCTCCACACTGAGCAGCAGAGTTCTTGGCAGAGGAGAACAGGTGAACTGCAAAGCTATCTGTTTTGAGCTGAGGGAAGAGGTTTCAAATAAGAAGGAACCAGCATAAGAACTCTGGAAATATTTAAGAAACAGGTGCTTATGACACACCAAAAAGATCGCACTAGCTCTCCAGCAGTGGTCTCCAGCCAAAAGGAAACTTTTGAAATGACAGATATGGAATTCAAAATATGGATCCCAATATGAACATATGAAAAAAAGCACAATGGGATTGATGGGAAAGTTGAAAACCAACAAAAAGGAACCAAAAAAAGTAATTCAGGACATGAATGAAAAATTCACTAAAGAGACATATATTAAAAAAAAAATAACAGAACTTCTGGAAAGGAAAGAGTCATCTAGGGACTTTCAAAATACAGTGGAAAGTTTTAACAACAAATTAAACAAAGCACAGAAATTTTCAGAGCTTGAAGACAAAGCTTTTGAATTAATGCAATCAGTCTAATATAAAGATACTATTCTCTGATATTCTGTTTCTCTACTCTCCAACTACACACGTATAGGAGGGCTTATATTGATCTGCACATCATCAGTCCTGCTGGAATTGCCATCTTTGAAACATCCTTGAGCATATCGTGTCATAATGATGGGGAAAGAACCTGTGTTTTGAAACCAGTAAAATGTAGGTGTCACCTATAAGGAGTTAGCAACAAGAGAGAAGCATAAAAAAAAATTCTTCTGGTTAAAGCAGGAATAAAGTTGTTCCTAAAGTTTGTGAATAAATGGAGCTGTAGGACTACAATGAGTATATAATCAGGAGGAACAAATAGGGCCAACACTCTGGGGTACTGATTCCTACATTACACTGAACAGAACTTCACATCTCCTTAATGATTTGCTGTTACATCAGGAACATCGGTTACTATGTGTGTGTGCTTTCCCTAGGAAGGGATGAAGAAAGGAAGAAAAGAAAGAAAGGAAAGGCCGATCGTGGTGGCTCGCACCTGTGATCGTAGCTCTCTGGGAGGCCGAGGTGGGAGGATCGCTCAAGGTCAGCAGTTCAAAACCAGCC
>VBSM01002608.1:91542374-91571813 GCA_008086735.1 Cheirogaleus medius
CCCTGTAGAGGTCTTTTACCTCCTTAGTTAAATATATTCCTAGGCACTTTATTTACCCATTAAGACCCACAATTAATAATTTTCTAGCAATCTGGCAGCTCTTCAACTCAACCATATGACAATTTTAGTGGAGTCTTTTACTGGGATATTAACTTGTATTTTATTTCTTATTCTTGCTATGTTTTTCCTCATTTTGATTTAAGCCCTTGGAGCATACCCTTTCTTTAGAGGTAGTTGGTGTTGCCAATGTGAAAGCAGAAATGTCTAAAGTTAACCTCCTGGGCTAGCTTCAGCCTTTGCACATAAACAAAAACATGAATCCACTCTTTGACCTGGGAGCCTAAAGGGTCCTCAGTAATGAGAGATTGAACTTTACACCTCTTCTAAGGCAAAGGGAGCTCTGATAAGGTTTAAATTGATTTGAAGAAACTATTGCAACCTCTCTTAATTATTTGTGATGTAAAGTTTCTACTCTCTACCTACTTCTTTCTCTACTTTCTGCCTTCACCTCACTCTCGACTTTGACACCTGCTGTGTCTGTGTGGTCTAGTCCACACCCGCCACGGGAGCCAGGCATGCTCTGTTTCTTGGGAATTGGAGGGGTCTAGAGGGCATTTGATCCATATTAACAATTACAGGGTAAATGGAGAATCCTACCCTGTTGTCCGGGATCACAGGGCTATGTTCTTTACTCCAGTTTCTAGACTACATCTCAAGTTTCCCAACTCTCACCAGGACATATGAAATAACTGGTGTTCCTAGTGTGAACTGCAAGTTCCTCTAGGGGATGTGAAGCTCTCTGGGTTCAGTATCTTCTCCTTAGTGAGACCAGGTACTACTACCATGTTTCCCCGAAAATAAGACCTACCCATAAAATAAGCCTTAGCAGGATTTCTAAGCATTTGTGCAATATAAACCTTACCCTGAAAATAAGACCTAATGATTGGCGTGGCTATGCAGCATATCTGCACAACACATGCATTTCATTGTGGAGCGGTAAAGAAGATGAGCAGCCCTTCTCATCTGCCCCATGAGAGCTCTATTGCTTGACATGAGAGATTGGGGCCAATGGTTCTAAAGGAAATAGAGTCATAAGAAATTCAGGACGGAATTCGGGGTTTGGAGAGTTATGATGATGTTCCAGAAGAAGACGACTTAACTATATTTGAATAAATGTAGATTGTTGTACTGTACTTAAACAAATAACAAATCCCCTGAAAATAAGCCCTAGGGTGTCTTCTTGAGGAAAAATAAATATAAGACCCTGTCTTATTTTCGAGGAAACACAGTAAATGCATTGGAGAGTGGAAAATGACCATTGGTATCCCAGCGGTTAAAATTGTTTATTCAAGACTTGGCACAAACGCCACCACTCACTCCTTTATGAAGATGATTCTGGCCCTCGGCGTCACAATTCATGGCTCTCTTGTCTATGTGTCCAGGAACCCTTTCCACTGTTCACACTGTGTTCTAGACAGTGAGTATGCTCACTGATTTTCGCAGAGGACCAGGATTGTGCTCTATTCATCTTTGTTCTAATCTTAGTACCCGATTCATTCTCTGGCCAGGAATAGTTTCTTCCTATAGGCTTGATAAGCTGGATTTAGTTAATGGAACCTAATTCCACCTAAAAATTGCATTTTTCCCATGACAATCTATATAATCCATGTCTTTTTATTTTTTTAATTTTTAATTATCAGTACATTATAATCAAAGTCTTAAAATGTTTGAAAGACTGTCATAGGAAGCTTAACACTTTAAAAAACCACTAACGTTAGTGAGCACTTACCATGTGCCAAACCGAATGCTAAAGCCTTTATATGGATGATCTCATGTAATCTTTATAGTAATCTTACGAAGTGGATATCATTATTACCTCTCTTTACAGAAGAAAAAGCTGAGACAGAGGAAGGTGAAATAAATTTGCTCACTCACATGCTGCTGTATGAAATTCTGGATTTGTTCCACATGGAACTAAATAGAGGGTAGAATATGAATTGAAGATTGGAAACCCCAGGGATTATGATGTTGGCCTCACTCAAAGAAAGCTTCCAATTGTTAGACCTGTCCTGGGATATAATAAGCTCTCAGTCCCTGGAAATAACTTGTAATCCAAGGCTGGAAGATTATTTGACAGGCACACTATAGAGGAGTTAAGTACAGGAATGTTTAAATGTTTAAAAGAATCTCTTTTAATTCTAAAGATTTATTATTTCTCTACATCATTGTATATATGTATATGTCTCTCTTATTCATGTTTTTGTCTGCCTGCTTGTTAGCCGGTCTAACCACTTCTGTATTTTTAGGAGCTGTTTTGTTCACTAGCTCACAAATGTGTAGGTCAGGCCTACTACCTGCGACAGTTGCATGTAAACATGGAACATTTTGTTGTTATTTTTGCTTTGAAAAACAAAGCTTGGTTTAGTTCAGGAACAGAAAATGATTTTCAGAGTAGCAAAAGCAAAGTTCTCTGAAAGCCACAAAGCACAGTCCCAGGGCTTGTGAAGAATCTGCCTCAGAGTTTCCTGTTGTTGTTATTTGTTTGTTTTTGGTCCTACATTTTCTGTCCACCTGGGATGATGCATTCTCCCCACAGGCAGGCCCTTCTGATAGTGACCTGAGTGTTTACAGAAATGCTTCTTATCTCTGGACTTCTTGAAAATGGCCAGAGGCTAGCAACCATTCAAAGAGGATCTTTCCACTCCTTCCCCTTCCTCAGCGTGTGCATTGTTTGCTCCACTCACAGGAAAGGACCAATTAATCACGGCTGCACCCAATGGACTCCTGAACCATAGGTGCCTCCCAGGAACAACTGTTAAGCATCCCTTGATTACATTGAATAAGGTACATGTGGTGTTGTACTCTCTTGCTGAGAGAAAGCAGACTTCTGAGAGACCCCATTTTGTACAGAACCCCAACTTCATTTAAAGGAGCAGATTCATGTGGTCCCTCTGGGCTGATGTCCCTGTCCCAGTAGCCCTCTGCCTGTCTCCCTGACTGGCACTTCATTTTGCATCAAGGAACCAGCTCTTAAACTAGATATGACTTCTAAGTGTGTCCCTTTGTCCACCTACCCCCATTTTAGGCCACTAGTCAAAGAGACCCCATAACTTCTGCACGATATTTTCTGAACTGGTTCCTAAATTCCTTTTCTACCTTAATTATGGAAATAATAATAGTTAATGCTGGGAGAGCTCACACAATGCATGACCACTGTGACTCATACTTGGCTATGTCTTAGTCCATTTTGTGTAGCTGATATTATGTAATTTATTTCAAAAACCCACAAATTTATTTCTCATAGTCCTAGAGGCTGTGAAGTCCAAGATCAAAGGGCCGGCAGGTTTGGTGTCTAGTGAAGCATCTAGTGAAGTGTCCAGTTTCCACTTCCTAGATGGTTGCTTGAGAGCTGCATTCTCTAGAGCAGTGGTCCCCAACCTTTTTGGTACCAGGGACTGTTTTCATGGAAGACAGTTTTTTCACCAACCAGGGAGCAGTGGGATGGTTTCAGGATGATTCAAGCACATTGCAACTATTGTGCACTTTATTTCTATTATTAATATTTTTATTATTATTACATTGTAATAATATATAATGAAATAATTATACAACTCACCACAGGTTGGGGACCCCTGCTCTAGAGAGAGAAATACTTTTCCTCATGTGGCAGAGGAGCAGAGAGTGTACCCACTCTGAAAGTGGGTTATGATGGCATTCATCCATTCACGAGGGCAGCCTTGCAACCTAAACACTGCCCATTAGGCTCTACCTCCCAACACTGTTGCACTTGGGGATTAAGATTCCAACATTTGGATTTGGAGTGGACAAAAACATTCAAACCATAGCAACATATCTTAAATAATTGACATCTATTATAAAATCCTGTGCATAGGGACAATTAGCCTATTTTTTAAAAGAGAAAACTAAGGTATACAGAGATGATGTGACTTTCCAGGCACTGGGGAATGGTTTTAGAATAAAGATTCGAACTCGGGGTCCTTATCTCCAAATACTGGACTCAGACTTGTTACATATTGCATGACCTCGTATGATGTGAGAATATCTCAATCTTGGGGATTAATTGTAGTTGTTGAACACCAGGCAACATTTTGGAAGAGTAAATAATTTTGTAATTCTGCTATGTATTCTACCACATAAAATGCTCTTTGCTAAAAGCCAAAAAAGTACAATGCACAACTCCAATCAGTATAATTATTGCATTATCTCTGCAGAGGAATATGAAACTATATGGGAGCAATAAATTGTTTAGCTATCTTTGAGACTTTAGTTGAGTCCATCAAAAGGAAAAGACAATCCAAAGTGCTCTGGACATATTGGAAAATAAAATATAAACCTATTTTACTGTGTTTTGAAAGTGTTAACAACATTCTGTGTTAACCACTAGATAGAATATTGTTATTCTAGAAGTATTTAAATTATTAAATTGGTCATGGAGACCCCAAAATGAGAGGTTATGGGAGACAATCCTGAAGTTTAACAGTTTAAAGAAAGAGTCTGAAGGTCATTAATTGGGAAAGGCTAAGGTGAATTGTGTGACCTTGAGCACATTCCTTCCTTGCCTTTGGCCTCATTTTCCTTATTAGCCACAGGATCTGAAGTTGAGAAGACTTGAAGTTTCTTCCAGGTGCAACATTCACAGAATGGAGGAAATATTAATAATTTTCCTTTGAAGAATGTGAAATGAAGCATGTGGCCTTCAACAAACCATCTCACCTTATTCAAACTGGAAAGACGAGCAGGACCTATTCAGAAGATGTCATAAGATTTTCATGAGAGAAATATCTGCAACCATCCTTTCTAAATTCTTATGACACTGAAAAATTCGCAGTAATTTTGAAAAATTACTCCTAAAATTTCACGCCTGCTTTTATATTTGATTAGATCCACAGTGGCCTTGGGCAAAGGTTCCTAACCTAGGGGTCTTGTATTTCCAAGGGTACCAAGGACAAGTTTGAGACATGCAGAGATTCCCTGGAATCATATGCAGATTCCATACATACCTTATGTCTATATGTGGATGTATATGGAATTATATATATTCTTCCCCACTCACAGGAAAAAGTCCATGGTTTTCATTCTATTTTCAGAGGGACCTAAGGCATTCAAAATATTTAGGAAGAACTACTATTCTCATGGAAGGTACAAAACATTGAATTCATGAGATGTACATTCTAGGCCAATTTCTCTCACTAATTACATCTATAATTTTTAATACAAAAATGTGAATTACTCTGAGAGATGGGAACAGTATCACTTTGAAGGTCCAAATTCTACTGATATTTTCCATATCACTTTGAAATTGAATGGCATACAAAAATTAATTTAGTTCTTCCTTTTTCCTTTATAGATGAAGAAACCGGAAGTCTCCTAGCTAGTTAATGAAATAACTCACCATAGGGTGGTAACTGTCTGCCCTGCCAGACTGTGAGCTACTTAACAGCAAAGAGTGAGGGTTTATGGTCTACAGCTGTGGTCCCCAACCCCCGGGGTGTGGACTGGTACAGGTCCATAGCCTGTTAGGAACCTGGCTGTACAGCAGGAGGTGAGCCACAGGTGAGCCAGCAAAGCTTCATCTGTATTTATAGCTGTTCCCCATCACTCACCATGACCCACCCCCAAGTCCGTGGAAAAATTGTCTTCCACGAAACTGGTCCCTGGTCTACAGCATCTAACGCTGACATGACATGTAAGCACATTCTATAACTTCTGGCTATGGAATAAACCATAAAACAATAAATTATTGCTATTTTAAATAAGGCAAAATTATCATCTGTGATGGACAGGATTTTCTACCTAGGAAAATCAACTAAACAAAAACATTCCAATTGCTGCGTTATGAGTGAAGAGTCTGATCAGAGATTCACAACAGATCCCATGGTTAGTAAAAAATAGATGCGGTATTTAAAAGCTAGACTTTTCTATTCTAAAAATCCTGACTTTTCAGCTCTGCAAAATATCCTTCATTTGGCATCAATCTAAGAGATATTTTTTAAATTATTATTTAATTCTAAATTATGTTAGTTTTATAATATGGATTGAGCTCACTTTTCATTGACCTTCTAAAACAATTTGTGTTCCTCCTATTAAATATTAAATAACCCATAAAGCAGATAATAGAAATATTAATAATTTGTAATAACTGCTTTCAATCACTTCTTTGTTATTGTCCTATTCATGTTTCCATTTATTTGTCACTTTTGGTTATGTGTATATGGCAAAAAACCCATTCATTAATATCTATTGAGTGTCCCCTGGCTGCTTGAACTACATGTGTTTTCATTTTGTTTTATTGTATTGTCATGGTATGGGGGCAAAATGACAAAGACTACCGAGACTCTGCCTTCAAAAACGTAATAGTGAAATACAATAGTGAGGAAGATGAGCAAATAAACCCGCAAGTACAATACAATGAGCTAAATTCACCAGTACATTTTTGTATACTTTAGTACATTTTATTTTCTTAAAACATTAAATCATGTGTTTGTTGTATTACTCTTCTGGTCTCTAATTTGTGTATATATATGTTTTACTTTCTTGATTAAGTTTGCCAAATATATTTTCTTTTTTACCCGAAAATCCAGCTCTTAAAATTATTTTTCAATTCTATGAATTTTCAACATTTAATCTGTTTTACCTTTTTCTATTTTTCTTCCCTAACATTTTACTCAAGGTTTTAGTCATTCATTGTTGCTTTTATTGTCTTGCTTTATAATGTACTTTCCTTTCATTATTTTCAGTCAATGTATCTTACTGTTATAAATCATTGGCTGGTGTTCTTTGAAGGCAGACTCCAAAACAACAGCAACAAAATTCATCTTTGGGCCCCTAGGCAATTGGTATTGGAGAAGACATAAAGCAGAAGACAGGGTGCTTCTGCTGCCTAATAATCATCTGGTTCTCCTCTCATATCCTTTTATATAATTGCCTTACATTTCATGCCCTGAAGAATTCTTTTGACTGGGTTCTGGAAAACATAGCTCTTGGCATCAACCAGTGGGGCTGAGTTCTAATGTGACTGTGCTATGTAAAATAAGAATAGCTTTGATTAATTGTCTAACTCCCTTTTAGGTTTACTTTCTGCTTTGGTGAAAAAAATGAAGTTCATTGCACTCACCTCAGAAAAAGGACATAATGCATCGGAATGGGGTAAAAATGTGGTCCATGAACTCTGGTGTATAGCTCTCCTTCCTTCAAATCAAATTAAATATGACCCCTCACCCCAGCTTGGTGAAGATTTAATCCCAGTTTGTGTTGGACCTCACCACCTGCCAGGTGTGTTTCAGATGTCTGGAGGTTTCATCGGCACTTAGACAACGGAGCCAGGGCCTCTGACATTCAGGCCATCATCGATGCTATGACGTCCTCATTGTCTCCACCACTGTGGCTCCTGGAAGTCTGATGTCTGATGGCTTTGCTGGCAGTCCAGGGGGCCACCGTGGAACTAACTAACCATAATAGCAGAGGGACCCAGTGTTCTCCATCCACGTGGCAGCTACTCCTTTCCAGGCTCACACAATCACCTCTCTCACTTCCCTCTTTCTCTCTCTCTTCCCCAATTTTTCTCCTTGCCCCCAGAGCTTCACTCTACTTGCTACTTCTTCTCCAGAGAGATGGTTTCCAATGAGCTTAGACTTTTACAAAGGACAAAAAAGGGATATTAATGTCTGGGAATTTCCATTTTTATATCAGAAAGAATGTACTTAATGCCACTGAACTGAACAATTAAAAATGGTTAAAATGGAAAATTTTATTTTTTGTATATTTTGTTACAATAAAAAAAAATTTAAGTGGTTCCTTAATCTTACACAAATAAAACAATTCTTCATATGACCAGTCAAGGACCTCCAAAATCTATCTCAACCCACCTTTCCAAATGTCTCTCCTTGTATTCTCTAAGTTCTTTGGTGATATTGTGTAAGAAATAGCCTCAATGTCTCAGTTTCTTAGAACAACTAATATTTGTTTCACACTTATAACCAGGGATGGGGTTTTCCTTGAAGCTCTGGGTTAGTTCAGGATGGCCTGACCAGGTTTCTCCTACCAAGACTCAAAAAGAGAGAGAACGTGATATTCTTAAGGTGGAGAGCATGAGTGAAAGAATGCTGGTGCAGCTGGGAAACTTTCAGTGGCTCTGAGCTCCTGCTTGGAACAGGCACTTGACCACTTCCTCCAAGTCAAGGAGGAGGAAGTGGTCACATGACCAAGCCCAACAACCACTGGGTAGGAAAACATACTTTTCCCAGGAAAGTAGGAATGGAAAAGTTACTATTTACTTAACAACAATAAAATATACCACTGTCTGCACTTCTAGTCAGAAATACTTCTCTTCTTTTCACAAACAAAATGCAGAAGAAAAATTTCTCATCTAAAAATCACACCAGGCTCAAGGTCCATTTCACCATAGTATCCAAATCAGATCCAAAGGTGGATCCTCTTACTCAGAGATCTATAAACTAAAAAGACAGCTGATATCTCTCCACACACTCAAAATACATTGGCTGGAACAGGGACAGGGTCACTACAAGCTACACACTCATCTGTGAAGGGCAAGATAAGGAGGGACAGAGCAGTCAGCAGGCAATAAGGATTTTGAAATTCTCCTGGGAAAACCTATATGGTGATAATTCATAGTCTTGGGGTAGGAAATGCTCCTTGATTAGCCCTGGGCTCTTCATCCCAGGAGTAGCTTCCCACTGGGTTGTTCTTCTGACTCTTAAATCCAATTCTGAGAAGTCTTCTCTTTCCATTAACTTTTTTGCAAAAGCTTTAATTGAAAAATAAAAACTGTTTACATTTATGGTGCACAACATGTTGTTTTGAAATGTGTATACATTGTGGCATGGCTAAATTTAGCTAATTAACATGTGCACTATCTCACATACTTATTGTTTTGTTTTTATGATGAGAACACTTAAAATCTACTATCTCAGCAAGTTTTAAGAACACAAAACATTGTTATTAACTATAGTTATCATATTATGCAATAGATATCCTGAACTTATTGCTTGCATTTAAGTGAAATTTTTGTATCCTTTGATCAACATTTCCCCTATCAATCCACCCCCCAACTCGAGCTCCTGATAATCACCATTCTACTTTCTCTGCTTCTATGAGTTCAACTTTTTTAGGTTTAATGTATAAGTGGGATCATATGGTATTTGTCTTTCTGCGTCTGTCTTTTTTCACTTAACATAATGTCCTACAGGCTCGTCTATGTTATTGCAAATGACAGGTTTTTCTTCTTTTTAAGACTGAACAGTATTCCATTCTGTATATATACCACATTTTCTTTATCCATTCTTCTGTTGAGACACTTAGATTGATTCTGTATCAATTTATTAGTTATTGTGAATAATGAACATAGAAATGCATATATCTCTTGAACAAACTGATTTCATTTCCCTTGGGTATACACACCAGTAGTGAGACTGGTGAATTATATGATAGATTTTCTTTTATTATTATTATTTCGGGAGGAGCCTCATGCTGTCCTAATTGACATTCCCTCCAGCAGTGTGCAAGGGTTCCCTTTTCTCAACATCCAACATTTGTTGTCTTATATGTTTGTTTATTTGTTTGTTTGTTTTTCAATAATAGCCATTCTAACACATGTGAGTTTTGACCACATCTGAAGCACTGGACATGATACCCTTCTTGGAGCACACACAGCTTTCTCCATACACTTCTGACTGTAGTCAGTTGGGGGCCTGTGGCACCAGTATGCAAAGATGCCCCTAGTGATCTCACCAGGTACATATGTCCTTGCATGTGCCTTGCACTTTGTACCAGGGTTAGTTTGTGTGACCAACAGCATATACACTTTCCAGCCACAGAAAGTAACTCTATTCAGCCATTGAAAATAGTGTCCAAAGTATAAAAAAAAAAAAAAATCTTTTGTTGGATGGAGGGCAGGCGGGAGGGGGGAGGAAGTATAGAGTTACATAATGTGTGCCGTGCGCACCACCTGGGGATTGGACTCGCTTGGAGCTCTGGCATGTGGGGGGGTGGAGGAGTGGTAGGGGCAATGTAGGTAACCCTAATAATATTTATACCCCCATTATATAATGAAATAAAAAAAAAGAAAATAGTGCTTTAAAACTATTTGAAGATATGAGAGAATGTATACAGTATATTTTGGGTCTATAAAAAGGCAGGTTACAAAACACAATATATTTTGATTAAAAATAATTGAATTTAATGTTGAAACTAGGGCTGATTTTATTTTCTTGTGTGCTTTTATTAATATTTTCCACATTTTGCGCAATTAATGGTATTTAGCTTTTTTTTTTTCAGAAACTTATCATAGGTATTCCTTTAAAGAATGCTAAAATGCAGAGGGATCCAAAAGCCAAATGCTGTTTGAAATATCTTGGTGCACATAACGACTTGTGTGTAATTTCCTTTTTAATTGTCAAACACTATTGCTTTAAAATCACTATTTTATGTTATAATTTTTAATTTTGCCTTATTATTGTATCAGGAAAGTTGTTTATTAACTTTAATGCTGCAACGTCTGGGAAAAAAGGCAATTAGAATATTTCACATGAATTGAATTTTGGCCACTAGTGGAAAAGCAGTTCCATGAACACTGACCCACATACCTTACAGAGGGGGACGGAATGAGCTGGAGAGAGCTCCCCTTGCATCTTGTCAAATGTAAGGCATAAAATTCCCAAGAGGCTGAGCTGGCTTCCAAATCCTGCTGTTGGTAGGCCAGGCCGCCTGACAGATAACGCTCAGTACACAACACCCAGTCCGAGAGCTTCTTTGCAAGCCATGGGAAGCATCTGTCTCAACACAGCTGAGCCCTCCCAGGGTTGCGTCTACAAATTCCAGCGTCAGCCAGCAGTGGGGAGCTGGCCCTATTCGTGTTTGCAAGGCTTTGGCTGGCTACATTCTGGGGATTCCCAGGCCTAGGTGATCTTAGTTCTTGGCTAGTTTGTGGCTCTTGCAAATCTTGATGTGCAGCTGGTCTTGATCAGCCCAGGGAAGAAGTCACATGACACTCTAGTGAGGCATGGCCAACACAGACTACTCCACGAAGGACCAGACTCTAACGGTGAGGTTTAATCTATGGAAGAGAAGGAGGCCCTGAGCAGGCAGCCCACTGATGAAGGGAGAAGGAGGGGCTGGGCTCAGCTGGGCTGAGGGCACCTGGTTCCTTCCTCTAAACTCTCAACTTCTAAACTCAGCTGTGGAATTATGTCATTCCTGCTCAACAGGAAAGGAAAGTGTGAGAGAGCAGAGAGGGGCAGAGTATTACATTCATGGTGCTTCCTGCCTGTGGAATAGAACTTCTGGAGTGGGGAAGAAATACACTCACACCCCAACCTTAAGGATGTCCTAAGCATTTTCTTAATGAAACCACAGAGAACTGAGATTCAGAAAGCCATGATTCCAATCTACACTCTGGGCCTCAGTTTCCTCATCTGTTGTTTGTTCTGACCTTTATAGGATATTTCTCTTAGGTGAGGCTCTGCATTAAACAGAACTCCAGTAAAAAGATGAATGAAGTCCAGCCCTTCCCCATGAGGCACTGGAGAGTAGATGGCCATGTCTATAAATGCTGTGATTTCCAGAAATGCTTTCACTTTTCACAACACTAAGTCTCATACAGCAGCCATCACAATGTGGAATAGCAGCTCTAAATCAAGGAAGAGATGAAGGCACTTCTGAAACTTCTTGCTAAAGAGACGGGTGTTCAGCCCTTGAAGAGCAGCTTTGATCTCAGACACAACGGTCTCCTCTTGAAAATGGAACAAATGTCCGGGGTATGGAGAGGCTGGAGCTATTCACAGAACTGAAAACCTGGACAAAGAAAAGAGGGTGTGGCTAGGGCCAGAGCCTGGAAGGGGGTGTGTCCATGGCAAGGAGCAGAGGTATGTCATTCCTGACATGGGGAACTCCTAGCACTCATGTTGAATTCCAATCATAATAATAATTTGTTTAAAATACTTCAAGGGCCTCTCTTTCATCTAGAAATCTAAAGGAAAAGAAGCTTACAAGAACAGGTACAGCCAAACCTTACCTCCCTCTTGTAGCTTCTCCCTCTTGAAATCTATGATCCAATAGGACCAGATTTCTTTCCCTTTCCTGAACAAGTGACATGTTGCCTGTCTTCTGTATGTGCCAAACCCTCTCTCCACCTGGAACCCTTAGCATTCCTCCCTGGCACCATACTCCTCTCCAGTTGGTTACCTTAGGAATCTGCTTCCTTCTGGGAAGCCTTCTCTGACCTTCCTGAGAATGTCTGGGCCTGATGTCCGCTCTGGGGTTCCCCCGACCCTGTCCAGCTCCTTACTTGGCATCTGGCTCCCCTTTTACCTGTCATCCTCCACCAGCTTCTCAGCCCTGTGAGGATGGGGCCAGGGATGTTCTGTCTCTCATTAGACCTCACAGCCTGAGAAAAATAATGAAGAATGAATCGACACATATTTAGTGTCTCACAGCTGAATTTTAGGCATTTTACTTAACCTTTAAACTAAGGCTGGGATTGGAGGAGTAGGAAAAGCCATCATTATCTCCTGCTTCACAAGTGAGCAAACTGAGAATGAGAGTGTAAGTGGCAGGTCTAAGTTCACAGTGTATTGAGAGATGGGGCAAAAACTGCAATATGGTCTTTCTGGACTTCCAGTTGTTCATGGTACACACCTTTCAGGAAAGTGAGAAAGAAAGAAATTATGCTCAATTGTCCCAAGTTCAGTCTACTCGCAGGGGTCCTCAACCTTTTTAAACAGGGGGCCAGGTCACTTTCCCTCAGACCATTGGAGGGCCAGACTATAGTTTAAAAAAAACTATGAACAAATTCCTATGCACACTGCACATATATTATTTTGAAGTAAAAAAACAAAACGGGCAAAAATACCCGGCGGGCCGAATAAATGTCCTCGGCAGGCCGCATGTGGCCCACAGGCTGTAGTTTGAGGACCCCTGGTACTGGATGTGAAAATACAAAATCATTCAGATGCTAACTTCCTTTATAATAGTTGGCTTTAAATGTAATTAGCACATTTAAACATGTAGTAGAATACACAGGATTTTGAGCTTTTCCAACAAAGTCCTATAGCTCCTTGAGGACCTGATGTTCCCTTTGACCTTCTATTCTGCTGAGGTTTCACACCGTGTTCTGCACAGAGTAACACATTTGCTAGATTCACTTTTAAGTGCCAGCTATGGATTTTTTTAACATGTTGCTTATTTGGTGTCATAGAGCTAAATCACTTTAAAATTTGCAACTACCTATCACTTGATATGTAAAAGTAGTAGCCAAAGGTACATGTCAAAATTCTGCATTAGCCTAAATCCCTTTGCCCTTCTTTGCTAAAAATTGGGAGAGTTCACACACTGTATGGGAGACTGTATGTGTAAATACTGCACCCAATTCTTACCATACGCAATTTCATTTAGACATTGCAAACTGCCCTTTGTGGCGAAGATTATTACCACCATTGTACAGGAAAAGAAATTGAGGATTTAAAGCGTCAAACTTGCCACAGGTTTTATAGGCAGCATTTGGCAGAATTGGAAATTAAGTCCATGCTGTTTTCATTTCTTTGTAAAACTGAGCACACAAACTTGATGGTGATTCATCCATGATCTAGAATATCTTCAAGTATTAGGGATACAGGAGAAAGGATAATATGGAAAGAAAATTGTTCGGAAAATTTCCAGAATTGGATTCAACTCCCAGATTTGGACAATTTCCACCAGTTGACCCGAAGAAAGTTAACTATTTTTTACGTACAATGACGCTACTGGAAGAGAGGAGCTCCTGAATCAAGATTGATTTTCGTGGCCACCAGAGCTCTAAGCTTCTTTCCCCTCCCATCAGCCATGCAACCTTAGATAACTGACTTCACTTCTCTGGGTTTCCGTGTTCACACCTACAGAACTTGAGCCTGGAAGCCAGTGATCTCCAAACTAACTTGTTGCTACAAAATCCCATCAGTTTTAGCCCTCAGCAACATATCTTTTATTATTAGTTTTCATTATTTGTACTATTTGTTTCTTGCCACTGAGTTTAAGTTTTTACTTTCTTCCACATATCTCTTCTGTGCATTCTCAAGTCCACCAATTAATGAAGCATTTGGTCTTTTTCCATCTTTTAAGATAAACACAAGTGTGTGCTAAACCTGTTTATAGGCACTCAATCTGTTGTGCTGCACTGCACTTTTGAAAAATGTACTTATCTTAAACTCCTGTCTGTTTCTGAGCACAGGCATATACAGATGTGTCTTTCTCAGGCAGCAGGCCAACCTTTTTTGTAGCTGTCACCATGATAGCTTATAAGAAACAGATGAACGGATGGAGAGTGCGGAATTGAATGCTTTGTTTATATTTTTTCAGTTAGAGGGGAAAAACATCATTTAGTCCATCCTGTTGAGCTATAGATCTTTTTCTGGTTGATTTTCTTATTGTAACAAGTATTCATATTAGAGAGAGGAAGAGAGACAGAAATGACCAATAGGAGGCTGATAGCCAACTAGAGTTCTTGCACATTGAAGAGATCATCAAATTTTAGTGTCAAGTCCTCAAATTTAAGTTTGGAAACTGTTTTATTTCCTTGGTGATCAAACTCAAAATAGCTACATCATTTACATATTTATTGGCACCTACATATGCTAAGGCTTTTAGTAGGTATGGATATACAATGGTTAACAAGCTGCAGTCTTTGGGTTCAAGAATCTTACCGGCTTGGGAGGGATATCCACAACTGGACAGAGGTCTGCAATGCAATGTGATACATACACGAATGCCTGGAGACAAGCTACAGAGAGCTGTGAGCCTAAGGTACAAATGTAAAGGACAAAATGATACTGGAGAAGTTGAATATCCTAAAACTTCTCGAAAGCATGGTCAAGAGTTTGTGCAGGTCAACACAGTCAGATCTTCGTTTTGCAAAGATCTTTCTGATTGCAGTGTGGAGACCAATAAAGACTGACCCAAGAGAAAGAGAGAGCAGCCTGGTGTTACAGCGGCCAAGCTGGATGGCAGAGACAGGGAAATATGGACAGGTAATTACAAGGTACAATTAATGAGACAACTGAATGTTTTCTTATCTGTGGAGTTTAAGAGCGAAAGAAGTGTTAGAGACTATCCAAGTTTGAGGCCAGAATACATGAAAAGAACTTGGTGTAATTCAAAAATTTTAAATAAAGAAAACAAGAGGGGCTGATCCTTTGGAGTTTTCCCTTCCAGGTTACTTCTATTCCCAAGTTTATTGATCAATCATTCATTCATACAACCATTCAATAATTATTTTCTGAAAACATATTACATTTGGGGAAAGAGCAGGAGGAAAAAGTTCTTGCCTTCCTGCAACTTACATTTTAGTGGGAAAGGCATATAAAAACAACTCAAAACAAAATAAGATATTAGAAAAGGTTTAAATGTGATGAAGAAAAATTGAGCATGGCAAGCAAAAAGAGGGACAGCGTGGTGGGTCTGGAAGCCACTTTAGAGACAGGGGCCTTTGGAGGCAAACGCGGAGCAAGGTCTGCTTTTCCCAAAACCAAAGCCCCTCCCTGGGCAGCAGGTGAGTGGGCAGAGTGTGAGCGCCGTGAAAGGTGTGTGGAGGGATGGATGCTCTGGCCATGGAGAACTTGGATAAACCATCTTTATCCTTACACTGGAATGTCCTTCCCTCATGGCCAGAATTCTCAGCCCCCTGGATCCACACCTTCCCCTTTGTTGGCTGTGCTGGATACACAGGACAGAGGGCTTATTCCAGGGTTCGGTGGAGATCACCCCTCATGCACCCCCACACACGCAGCAGTAACAGCCACAGATACTGAGACCTTGCTGTACGGCAGGCCTCGGTGAGGCTTCATGTCTGTTAGCTCTTTACTTCTTCAAACCTATCCAAGGAGGTTGATTTGGGGCAATTTACTTGAACTTTCTGAGCTGCAAGACTTTTGTGTGTGTGACGCAAAGATTGAGATGGCAAATAATTAATAAGTAAACAAGCAAGGAACTGAAGTTAGGTTTTTCTGATTCCAAAGCCTGTGTTGTTCAATAGATGAGAGCCAATATTTCAGGCTGGAGTGTACAAATAATTAAATTTCAGTTCTTCTAGATTTTTTTTTTTTTTTAGCTTTTTTATTTCTGTATGGAATGAGCCCTTTCCCCTCTTCCAGTGTCAGGTAGACACCAGGTGAATATTGATATTTAACTCTAATATCACCTTGTATAGAAGCCTTGCCTGACCTCTGCAGAATAGAAGTCTCTCATCTGCATCCTCAACCATTGTGTCCACATCACTACAATAGCAGCCATCTGGGAAGGCAACAGACAGGATCCCGTCTACCTCTGTTCTCCCAGCTCCTAGCAAGCGGTTGACAATAACAGGTTGCATGAGTTGGCTCAATGAACTTATCAGTTATATCTGAGCTCTACCTTGCTAAGATCACCCTTACTCTCTCTGTGGACTTGTCTATATCTCTCCTTTCTTCAGTAATTCTTTTGAGGACATCCATGGCTGTTTAACCGTCTTCCCCATTAGAGCAGAAATTCATATGAGTTTAATCACTCAGAGCAAGACTTTATTTCTAAACTCAAGAAGCACCTATTTGCACCTTGTGTATTGCTATCTACAATCATATTGTCATCCCAATTAAATTGTATAGAAACTAACACTAATGTATATATCTGTCCTGTGCCAGAGGCACAGAACCTGGGAGTCTTTTATTTTTTATTCTTTGAGTACACAAGTTTGAGACTTGATCTAACCCTTTATGTTATTAAAAAAAATCAGCTTTTATCCTGTTTTTTTCTCTGACTGGAAAAAAAACTACATTTGAAGATCAAGCCTCTCTCTCTGCTCTACAGAACAAACACGGTGACTTTTTGTGTTGTTGTTGGCTTTGGAGTGTCGGCCTGTCTTTCATCTTCTGATGAATCTCGAGTTTTATGTCCTCTCTTCAGTGGAGGAGGTGAGAGAATCTCACAGAGAGTCCCCATGGGGACCGGGAGGAGGCCAAACTGCACAAAGGGATCCAAAACTCTATGTTTTTGAAAGGGAAAGGACAGGAGGGCTAGGTCACATTTTTCCATTTCTAGTTTGTGTGCTGGACGTTGGGCTAAGTTAAATATTATCTGATTAATCAGCTCAACAACCGTACAAGGCAAGTGTTTACACTGGTTTGCCCCTGCAGTAATCAAGGCTGTGCAGGTTTGGGTAAGACGTCAAAGGCCACACAGGGCAGATGGAGTGGGATAACGTTTGTATCAGACACTTTTCAGGCACTGTTTCTGACCCTCTGTTTCTTCAGTGGTCGGTTCTGCACCCACACAGACCAGCTTCAAGGTGGTGCAGATTGATGATACCTCCATCAGACCTAAACCTACCCATTTCCCCTCCGGCCGGAGAGTCTCTGTGGTCTAGCGGTGCCTTGCCGGTGTGGCTTGGACACAGGCTGTGGCTAACCTTTGATGAAGAAGCATCACATGGGTTCTCCCTTTCTTTCTCCAGGTGGAGGGTCCTAAGGTTCATTTCATGTGACTGCTCTGATTGTGGTACAGGGCTGGGCAACCAGTAACCACACCAGTGGCCAACGTTCCACGAGCATCCTTGCTCTGGCTCCCTCCGTCCTTCCCTGCTTCACTCCCTGTTCTTTGTGCCCGCTCCCTGGGACCACATGCCCCGGTAAAGCCCCCACAGTTAAGATTTTGTCTTAGGCTCAGCTTTCTAGGAAACCCAGGTTGAAACAGTATTAAAATCCAAGCTCAGCATCCACGTTCATTTCAATTTTCTAGTGGCTTCCAACCCTGGCTGCCCTTCGAATCCCTGGAGAGATTTAAATAATACAGATTCCTGAACCTTCCCCCAGACCTAGTGATTCACATCTTCAGAGGAGTGCTAAAAATATATCCCTTCTTCATTTTGTTTTTCTTTGCTTCACTTTGTTGCCCCATAAACTCCAGAAATGATTCTCACACAGAGCTGAGGCATCTCATCCAGATTTTAACTGGGTTCAGACAAGGCCAAAGTCTATGTCCTTTTCTCTCTGCTGTACTCCTAATGCCTGGCATGCTCTGCGGTCAGAGCAGACACATAATAAAATGTCTTTCCCTTTGCTTCTCCCTTTTCTGAATTAAATGTAGTGATATCTTTATAGAAGAGTCCAAAATCTTACTTCCATTGGGGAATAGCTTTCTTAGAAAAGTCAAAGATTCCACCCTCTAAAATCTTGGTCCCTAGATTTGAATCACTTACTAGGTTGCTAATTATTACTTGAGACTGAATACTCCCCTCAAAGTTAGGAGCCCCATGAGAGGAGACCCAAGGATGATGAGCATAAGACATTATATATTAGTTGCTTTCTTAGTTTAAATGTGTCTATGATTCTTGAAACTCATCATGCTCATAAAAGCATCATGAATTTCAAAGAGCATAAGCTTGGGAATTAAAAACATCCTTGCATTTCTCATCCGTTGCATAGCAAACTTCTCTGAGCTTGAGTTTTCTCAGCTGTCAAAAAAGGATTGAAACATTTCATCAATTAGTATAAAAATAACACAAGGTAACATTCAAAAGTTCCTTATAAATTACAAACAGATCTATGTGTGTAAGGATTTGGCAGAGGAACTGAGAGTTTGTGAAACAGGTAACCCACCTACTCAGCCAAGTAATTTTTCTTTTCCAGAACATCTTGGAAAGTCCAACTGCTGTTTTTCTAGCGTTATATTGCTTAGTTTGAGGCAGCAGCAGCCATTGTGTTTCCACTCACTTTTCCTTTTGCAACTTTAAAAGTTAAGACCTGCTACATTTTTCTATCTGATTGCTGCACTATCTCATATGGTGAAATGCATAGAAATCGGTACAGGAACTCACGTGGACCATTCGGTGATCACCTGTATAGACACATTTAAAAATGGTCTTCTCTGTATTTTCCCTAAAATGATTGCAATTTTATTGAAAGCAGCAGGAACTTAGAAATGAAAATTATTTACTTAACCTTGGCCATACAGTGATTTGTATCTTAGGAAATGGTAGGTCTGCAGACAATCTGTAGTATGCATTTTTCATGGATAAAATTGCTCATTAGTCATTATAACAGGTATTGTGACATTAAGTCAATATTCAAGTTGTTTTTCTTCCTTTCGTTAATACACAAATGCTAATATCTTTAGAATTTTGATTCAGAAAAATACCTGTAGATTTCTCTGTTTGATAAAATCGTAAAATTTAAGCAAGGGAATTTGATTTATTATAATTCAATTCAATAAGCACTTACTGAATAACTTTCAAGTGCAAAGTTCTGGGACATAATAACTAAAAAAATAACTGCTGTAGTCTTATATGTGTATAACAGTATAAATCCTTTTAGTTGCCTGCAAACACATCATCTAATTTAACCCTGACAACTGCCCTGAGAGTTAAACAATTGAAATGTTACATACTTTGTGGAGAGAGAAAATTGATGTGTAGGTCAGGGAAATTAAAATCGTTGGATCACGTATGATATCTCAAATGCTGTCCTAGACATTTAAAAGGTTTAATTCTCTCAATGAACCTACAATATATATTTTTTTACTATCCCATTTTATTGAAGAGAAAGTTGAGTCTCAGTGAGATTAAAGCATTTGCCTAAGGTTATACAATTAGAATAACACCAGGCTACCTGACTCCAATTGTAGCTGCCTCTTTATGCCAATGGAAGCTATCAAAATGATGTATTAAAAGTGAAACAAAGAAAGCCACTGAATTCATCCAAATGCTACTCAGAAGCTGAGCTGCTTAAGAAAGAAATGCATTTAGACTCCTGCCCGGACGCTAGGCCCTCCCACTGTGGAGATGTGATTGTCAGTTCTTTTTCCGCATCCCTTGGCATATTAGAACCTAGCTCATTTACATCACTGGAATCTGGCAGGGGCTCATCCATCACTCAATATCAATTCCATCCTTTCTCTAAACAGCACATAATCATTTTTAATACGAAAGTATTGTATAATTCATAGCCATAGGAAGGAGGGAGGTGCTACCCTTTGCAGAACAATTTGCCTCTGCCTACTCAGTAAAGGTAGAGAGGGCATGTCAAGGTCAAAGGACCTGGTGTTCGGTGTCCGTGGCCAAAGCACTTAATCTCTGTGAGCTCCAGTTTCCTCTGAAGTTACAGGACATCAAGCTGATACCTCCGAAAAATGACTTTGCCTCTTAGAGCTACGGGCCCCGTATCTGTAATGTGGAGAGGGGGATAATGACTGAATTAGGTCATGCTGAAATCTCACCCCACCATAAAGTGGAGAGAGTGCTGACAGAGAAATGGAGCGAGTTGATAAAAGGAGATGGGGACGCTCAAAAATTTATGCCAGCTCACCTAATAATTTGATCCAGCAGTTCTCGCTCATACCAGCTGTCCTGGGCAAGTGCAGGATCCAGGGAAGAGACTGCAAGCGTGTACCAGGAATTACGTGCCGCTCTGGAAGGCAGGAGCATGCCAGTCTCCATCTTGATCATGACACTGCATTAGTTTTCTGGGGCTACCACAGCAAAACCCCACAGACTGGGTGGCTCAAACAACAGCAATTTATTTCCTCACAGTTCTGGAGGACAGAAGTCTAAGATCAAGGTGCCAGCAGGGTTGGTTTCTTCTGAGGGCTTGCACATGGCTCTCTTCTCCTCACCTGTTCACATGGTTGTCCCTCTGTGTGTGTCTGTGGCCTAATTGCCCCTTCTTATAGGACACCAGTCAGATTGGATTGTAATGCAATCAAATGACCTCATTTAACATTGACCATCTCCTTAAAGACCCTTTCTCCAAACACAGTCACATGCTGAGGTATTGGGAGTTAGGACTTCAACATGAATTTTTGGAGGACACAATTCAGCCCTTAACAGCTGTGTGACCTCAGAGGAATAACTTCCTGAGTCTTCGTTTCCTCATCTGTAAAATGACAATATGATTCTCACATTAACGTGTATCATCAGAATTAGAAACACAGTATTTAATGAGCCTAAACATAACAGGTACAATAGAATGACATCTTTCAGTTATTCAAGGTAGGCTAACTGATGGAACACTTCCCACTCTCGAGAACTTATATTAAACGTTTATTTCTCACTTGTTTTCCGTGTCAGATGGCTAAGCTTCAAGCAGTGACTCTGGAATCTGGCCTGCTTCCTCATCGTGTGATTACCTTGTCTTCAAGCTGTGGCCTCCAGGGTGGCTCCAGGAGAGGTCACAGCCTGAAGACGCACCACGGATCCCTCTCACGGAGGCTCGTCATCCATTGGCCTAACTGTCCGTGTGACCCACCTTTGGGCAAGGGGGCCTGGAAAGGCAGTTTCTGGCTGAGAGCCCTCTTCCCAGCAACAATTCTCCACTGTGGAAGAGGAGAACAGACATTTGGTGGCAGGTAGTTACGTGCATAAGTTGGGACCCTCACTGGCAGCAGCAGGTAGAAAGTCACACTCAAAGTGGGGACTGCACAGAACATTTAATTCAGAGACAATTTACAAAGGGATGGGCAGGCTTTGAGAAAAGCACATGGACTTGGGTGGTGAGGAAAGGCATTGACATTCCTAGGCTTGGAGAGGTCTGGGGAGGGAGTGGATCGTGGGACTCAGAGGGATGGGCAACCATGCGGAGATGGCTACCTGATGGGAATAGTAAGAAGTCCCTGGCCGAGGCCCTCAGCCATGGTGACCACATGGTAGAAAGCCCAGTGAAAAACACCCTACCTGGGCCAGGCCCCATCCAGCCTCCCACCTTGCTCGGAAGCCAGAGGGCAAGGGGCTCGTCGATGCAGCACATGCTGTGACCACAGGGTCCTGGGCAGATGCATGAGGGTGGAGAGTGGACGGAAGGGGCAGGTAGGAGAAATGCAGTGCAGCACCAATGCCATCTTCTTAAGCAGAAAATGACATTCCACTGGAGGTCTTTGGAGGTCTCCTGGGGCAGCTCCATTACTGCTTTTATCTCTCTGCACTCTCCTTTCTAGAAGAGGCAGCAGGTGGGCAGGTGAGCAGAAGTGTTGCTGACCATGTCCTGCCAGCTGTGCAGCTGGCACCGAATCTTCTTTGATGGGCCGAGGAATCCATTCACTACGGGGCTCCTTAGCGCTTCTCCGTTTCTCACGAAACTGCAAGGAGAGTACATTACCTCTCCCTCGGGCCCCACCTGCCCCACTATCCCTCTAGCATCAAAAGGACTGCCCCCCAAAAATCAGAAATGTCCACCCCAAATTAGAAGAAGAGAAAGAAATCATGTAGCTGTGCAGGACCCCCAAAGATCCCCCATACCTAGAGCCAAAGAGTCCACACAATGTATAAGAACACAGATTGCACACTTCCAAGTGGAATGTATTAGACACACGCCTCAACTGTTTTTTACATAAATCTTCTCTTTTCACCTTACAAACGATCTTTCTAAATAGGAAGACAGAGGACATAAGAAGTTAAATAACTCATTCTCAGTTTTCTGAGCTGGTTAGCAGCAAAGTGAGGATTCTGATGCATAGGCCTGGCTTCGTTCCCTGTATCTCCCACCTCGAGACACACACACATACACACACACACACACACACGGAGTGACCTCCAGCTGTGTAAGAATCATAATCCTTTCCTGTCTCCTACCAAAGCCACATCCATCCAACAGAGCAAGGGACGGGAAAGGCGAGGGCATCAGCCCCTCTCTGCTCCAGGGTGAGAAGTAGAGAGATGCACTATCTACTATAGGGCTATATAGCTTTCTCTCTTTTTCTCTCTCTTTCTTTCTCTAAGGTCACACCTTACCTGCTTCACTGGATTTCCTTGGTGTTGTCAAACTCTCCATCCTCCACCCTCCAGTGAGGCCGCAAGGTCTGGAATCAGGAAATCTGTACTTCCATTTCTGAGGGCTAATGATGTGATTTCACTGGGTTAGTCTCCATGCATTGGTATCCCTAGACCAGCCTGTCTAGGGAACCAAGACTAATGAATAGTTAGGCATCTGGATGTACCCACCAATGCTGTGAAATTGGGGAGAGCAAACCCATGTCTTCACACCTGTGGGCTGAGGAAGGACGTTTGCTTGGAAGCCACTTTATCAAGGCCCAGGCATCTTTAGGATGCAACAGAGGGGTGCTCTATCTCTTTACCTTTCTCATGCCTCTGTGCTATCACCAGATGGAATCACAGATAGGATAAAATAAGATTTAGGTAAAGAAGGAATCAGTACAAAGTAGGCAGCTGCCATTTTCCTGGGACATTGCAATTCTTGTCTTATAGAATGTTAACAAGCATCCAAAGCAACCTCAGTTGGTCTACTCTTAGACATGAGATGTCACTGTCCATCTTAAAGGTGAGGAACTTACAGGTAAGAAAACTCAAGCAACCTGTCGGAGAGCCCATAACAGGAACACAATGCGAATCTCCAGACTGAACCGAGGTTTTCTCTCTAGCTCAGCTTCTCTTTCCACTGCTCAGTGACAGTGCAGAAGAGTGGATCAGCCCTCTCAATGAGGAAGGAATGAAGAGTAATGAAGGTGGCTTGACTACTTAAAAGAGCACATATGGGAACCACAATGAAAAATCTGCTTTCTTAAAGTACAAATTGTCATTCTTTGGATGAGATTTGAATTGGCCTAAGAAAAATTTATGTGGACACTTTTGCTACAGTTGCAGGGAAAAGAAATTATAATAATTAAAGTGTCATGGATCAAATTTGACAGGAATGGTGACAAGAGTTACTTTTAGCTACAAATGAAGAACACATGTAATTAGAAGTAAAGTAAGATGGATAAAGGTTACACAAACCCCAGCTGTAAAAAGACTCTGGTATTAAAAAAAGCAATTAGTAAATGAGCAAGCATATTAATAAGGCAAATATTTATTTTTAGCAGAGCCTGGAATCGTCAGTATGCTTCAAAGTCAAAAGGATCCACAGCTGATGATGAAATAAAACTGTGGGCAAACACATCCAGGGAGACAGCACATTTCTGCAGCTGGTTTCCAAATTCTGGATATAATGACATACAAATGGGCTCAAGTACAAGTAAAAATGTAATCATTATGATAGTAATATCAATAATAACATCTATATACTTCTTTGTAATACAAGAGCACTTTCACAACAGAGGCTAGACCCATCTCCACTTTTCCTTCCTTTTCTCCTTCATCCTTTTTTTTCTGCCTGCCCCCACTCCCCCACCTTCCTTACCAATCGTATTATTTGCACTTTATGCCGAAGTCTCTTGATGAATGAGACAGGTAAAGTTCTCACCTTCACAAAACTCATGTTGTGATGTGGTGAGATACACTTTAAACAAAAAATTAAATAAGCAAGATTTTTTTTCAGATAATGATAAGGAAAGGAAGAATAAAATGATAGACAGTAATGAGGCAGGGCAACTTTGGAGGCACTTAGGAGAGGCCTCTCTGATAAGATCACATTTCAGCTCAAAGAGCCAGTTGTGGAAAGATCACGGGCGTATTTGTTTCCTATGACTGCTATAACAAAGTACCAGGCACCGGTTGGCTTAAACAACAGAAATTTAGTATTGCACAATTCTTGAGACTAGAATCTGAGATCAAAGTGTTGGCAGATTGGTGCCTTCTGTGAAGTAGAATCATTCCCATGCCTTTCTCCTGGACTCTGGTAGTTGTTGGGGGCTGATTCTGGCGGTTATGCCTTATACTAATCATTCACTATAGCCTGTAATGTACGTATGCTGCAAGATGCAGCGGTAACCAGTATTTTCTTCAGACATGGTTACTGCCTTGGGACATAACAAGAGGCCTGAGTTTCTGCACATAAACAAATGTTGCCCAGCTCCCACATGGTGGGCCCCCATGGTGGGAGTCTGAGGCCATACAGATAAGAAGAACATTCCCAAGGTCTGGCCCCGTAAGATGGTTGGTAGTCAAAGACGGGTAAGATCCCTCATGGGAGGGACGACCTAAGACAGGCACAACCGTGGGGGCCTGCCGCCGACTGTGAGAGAGCACAAGAAGTTCTTCTGATGGCTGCATTGTTTAATGTTGCTTACTTCGGCCTTGATTTTTGAGTTATGTCTGGCGCTGGCACCTCAAGTAACCATTTCGAGGTCTGAGATCATGGGAAATTGTTCCCTTATGATACAATTTCAAAATTGATGGTTATCACTGCTATGCTCAGATGCTCACGTACAAGGAACTAACCCTGGGTCTGAGGGGTATAAAAATAAAGCGAACAGTGCATTGGGCACTCGAGTCATGTGAAGTCTTTAAGTGTGTCTGTGTCGTTCTTTATGTTCTGTGTTCATCCCCTGTCCTGTAATCGGGCCACGTTCAGGTAGTTTCAGGCATTCCTTGTCTTGTAGATGGCTGTCTTCTCCCTGTGTTTTCACATTGTTGCTCCTCTCTGGGTGTCTTTCTCTGTGTCCTGATTTCCTCTTTATGTAAGGACATGGTCATGTTGGATTAGAGCCCACCTTGAAGACCCTATCTGAACTTGATCATCTGTAGAGACTCTATTTCCAAATAAAGCCATACTCACAGGTACAGAGGGTTAGGACTTCAACATCTTTTTGGGAGTGAAATTATTCAACCCATAACACTGTGTCATACTTATTGGATCTCAGTTTACAGACATGTAGTTCTTTGAAACAATGGCTCTAGACATCAACATTCATTTAAGTGTGTAAATGTCTTATACACAGACTACTGATGTGGAAAAAAGATCTCCAGCTTGAACTGAAAGAACTTATTTCAAGACCACTTGCACCTCAAGACTGTGGGGAAGTCCCTTTTCCATCCCAAAACTTTCCCACACTTTCCAGGAAAGAAAACTAATAACACCTCCCTCCTGGAGATGGAAAGAGTTACTGCACACAGAAGTGCTTAACTCATTTGATGCTTTACAACATGAAATAATGTAACTGTAAAAAAACTGTATGGATAGAAATTAATTCCAAGCCTATCAAACAACTGGTCCATGTTAAAGAGTAGGGATAATGGGGTTTATTTTATACAAACTCTGGTGTAGAACTCAATTCTGCTTTTGACAGAGTTCTTGGTTATGCCTGGAAACACCTGCCTTCTGAGCCTCTAATATTTTTTTAATTTGAGGTCCCAAAACCCTATTAGGGAGACACTAGGACATAATGATAAGAACCTGGAATTTAGAGCTAGGTAGGCAGGGTTTGAATCCTGGTTCCACCACTTACCCACGAGTGATCCTGGGCGAGTCACTTCACCTCTCTTTGCACTACGGGGTATCCTTATTTCTAATTAACAGGAGGAGATAATAGTGCTGCCTACCTCAAAGAGTTGTTAGAAGAATTACGTTAATGTTGTAAGGCACATGCATTAATGCCTGCAACCAAGTACTAACGAGAGCTTGAGAAATAAGCATTGCTCCTTTGTTCCTTCCCCATAATTTGCTTGTTTTCATTAACTGACATTCTCTTTGGTTCTATTTTTCCTGATCCTTCTTTTTATGGGGGGCTCATAACCTAATTATTTCAATAATAATAACCAAATATATATGGATGACACTTCTATGGCTTACAAAGTGATTTCTTATATACTTTCTCATTGACTCACACTCCCCCATTTAAAGAATAAAACAGTGTGACTGAAGTGAGCACCATGGCACTAGGGATGTTGGCAAATCCATGCTGAATGCCTGTGTGTCCGGATGCCAGGGGACCCTGTGAACTAGTTTCTGAATTATGGTACTGAGTTTAAGTTCTGATGTTTCCAAACTTGTGCCTTGTGAGCATAACCACCCACCACCACAACAGAGTAATAGCCAACATTAAGTGTGCTTATTACTCTTAAGTGCTCTACATACAGTAATTCATGTTGCCTTCAAAAATTCTTATGTGACAAGTACTGTTATTATCCCCACTTAAATGTGAGGAGACAAAAGCACAGAGAGACTTAGTGGCTTGTTGAAATTGCAAGGCTGGGAAGTGTCAGAGTCCCTTTCAAGTGCTTACTTTACGGGATTGTGAAATGACTAAATGAAGTAACATTCAACACAGTGTCTGAGGTTGCCTTTCCAAAGAGGGCTACAGTAGCAGTTCCCATTCTACACGCTATTCTACCATGTGACCAAGCCATGCCGCCATCAAGATCTGGAGACTGCATCCTCTCTGCTTTAATCTGGGTGGGCCTTCTGATTTGTTCGGAACAACAGAAATGTGGTAGAAGTGACACTGTAACTTCAGAGGCTGGACGTTAAGGCACCTGAAGCTTCCACTTTCCTACAATTGGAACACAACATTGTGAGAAGTAGCTGCCCTGCTGCGAGGAAACGCAAGCAGCTGCGTGGAGAGATCCAGGTGGGAGAGGAACAAGACTACTGGACAACAGCCCCAGCTGAGCTGCCAGACGGTGGCCTGTAGTACCAACTTCTGGTCATCTTTGTGCTCCAGTCAACTCTAATAACGAAACAAGAATCACCTCTTCAACCTCCAGAATCATGAAAGAAAATAAACTTTTATTGTTTTAAGCCTCTAAGTTTTGAGATGGTTTGTTCTTAACAGCAATCAATAGTCAAACTAGTGTCAAGCACTAAGTAATTAATAAATGATAGCCATTATTATTATTTTAATTATATTAAAAAATCAGCATCACAGATGTGTGATGAGTTACCCAATATCCCAGGGCTTGTAAATAATAAATGAAGGCTTAAACTCAGATGTTCTGACTTCAAAGTCCATGCTCTTCCCTCCTCAACAATTGCGTCTCTCAAGTGTGAGTCCAGCTCAGACTGTTTCTCATCTCCTTGCCTGTTATCACCCTAAGCAACACAACCATCACCTCTCCTCTGGGTTGTTGCAACAGCCTACAAATCCAGTCTCTCTGCTTCCAAGTCATTCTCAGAGCTGCCAGGTTGGTCTTTTTAAAGTGTAAATTGGATGATGTCACTTTCCTGTTTCGTGGCATCTATACCAAGAATCAGGTCCCACACTCTGCACAAATCTGGCCCTGTCTGGCATCCTGTGGCTCCTGCCAACCTCTCTCTCACCCCCGCTGCCCAGCCTCACAGCCTGCTGCTCCCTCTGCCTGGCCCACTCCCACCTACCCTCTGTTCCAGTCTCTACCCAAATGCACCTTCTCAGAGATGCTCTCTGGACCACATTTAATGAAAGCACCCTCTTCACCACAGTCCCTCTCCTCTTCCTTCTTTTTTGTCTTTCTATTGCTTGTCACTAATAAGCTCATATCTTTATATCCTAATACATATATAATTATATATGATATATTCATTTTGTTGTTTACTCTGTTTCTAAGTGTGATGAACAGAGAGATTTTGTTCATGTTTTAATCATATATTTCCTAGTTCTTATAACAGTAGCTGCTTAGAATAAAGGTATTTTAATTTCAGAATTTCCTGAACACTACACACTTTTGTGTCTTCTGTCTATATTTTGGCTTTAATTTTGAGTTCCTGATGAGCCAGCATGCGGCAGAACTCCCTGTACTCTCACTGTGGCCCCTTAAGCTCAAGTTGGTGCCTTGTAGGCAGGGTCTTTCTACTCCGGAGTGTGTGTGAATGCGGATGCTGGGTATGTGCTATACACGCTTTTCATTGCTGACTGATGGACTGGCTGATTGTCTATAACGTATGAGTCTTTGTTTTCCCTCTTTCTATGGATCATCTCTTATAGCTTTAATAAGGAAGGACACAGCTTGGACTTTAAGATCTCTGTGAGTAGTTAGCTCACAGTACCATTCTCTCAAAGCAGTTCAGGAGGATGGGATAAGAAGAAGCAGCAATGAAAGAGCTGGATGGTATTGCATTGTTACCATGCAGGTGAAGAAACAGACTCAGAGAGGCTCTGATTTTCTCACTTCTGCACCCTTAGCCATCAGGAGAGCTGGATTCAAACCTACCCAGCTCTTGCAAGTCTCCAAAGCCAATCTTCCAAAAGTTATGCTTTCAGCCAACACCTTTTGAGTGACAAATGTTTCCTCTTTCAGTGGTGAATTCTGTAAAATGTTGTTGTAGGCCATTCCAGATTATAAAATTATGCTCCTTAGTACTCTATCCACTAACCACATGTAGCTACTGAGCACTTAAATGTGTTTAGTTTGAATTGAGATATGCTATTAAGTACAAAATACACACTAGATTTTTTTTTATTTCATCATATTATGGAGGTACAAATGTTGTTAAGGTTACATATATTGCCCTTGCCCCCCTACACCCCTCACCGAGTCAGAGCTTTAAGCATGTCCATCCTCCAGGTGGTGAACATCGCACTCATTATGTAGGTATACACCCATTCCCTCCTCCCTCCCACCTGCCTGACACCCTATAAATGTGTTATTTTTTTTTTTGACATTTTGGTTACATTTTATATCTTTGCCTCTCCCTAGGAAGGGTTAGAGGTATTGCCCTTCCCCTCCACAAAGCTCAGCACATCCCTAAGATATAGGTCTACCCCCCGACCCCTGAATCCCTGGTGAACACTACTACCATTTGAGCACCATAGTTTTAATCA
>VBSM01002608.1:91571913-91648881 GCA_008086735.1 Cheirogaleus medius
TCGTTTCTTAGAATTGAGTAATATTCCATTGTGAACATATACCACATTTTAATTGTCCACTCATAAATTGATGGGCACTTGGGTTGTTTCCATGTCCTTGCAATAGTGAATTGTGCTGCCAAACACACTAGATTTTGAAGACACAATAAGAAAAAATAATGTAAAATATCACATTAAACATTTTATATTGGGCCGGGCATGATGGTTTACACATGTAATCCTAGCACTCTGGAAGGCCAAAGCAGGAGGACTGCTTGAGTTCAGGAGTTCCAGGCCAGCCTGAGTAAGAGCAAGACCCCATCTCTACTAAAAATAGAAAAAATTTACTGGGCTTGGTGGTGTTCATCTATAGTCCCAGCTACTAGGAAGGCTGAACCAAGAGGATTGCTTGAGCCAGGAGTTGGAGGTTGCCGTGAGCTATGATCACACCACTGCACTCTAGTCAGGGTGACAGAGTGAGACTCTGTCTCTAGAAAAACAAATGATTATACTGATTCATGCAAAAATGATGATATTTCAGATATGTTAGATAATATAAAATATATTATTAAATATTTTCACCTGTTTCTTCATACACATTTTAAATGTAGCTACTAGGAAATTTTAAAACACATGTATGACTCAGATTTTTAGCTTACATTGTACTTCTACCAGACAGCACAGTTATAGAACAACTGTCTCTGTTCTCATTCCTTTACCATTTAAACATAAGACTTTATATGCCTCATATACAAAGTGTCACCTCAAGTTCCCTCTCTATCCCTCGGTTCATCTTATAGAATGTCTATATATGCTCTCTGGTCACATGGCACCACTGCCTTGTCAAGTATAAGCCATGTTAATAAAATATACCTCTCTGCTTAATATAAAGACACCAAGCTTTAGAAAATAGCTCATACTATTTTCAAAAGCTTAGTGACTTCTTCACTAATGGAAACCTTATATACCCTTGGACACACTTGAAACTCTGACTCCAAGAGGGAAGAGGGGCGAAGGCAACACACATAACCTAAACATTCGTACCCTCGTAATATGCTGAAATAAATAAATAAATAAATAATCTTATGGAATACTGCCTCCTCCTTGAAGCCCCCTGATGTTCTCTCCAATTTAATTTTCTATAATCAAATCACATCGCTATTACTTATTCTTCTCTCATTACAAATCATTTTTAAATATTTTGTCTCCTGCTTTAGTTATCTATTAACATGTGTGTCTTTTATATACTATTGCAGGCAACTTGAACATAAGAGGCATTTATCTGACAAATATTTATTGAGCAGCTAATATGTCCTAGGCAGGCATTAAGTTAGCTTTGGAATTACATTAAATTAAATAAATAAATAAATAAATAAATTCATTTTCTTTTATTCTCTCCCATGTTTTCAGATGTAAACATGGGATTAGAAGTGCAAAAGACTTTTTGGGGGAAATGCTGTGAAAGATAAAAACGGAGAGAGCAGGTACAGGTAGCAGGTACATTCTTAGTCCATGACACAGATGTGACAACTGTAAAAGGAAATGGGGAAAGAAGGATTGAACAGGACGAGCCTCGGACCACAGTGCAATTCAGAGAACAGCGCAGCCAGGCCAATAGGGCATCTGCTATGATCTGAATATTTGTGTCCCACCAAAATCCATATGTTGAAAACCTAATCCCCAAGGTGATGGTATTAGGAGGCGGGGGCTTTGGCAGGTGATAAGGATAGAGCCTTCATCAGTGGGTTTATACTCTTTAAAAAAGACCTGAAAGAGACCCCTCGTGCCTTTCACCACATAAAGACACAGAGATGGCATTGCCTGTGAACCAGAAAGTGGGCCCTCACCAGATGCTGAATCTGCCGCCAGGACCTTAATCTCAGACTTCCAAGACTCCTGAACAATGAGAAATAAATTTCTGTTGTTCATAAGCCACCTAGTCTATGGTATTTTCTTATAGCAGCCTGAATACATTAAAATAACATCTCTGAGTCACTCATTGGAAGAGTCCTCCAACACAGGGCAGGAATGGGCCTGCAGTAGCAATCCCATTGTGCTTAGTGGTTGGCTGGGAGCAGCCCCAGAGAAGTGTGGCCTGAGTGTTCATGCCTCCACCTGGGATAGATCTGAAGATGCAGCCACTTTGGCTGAAGGTCAACTGTGCTGCTTGCAGCAGGTTCTCTTAAAGGGATATCTGAGTGGGGGACCTCCATGGTCCCCAGGATATATAGTCCACTTCTTTTCATAAAAGATTTCAGGTGGTTTAAACTGTGACATGTAGAATATAGCACCAAGGTTAACTCCAGGCTTCAAAGCCATGAAGATACGAGTTTGAATCTCAAACGTCTCCTTTTAGAGTTGTACAGTTTTGAGGAAGCAAGTGCATGTCTACAAGCTTCTGTCTTCATCTGCAAAATATTAATAGCTTGTTGACTGTTGTTTATTTATTCAACCACCTCACTGGGTTGCTACGTAAAATAATGAAATGCATATAAATAACAGAGCCTAAAACATTATAAGTGTCTCATTAACATTGGTGATAATACCTGTTATTGTCTCTGTTGTGGTCATTTAAGTTAATGGTTGATACCCTGGAATATCAGAGTGTAAATATTAAACAGATAAACAAAATCCATCAAAAAGAATGGAAATAAAATCCAAATATGCTAATGATATTGGTAAACTTCATGCTTCCTAGCAATCTTGCTTGAAAGGGAAACGTCAGCTGTCATTTAGTTCTGAATCTCCAAAAAAGGAAACATCGCTTTCCACACTGGGAATGAAGCATTTCCTAGTATGAAAATCTATATGCCATTTTCCACAGGGGACTTAGTGGAGACAGGGACTTATTCCTCTCGAATTTCCCTTGGGTGGGGTTGACGCATCCCCCAGAGTCTGTGCTCAGTAGAGGTGGGTTAAGTTGATCTGAGATATAGGAACGTAGTTCTGGAAATCCATCTGTGTTTCCCTGCCACAAAAATACAAGAGCTTTGAAAAACTGTTCAGGTATCAGTATGAGTACGTTTTGGGAAAACAGCAACTTCTCAGAACAGTTAAGATTCTATTCGTAGTATTATGAACACTCTTAAAGTTTTTTGGAGACTTTCTGGGGATCACTGGGAAAACCACAGTGGTGCCAGGAAAGAGGGGCATGAAGATGACCTTTGACCCACAAATATCTGTGTTTCAATCCCAGTCCTCTCACCTCTTCTTGCTACAGATTGTTGGGAATATATATGGCCTCCCTGAATCTGTTTCCCCATATGTAGGAGGTGGATATTTACACCTTGGCAGAACTGTTGAAAGGATAAAGCATTTACAGAAAAAGAAAGAAGAAAAAAATAGAACCAAATTGCCTTAGTTTGTGTTCCCTCCAGAGCAGATAGACAGGGATTTGAGGGCAAGAAGTTAATTTGGGAGATGAAAGCAGGAAACACAGATTAAATGGGTGTTATGAGTTGACTTGAGTCTTCCCAAAATTTTATGTTAAGCTCCTAATCTCGACTATTTGGGAATATGACTATATTTGGAGACAGGGTCTTTAAAGAGGTGATTAAGTTAAAATGAGGTCATTGGGTGGGCCCTAATCCAATATGAGTGAGGTGCTTATAAGAAGAGAAGATTAAGACACAGACATGCATACAGAAGGAACGAGAACAGCAGGAGAAAATCGCAGACTACAAGCCAAGGAGAGAGATGTCAGAAGGAACCAACCCTGATGATACCTTGATCTCAGACTTCTAGCCTCCAGAGTCAAGAAAGAATGCACTTCTGTTGTTTGAACCTCCCAGCCTGTGGTACTTTTTGAAGTCAGCCCTAGAAAACTAATACAGGTGTGAGAAAGTTAGACAGGACAGGGCAGGAGGCCACGCAGGGTGCATAAATGAGCAGGTGACCAGTTAAAGCCACAGGACCTGAGTCCCACTGAGGACACTGGGAGACTGGACAGTCATCTCCTTCCCGGGTGTGGGGAAGCTGGGGTGTTCATTCACTGGGCCCCACCCATTATTGGCTGCAGGCTGTGTCTGGGGCCTTAGCTCCTTGGCCTGCCCCACTGGCAGGTTGAGCAGGTTCTGAAGTTAGAAAGGCTTCTCAGGCCAGAGCAGTAGAAATCCTCAGAACAAGAGGACCCCTGAGTGCCCAGGCACAGGAATAGGATATCTGTGGCATCTGCTACCAAAATGCTTGGTACATCCTGGTTACATAATACAGTCATGCACCATGTAAGGTCCTTTGGGTATGTGATGATTGTCCCATAACATGATAATGGAGCTGAAAAATTCCTATGGCCTACTAACTTCCTAATGATCTTGACCATGTGTGGTCAAGGCTAATGTGTGTGTTTTTCTCTTAGTTTTTTAAAAAAATGTTTAAAAAGTATAATAAAATAAAATAATTTAAAAATATAAAAAAGCTTACAGAATAAAGATTTAAAGAAAATATTTTTGTACAACTGTACAATGTGTTTGTGTTTTAACTTTTTATTACAGAAGAGTCAAAAAGTTAAAAAATTAAGAAGTTTATAAAGTAAAAATCTTATAGTAAGCTAAGGTTAATTTATAATGGATAAAAAAAATGTTTTTATAAATTTAGTATAGCCTAAGGTCACAGCGTTTCTAAAGCCTACAGTCATGTACAGTGATGTCCTAGGCCTTCACATTCACTCACCACTTGCTCACTGTCTTACACAGAGCAACTTCCAGTCCTGCAAGCTCCATTCATGGTAAGTGCCCTATACAGGTGCACCATTGTTTACCTTTTATACCATATTTCTATCGTACCTTTTGTACGTTTAGCTATGTTGAGACATACAAATACCATTGTGTTACAGTTGCCTACGGTATTCAGTAAAGTAACATGCTGCACAGATTTGCAATAGACTATACCATATAGTGTAGGTGTGTAGCAGGCTATGCCATCTCTGTTTGTGTAAGGACACTCTGAAAGTGCCGAATCCTAGCCACTAGACGATCAGGGATGTAAATACGCTCTGAAGTTGGCATAGGACAAAATCACCAGAGCATGCATTTCTCAGAATGCATCCCTGTCATTAAGCAATGCAAGATTGTGAGTGAAGACAGCATTAATTCAACACACACTGTGTTTACTGGCCCCAGGCCCTATTCTAGGCTCTGAAATTACCTAAGTGACCCACACAGACCAGGATCTTGTCATCCTGCAATGTGAAATTCTGGTGGGAGTGAGGTGGTCAGGGGAGACGGAAAGGGAACTTTTAACAAACAGATAAACTCAGAGAGTGGTAAGCACTACAAAGGAAAGGCAGCAAACAGTGAGACAGACCAACTGACACAGGTCAGGAGTCTTTTTAAGGAAAAAGGGCAAACACCCATGAGCCTTATTATACTTCCTGACACAGAAGGAGCACAACTTAATTGACCAAGGTACTCAGAATTCTAGGGAGACCCTGAGCTTGGGACACATAAAAAAATTATTTCTGGGAGAGCAGACTGTAGAAGGGGAAAACCCTCAAAAACTATGGGGAAAAGAGCATACAATTCTGTTTTTCAAAGAGAAAACAAATGTACTCTAAGGGAAGTAGGCTTTACCTGGTCCTAAATTGTCTTCTGCTATTCCAATGAATGTCAAACTTCTAGAGGCATAAAGAATGTAGTAGATGGGGAACAAAGAACTGGAATTCATCACTGAAGAAATCAACTCCTCAACAGGTATGTACTGAAATATCTTCTATGGTTTGGCCTTGGGTAAACTCTCCACAGGTAGTGGATAGTTTTGATCATCACAACCAGGGAATGCTCCTGGCACCTGATAGGTAGAGGCCACGGATGTTGCTAAACACCCTCAAATGCACAGAACAGACCCTCTACCCCACCATGACAGAATTATTCAACCTAAAATATCAGTAATGCCAAGGTTGACTCCTTTAGGAAGGTGAGCAGTGATGGGCCTTACCTTCAACTGCAATATTGAAGCTCATCTTCTCTTGTGTGTTTTCTCAGTACCTAAGACAAAGACACAACACATGAGATGTTAAATAAATACCAATTATCATATGAGAAATGCTGATAATCAAGGTGGTGTGAGGCAGTAGAATGAGAACAAGACTTAGAAGTAGAAGCCTCTGTTATTTTATTATTTAGCTTACTACCCATGGGCTTTAAGGCATGTGGTGTGGCCACTCTGACCCTCGGCTTTCTTATCTGTCAAAATAAGGTGAGTGTAAGTGTACAGTGTACAGACTCATAACAAGCAGCCAGCCATGCAAGACAGAGTGTAGATCCTCAAATCTTCAATCACACAACTAAACCCCTAACCCTTACCCTGGTAGCTCAAACAGCATTTCTAAGTTATTCTATGCTCATATCCAATTTTGAATCAATCACTGAGCTTTTATTTTCATTGTTTTCCAGGTAGATATTCTTCTCAACTCAGTAATCACTTTATTTTAATGGAAATTGTTTTATAAGGATTAAAATCGGAAAGAAAATGTAGACATTACATTCCAATATTCTTATTTTTTAGTGGTTTTTAAATTCTTATCAAAAAGTTCTTCAGAAGGAAGACAGACCTGAATAGATAAAGTGGATTAGCACATAAAATTAGTGCTTTAGAAACAGTAAAAATAAACTTTTTTTGGAAGAGGTCTTTTTTTTTTTTTAATCCTTAAAGGCTTATTCTCCTATTTTCAGTGGGCTAGATAATTGAAAACTAAAGACAAGAGGATTTAAATGATTGTAATGAGTCCCACAACCTTAGCTGTGGATCATCATAGCAAAACTGACAACAGTGAGTCGGCTGTGGTCAACACATGCTCTGAGCCAGGCACTTGGCTGAGGGTGCTTTGTTTTATTTCAACCTCACACCAACTTTAAAAATAGTTATTTCCTCCTCCCATTTTACAGATGGGCAAAAAAAAAAAAAAAAGATGTTCAGTGACATTGTGGCCTTAAGTAACTTGTCCAAGGGCACTCAGAAAGAGCTAGGACAACATTATTTAATATTTTAAATATTCACACACATTGATGCATTGAATGTTCATTTAAAAATCCATATAAATAACTTGAAAATGTTTTTATTTTTGCCTTAGTTTTTTTCCAGGGAATAAACTGAATGCTCTTAGAGATTACAGAATGCTTTCAAAATGACATCAGTCTCAGGAGAGAGTCAAGATGGTTCAGCTCAATGTATTCATGAGTTCTGATCTAGAACTAGAAATCTAAATTTGAGGCCCAGATTTCTTTATGATACCCACAAGACATGCTTGGCCTTAAATTCTGCATATGTAAAAAGGCAATACTAATGACACATAGGGGAACATAATTCAATAATTTCATCAATTATTTTGTACCTCACAGCAACTCACTAAAGTGGTTGCAACAAAGACTTTCAACTACAATCCAGTTGCCTATTCCTTCCACAGGCTTTAAATCCTTTAAGTCTGGAGACTATCTATTATTTTTTATTATGCAATCTGGATACAGTCAGAGGTTGACACATAAGAGGGTTTCTACAAATGTCTGTTAGATAAAAGAATATTCAGTAAACATCTAGAAAAGAATGCCTTCCCTCTACATTGCACAGAAGCTATTGTAGAAATTTAGTATCATTTTCCGTTTCATTTTAATCGATCAAATAAATGGCCTCTATTGCATAAGATGTCAATAAAATTATTCAAATCAATATCATCTCTGATCTTGACGTCACATTTAATGCAGAAAGAAGGATTAGCAATACATCCGTAGGCAATGATGATTTGCTGATTGCAAGCGACACTAGTCACTGTCCTAATACAGGGCCCAGATACAATAAACTGTGGCTTGCAATCTACTTACTACCTTGAACTGATGCCTATGCTGAACTTTAAACTCATATAGCCAACTCCCTACATAAAATTTCCACCTAGATGTCTAATAGATATCTCTAATTAAACGTGTCCAAAACTGAGGTCTCAATCTTTTCATTCAAACATGCTTCTCCTGTAGGTGACCCTGTCTTAGTCAATGACAACTTCATTCATAAAGTTGCTTAGGTCAAGAACCTGGGAATGATTCATGACTACTCTCTCTCTATTAATACCACTGATATCCTGTTCATCAGCTATTGCTTTGGGCTGTACTTTGAAAAATACCTACAATCTGACCGTTTCTGTCATCGTCTATGACTGTCATCAGTTCCAGCCACCAACATGTCTCTCTTGCACTGTAAAAATAGCCCTAATTGTTCTCTCTGCTATGACCTTTGCTCACCCATAGTTAAAATATCTGTTTTTGTCATTTCTCTCTTCTGATTTTCCATATTTCAGAACACTGAACCTTAATCTCCTCCGGATGCAGTAGACTTTATGCTATCCCTCACATACTAGAAGCATCCCTTTCTGAGGGCCTTTATTTTTGCTGTTTTCCCAGCATAAGACTTGGTCTATCTGGTCCATGCTGAATTCCTATTGCCTAAAACAGTACCTGGTGCATAGAAGGAACTCAATAAATATGTGTTGAGTAAATGAAGCATGCCTTGACTAGACTAGCTTTGAAAATATGCTCATTCATTTATTTATTCATTCAACAAAAATATCCAGAAGCTACTATGTGTCAGACACTGGGCATAAATTGTGAATATGAAGGCAAGGATGCTACACTGAAAAACTTTTTATTTTTTGGAGAGATAGACATTAAACACACACATGAATATATTTAGAAACTGTTAAATAAGTGAGCATTCTGTATAATATTGAGGTGGAAAAAAGAGCATGTAGTGAGACAGGGAATGGGGGCCTCTGATGATACATTGCAACATTTAATGAGAAAAACGAATCGAGAAATAAGCGATCATGTGAAGAGCTGCTGTGAATCTCTCAAGCAGAAGGAAAGGTATATACAAAGGTCCTGAGGCAGGAAGCAATTTTATAATATTCTAAGGAGTAATAGAAGATAAATATGATTGACTATACCAAGTGAAGGAGAGTATTGCATGAGATACTGTTCAAAAATAACATGAGGTCAAATCATGTTTGACTTCTCATATGCCATAATACGGAGTTTGGATTTTATTCTAAATACAATGAGAAGGCATTTACTCAGGGAGTGGCATGATTGGAATTAGCTTTTCTTTTTTTTTTTAACACCTTATTGCTATTATACAGAGAATATACTGGAAACAGGCAGGGGGGAACCAGTTAGAAGCTGTTGTAAGAATCCAGGTAAGATAGTATATAAGTTTCCTAAGGTTGCTGTCGCAAAGTACCACCAACTGGGTGGTTTAAACAACAGAAATGTGTTGTCTCACAATTCTGGAGGCTAGAAGTCCAAGATAAGGTATCAGGAGTGTTAGATCCTTTGAGGCAGTGAGGAAGAATTCTTTCCATGCCTCTCTCCAAGCAAGCTCCAGGTTGTTTGCTGGCGACCGACTTTTGGCCTTCCTTAGCTTGTAGATGCATCAACCAGATCTCTGCCTTTATCTTTACATGGCATCTTCTATGTGTGTCTGTCTCCCAACTTCCCTTTTGTACAAGGACATCAGTCAGATTGGATGAGAGTCCACCCCAATGACCTCATTTTATCATGATGACGTTTATGAATAAGGTCATAATCTGATGTATGTCAGGTTAAGAATTCAACATAGATTTTTTAGGATGACATCATGCAATCCACAACAAATGGGATGCTGGTTTTGGTGAGTAGAGATGGGAAGAAATGGGTGCATTAAAGACATTCCATGATTTGTAGATTACTTGGTGTGACAGATAAGGGATAGGAGGGTTAGCCTGAATTGGACATGTAATAACTGTCTTGAAAACTATGTGATTTACTTGTAAGGAAAAAGCTGAAGTTAGAATTAGAATTACGTGCTTTTTATTTTTTTATTTTTATTTTTTATTTGTTTTTTTTTCTTTTTTTGAGAGAGAGAGAGAGAGAGCGTTTTGCTCTGTTGCCATGAGTAGAGTTCAGTGGCTTCATCATAGTCACTGCAACCCGAAACTACTGGGTTCAAGTGATCCTCTTGCTTCAGCCTCTCAAGTAGCTGGGACTATAGGCACACGCCACAGCACCTGACTAATTTCTTCTATTTTTAGTAGAAACAGGGTCTTGCTCTCGCTTAGGCTGTTCTGGAACTCCTGAACTCAAGCAATCCTCTTGCCTCAGCCTTCCAGAGTGCTAGGATTACAGGTGTGAGCCACCACGCCCAGCCAGGTGCTCTTTTTGAGCAAGTATGTTTGGAAATGCTTTTGGCATCTATACAGAGATGCCATGTGGGCAGTTGGATACTTAAGTCTGGAGATGAAAGAAGTAGGAAAATGGAGATCGAACATAGTGTTCATCAAATATAGAGGGTGTGAAAAGCCTCAGGGCATTTGAGATTACGTGGAGATGGAAAACCAAGAAGGGAAGGGGCCTAAGACTGTCTGAAAGCATTGTAGAATTCACACATTAGGAGAAATAAAAGGAGCCTGCAAAAGAGATCCATAGGAGTAGACAGTAAATGAGAAGAAATGCAAGAGTGTTAATATTACAGGGCAGAGAAAGGAGAGACAACTTCTGGAGGATGGAGCGGTGGGTTGTGGCATTGCCAAAGAGAGGTAGAAGAATATGAGATCAGAGACGTGTCTACAGAGCCTGGCAACATAAGGTTTGTGGAGAGCCCCTGACAAAAGTTCCTTGACTATAATGGCGGGTTTCACTTTCTTAACTCTTGGAAGTTGTTTTATGTGGAGGAAAGCAATCAAGGAAGCAATCACTTGAAAAAAAAATTGAGGTCGAGGGGTAGAATTATTTTGTTTAAGGATGCTTGTATTATTATTGGAATGATCCAGTATAGAAGGAAATACGAGCATGGTCTTGTTATAGGGAGGTATCTCTGAAGCATTTATTATTATCCCCTAATACAGATAAGAACAACAAGCCACTAAGATGCAAAGAAAATCCTTGCAGGCCACACACCCAGGAAGTGATAGAGGCAGATTTCAAACCAGTTCCTGGTGTACTCCCAAGCTGATATTGTTTCCTGTGATCACTCTGAAGTGAGGTAGTGCTCATCTAAAGTCATTTTATTAACATTTTATGCAAGAAAACAAGGTCACCCTATTATTGTTTGTACAGATTACCTTTCCAGTTTTGGAATGCCTATGTTCACAAATTTGAACTACTTAAAGCAAATATCCCGCATGCTGTATAGTTAGATAGATAGATATAACTTTGGAATGTGATAAGTAATAATACATAATTACAAAGTCTGGACTCTTTATTAATAAATGTCTAACAGGAACCAGGCCTTTGTGAAAAGAATTAGAGCCTTAGAGTGAGACGTTGATTCAGATTCTGCACATGCTTCTGTTTGGAGAGAGTAGATGGGAAACTTTTCCTATGATGAGAGAAGAAGGATCTTGGCATAAAAGAAATGCTTTGAAGGAAAGAAATTAAACATAGTTAATGGTCATAGATTAAGCGCATAGAAGTTTAAAAGGAAATGTTTGTGTGTGTGACTGTGTGTGTGCATGTGTGTGTGTGTGTGTGTGTGTGTTTTCCAAATAACATTCAGCAATGGTATAGCATTGAGGAACTTTAGAGGCAAAAGAAAGGCAAAAATAATAGTTTTTCCTCTCGTGTTAGAAATGAATGCTTAGATGACAGTTGCAGATAACATTTAATTAGGGACAATAAAATTAATTTGTATTTGTATTCAAGAGTATGTACTACTTTAACCTTTGTTTTAACTTGGATATAATCTTGCCTGAGAAGAAAAAGCAGAAGTTAATTAATATGAACTGTTTCACCAATAAAGTTTCAACATTTCAATTTAAGGGAACTAATAAGCACAATTTTCTTTCTAGTCCAAATTTTCTCATTTTTCTTCTTTTGTAGAATGCTTCCAAATTGTTCCTAAGCTTTTTAAAATAGAAACTACGTTTCCCTGTAGGCAGCTAAGCAAATTTTTAGCTCAGAGTCTAACCTTAAATTTCTTAAATCATTTTAATAACAGAAATTTCACAAGGGGTCAAAACAAGTATCTCTATATCTTCATAAATAAATTCTTTCAAGTAAATACCAACAATATGTCAACTTAGAAAGTGGTACAAACAGTATCTCTAACCCCAAGGGAATGTAATTCCTCTCTAGAAATGCTGGTGTTCATTTTTCTGGCTCTATTACTATTAATACTATAGAGTTCAGCGAATTCTTAGCTTCAGGTTTACTGTTTGCAATGAGACAGGAAATGGCCCAAGTTCTGTCTGCCTTACCATAATATTTTGAGAATTCAATCAGATAATAGATAATAGAGCATTTTCAATAGATTACCATTAGGATCCCCTGTGCTTTTCCAGGCAGGAGACAATTGCTCTGCATTAGGTGTGCACAGATCATGTCTCACATGCATTTCTCTCAGGAATGTGCTTACAACAAGAAAGTCATCATTAGTTTGCTGGTGATTGTTGAGCACACCAATTGCCCCAGTCTTTCGAAAGATGGTCTTGTTTTGGAAATAATGATTTAGACATTAATATATTTAAAATAATTATAATATTTTTTCCAGAAAATTACTTTCGGTAACATTATCATGGAGTGCTAGGTTCTGAAAACCAGGGCAATCATAGGCTTTGGCAGGCACCCTCCTGCCTGTTCTCTGAATACTGAGAATTGGCTTCAGGAAATTATTCATAGCTACAGTCAATTTTAAGTATCCCCTCCTCAAATGGAGCGGTTGGCCACCAATAGTGACAGGCATGTGGTTTGGTTTGGTTTTCCATAATGCAATTGTCAGCTAAGAGCTCCCTACCCTTAAAGTTTAAATGAAATTGATGTGGAATGTCCAATGCTCATCCCAAATGTTCTACAAGCGTCTGCGGCCGTTCACATCCTTCTGCCTTCAAGTTCTTGTTCTGCTGGACGTTTGCTCTCTTTTCACGAATAACCAACCAAAACTCTTCTCTCTTTTTATTTTCTGCTCTTAAACTTACAAAAGATGAAAATTATCCCCTTTTCTTTGAATTAAAACATAAAAATTACACCCAGCTTTTGTGGTATAGCATTCCTTAGGGGGCTTGGCAAGTAGAGGGTTTTCTACTTTTTGTAAAACACCCTTGATGATAAAATTCTCTCAGCCTCTTCTCAGCTCCTCTGTCCCTCAAAACCATCCCATCTGGATTTCCTGGATTTACTATTTAGAAGAGTTTTACTTGGTGTCAACCGTTGTGTGTGCAGGGACCCATTCCTGAGCTCCATCACTACCAAATATCCTGGATACTACCTTTCACCTTTAGGGGCCCAGAAGGGCTGGCTGGGGCTGTGACAGGGTGGCCCCCTCGTCCCCTCCAGGTTCTGTAAGTGGAGGCAAGCAGCATGGACATTCCTTTTTCTTCGTATACAAATTATCGCAAACTTCGATTTCCTTTCTTAGAGGAAAAAAACTACTCATCAATTTTTACACATTCTTTTTCATTTAGAATTTATTTTAGATTTACAGAAAAATTGTGAAGATTATAAAGAATTCTAATAAACTCCTCCACAACCAGTTTCCCCTATTACTAACATATTTCCATGAGTATAGTGTATTTGTCAAAACCAACGAACTGATATCAACATTATTAACTAAGTTTGTACTTTGTTCCAGTTTCCTCAGTTTTTACCTGATGTCATTTTTTTTCCCCCATGATCCCATCTAGGGCACCATATTATTCCAATCAGTTTCGATCTTAAATAAACTTTAAACAAAATTAATTCTGATATATTCCTGATGGGGTTTCTGAGAAATGTTAAATTTGACTCCAACCAAAGTAGAGAATAATAATAGTAGTAATCGCAATAATTAAGATGAGGTTTCGGGAAACCAAAACCGTAGCATCTGTGAGACTGTCAATCTGAGCACGGCTTTGCACAGTGTGCTGTCTGGGACCTATTGCACCAGTGGTGACGCGGGAGCCCAGAGAGCAGGCGGACCCCTGCCCGGCTTCCACTGGCTGGTCAGTGATGAGACCAGGGCTGGAACCCTTGGTGGGTAACTTCGAGCACTCTCAATTTATTTTGGTAATTTCAAGCATTATCAGTCCCGCCGTCCTAGAGTAGAAGACAAAAAATTCCACCTTAACTCTGGAAGCATTTGGCCTGGTTTCCTTCAGTGAGACTTGGGGTGACAGATGGGGAGACAGACTCAGTGGCTCTTTCGGGCAGGGTGACATTGAGACTTCTGTCATCCACTCACTCACAGGTGGGGGTGAAGGCAGAGTTTCCTGGAGAAGCCCTCACAGTGTGACTCCACACTGCCCCTGGCCACACAGCATCACAGGTGCCCTCTCTGGATATCCTGGGGATACCTGGTATTACCTAGTATCTTTTAATAAATTACCTTTTGCTTAACTATTAAAGGGCTTCTATTGTTTTTGGCTAAGGATTCTGTCTGATAAAACTGGATTCTCAGAAATCCTTCCAATGATTAATTTTATCTATTTCCATCACACAATTGGGATCCATAAAGTTTGATTAGTAGCAAAATGGTGTTAATTTTGAATAAATATTCCCTCTTCCTTTGACTCCACTTAGACTTAAACCAAAAAAAAATGTAGGAAAAGTGAAAATATCTTGGTACCCATATTAGTTTGTTAGAACTGTTATAACAAAGTACTGCAAATGGAGTTGATTAAACAACAGAAACATCTTGTTTTACAGTTCTGGAAGCTAGAATTCTGAGACCAAAGTGTTGGCAGGGTCGGTTCCTTCTGATGCTTGTGAGGGAAGGATGTGTGCCATGTCCCTCTCCAAGAGGCTGGTGCTTTGGGGCTATCTTTAGCACGCCCTGGCTTATAGAAGCATCATCTTGATCTCTGCCTTCATCTTCATGTAGTGTTTGTTCTCCCTGTGTGTGTATGTCTCCAAATTTCCTATTTTTATAAAGACACTAGTCATATTGGATTAGGGCCTACCCTAATGGCCTCATTTTAACTTGATTACTTTATAAAAACCCTATCTTCAAATATGGTCACATTCGGAGGCACTGAAGGTTAGAACTCCAACATATAAATGTTGCAGAGATACAATTCAACCCATAACAGCACCCCTAAATCATTATCAACTTATTGAAAGCTAAATCTTACAGGGTCATAAATACTATTGGGGCAGTGGTCCCCACAGGGGACTGACAACCAGAGAAAGAGGTAGCGCTACAGTCTCTAGCTCAACCAGTCAAGACTAAGAGTTCATTATGACCGAGTTGGGGGACAGAAAGGTTGACTGATACTAGATGTTAGGCATTAGTCTGGTGTCACAAATCCAGATATTCGAGCAAGTTTTGATTGGAAATGTCTCCAGGTTCTAGAATGTAGGTTAGGTGAGTTAGTTCGCTCAAATTATAATAAATCGAAACAAGGAGATATTGACCTGTTATTGAGCAAAAGCCACTCTCACGTTGAGGTCCTTAAGGAATTTTCTATCAAGCAACTGGAGTTTAGATCCCAGGTTTGGGAAAAAACATTAGTGTGTCTTCAGTGTCTTCCCAGAGAAAATCTGGTCACTTTTTACTCCTTCTTCCTTTGTTCCCCACTGCTGTGATCACCAAGCTATCAATGCGGGGTCTTTGGCAGCACGCCAGCCATCCTCCCCTTTCAACCTTACTGCCATCACCATGTTGCAGGTCTCATTCTTGTTCATAGTATGACAGCGACCTCATTTAATTTAAGTATCTGTATAACTTCATTTCTGTTTTCGCCTGCTTTTACATTTAAATACTTGCTTTTGGAATTTATTTTGATGTAAGAAATAAAGAAGTGACTTCAATTAATTTTATTTGACTACTAACGGCTTGCCAGTTGTCTCAATAAAATGTATTGAATTATCTATGTTTCTTTACTGATTTCATTGCTACCTTAATCATATCCTAACTTCCCATATATACTTTGCTCTAATTTGGATTTTCTTTCACTCATCATTTTAACAATTTATGTACTAATTTCTGTTTTAATTAGAGCAGGTTTATAATGTATTTTATTTTGTGACATTTAAAGCTGTCTTTTTATAAGTCTTCCATATTAGTTGGAGTTGCCTTTCCTGTTGTTATATATTTGTTGTTCAAGATGGACTTTAAAATAATAATTATGTCAGTTTAAAAATATATCGTTGGGACTGTGATTGGAAGTGCATTGTATTTATAGATTAAGTATGGGCTGATTGTCACCTTCACAATACTGAGTCTTCCCTCACCTCAAGGGAGGTAGGCTTCTACTTTTGCTTATTCTTTCATGTTACTCTAAGTTCTTTCAATTTTCATCTAAAACTCCTATATATTTTTATTATGTTTATTTATATTTGTGTTGATGTTACTGTTATTGTAAATGAGATTTCTTTGGTTCTATTTTTTTTTTTAGTTTTTATTATCAGGAAACTGTTTATTTTGTACATGTATTTTATTACTACTACATTACTAAACTTTTCTGTTTTATATACTGGTGATTCAAAGGTTCTTCTTAAGTATTTCAGAAATGCAATCATATCACCTTCATAACATTGTCATTTACTACTTCTGTCAAAGTTTGACCTTAAAAAACAGAAAAAATAAAAGACTAATAATGAGTATGACCACATAAAAACACAAATTGAAATTTGAAATTTTATAAGTAGCTTTATTAGCTATATAATAAGAACTATGACAAAGAAACAAGCAAAAAAACCAGACAACTATGTCAATAAAACAATGAGCAAAGTACACAAATATGTAATTTTCAAAATATGAATCACAGTGAATATATAAAACGACACTCAACCCCACAGGTAATGGAAAAACATGAAAACACAATGATATATTTTTTAGCCTATCATATTAGCAAAGATTAGAAATACAAGTGAGTGTGTAGGTAAGGGGAAAATGGTACTGATACAATGCTATGAAAAATAGAAACTGGTATAGCTTTTGGAGGAGAATCTAGCAATAATTTACAAAAACTTTATTGCATATCTGTTCTGCACAGCATTCCTCTTCAGTTAATTTTGCCCTACAACTTATTCAGGAAAGTGTATAATAACACATGCTATATGGATATTCAACACAGCATGTTTTTTATAGCAGCAAAAAATTAAATGTCCATCCATAAGGAATTGGTTAAATTAATGATAGTACATGCATATAACAGAATATTCTATGGCCATTTAAATAATAGTGTAGAGCTATATTTATCTATATATAAAGCCATTCAGAACATTTTATGTAGCAATAAAGTAACATGTTTATTATAATCCTATTTCTCTAAAAGTTATTTTTATATTTATATGCTCATATAACTTCCTGAAACTGCCACCAATGCTTAAAATCAATTTAACATTTTTTTCATTGGAAAAACTATTTAAATTCCTTATTATGTCCTACAATCCACCTCCCCGCTTCCCTGCCCAGATCTGGCTTTTCTCTGCCTCTGCAGTCTCCAGTCATGGCCTGGCACTTCCTGATGGTGCCCAGCCACGCCGGTGTCCCTCAGTGCTGGGGACGTGCCAAGATTTTTCTCACTTCCCTCTGCATGAGTCATTTTCTCTGGTTTACAGCATTTTTTAGTTCTCTATTCAAGTATCACTCTTTACCAAAGCCCTCTTTCACCTCTTATGTAAACCTCTCCAGTTTCTATCAGTAAACTCTTTTTGTTCCTCACATTACACTTTTCACAACTTTTAATTGTTTATTTTTTGGATTGTTTTCCTGCTCTTTACTCAATTCTGCCACTATACTGGAAACAGAGTAAGGCTAAGGATCTTACAATTTCTCATTCATCGTTGCCTGGCACAGACTAGATGATCGATAAATTTATTAAATGCATGAATATGCATGAAGAAATGATGGTGGATATTCTCTGAAATGTTAATGTTTATCTCTGGGCATTGAGATTTTTGATAATTTTTAATTTCTTCTTTATATACTTCTTATGTAATTCTGTATTGATATTATGATGATTATTTTTTATATTTCTAATGATAAACATTTCCATTCATTTCTTTACCTGTTTATATGTATATAGTAGTCAGAGATCTCCAGAGAAATAGAACTAATATATAGAAAGATATTTATTATGAGGGATTGTCTTACATAATTATGGAGTCTGAGAATTCCCACGATCTGCTATCTGTAAGCTGTAGGCCCAGAGGCCCAGAAAAGCTAATGGTGTAGTTCCCGTCCAAGTCCCAAGACCCAAGAACCAGGAGCACTGATGTCCAAGGGCAGGAGAAGATAAATGTCCCAGCTCAAGAAGAGAGAATAAATTTGCTTATCTCTGCCTTTTTGTTCTATCTGGGCCCTCAATGGATTGAATGATGCCTGTCTACCTTGGTGAGGGTGACCTTTATATATATTTATATACATACGGTTAGGGGGAAGAGAAAATGTGCTTTTGTTTGCACTTATGTCTGGGTCTTGTTTTAAAATGCCCACCTGATCATACTCCTCCATAGCTTAATTCACTGTCACTCACAAAATAAATTTTAAACACAGAATAACATTCAAATCTCTTACAAAACTACTTCCATGTCCCTTTTTAATCTTACTTTTTTTAGATTAATTCATCCTGACAGTTTACCCTAACCTTCAACCACAGTGGAAACCTTCCTGTCCTGGCTGACACATTGAACTCACCCCTTTCTGAACTCTTGTTAACAGTTTTATCCTCTTATGGAGTGCTCTTCTTTGCCTGTTAAAATAATGTATTATTTATATCAATAAGGTAGCATTTGATCCTGAAAAAAGTTAGTTCCTAGTTATTTCCTAGTTATTTTCATGGCTGATCCCACCTCTAGAGTGTAAACTATTTAAGAGTAGAGACTTTGTCTTGTTCAACTTTGACTCTGCAGTCTATATAATGTCATATAGTGTGTGTGTGTGTGTGTGTGTGTGTATACGTCTTCCTTGGTTAAGTTACTAATACATTTCACAAATGGAATGTTTTAGTTACTATTTTTATAATAAAATAGTACCAAAATTAGTTAATTGTTAAAACAACAATTACCATTATATTATTTTCTACTTTTTCTTTGGGTGAGGAATTGAAGAAGGACAATTTTGGCTCAGAGACATTCATGTGGCTGTAGTCAGACAGTGGGTAGTACTGGGATAGTGAGAGAATAGGAGAACCGACTTGTCATCTCTCTCCCTTCATGTAGCCTCTGCATCTGTCCACGTGGTTTCACCATGTGGACTTCAACGTCAAAGCAGTATAGCTGCTTACATAGTAGCTTTGGACTCCAAAGGTATATGTCCCAGTCAGCACAGTGGATACTCCATTATCTTCTATAATCCAGCTTCAGAAGACAGGCAGATCACTTCTACTGCATTCTATTGGTTAAGATTGAGCCACTAAAGCCAGCCTAGACTCTCAGGGAGGGGCCATATATCCCACCTCTCAAAGGGAAGACTGCCAAAGAATTTGTGAAGACATTCTAAAGATATCAGAGACTGTCTTCTAACCCATGTCTACACCACCTGAGTATCAGGGTATTTCACTAAAACTAGTACAATCAATACAAGTACTATGTTAACAGATTAAACTTAACACAACCTCTTTGCAAACAACTTTTCAGCCTGTTAAAAAGAAAACAAACACAAGAAAGACAAAAAAACTCTGGAATTGATAAGAATGCAGCCTTGTTGTCAATAATTTTAAACTAATGTAAAAGTTGCTAATTTCTTCTTTTATCAATAGCTGTGTTCCTATCTTAGATGCATAGAAATCAAAGAGTTCTGTTAGCTAATAAGTCATTTTTCGGGACCTGGGAGATACTATTCAGGTAGATGTACTGATGCTTAGTCCCAAGTACGTGTAGTAGATCTTACGGCAGGCAGGATTTTGGAGCTCCTGGCCCACTCTTGTCCACAGGCTCCCATCTCCAGTCTCTGTACCAAAGACAGGGCTCAGGCAGCCAGGTAAAGGGCAGGTCTGTAGTGATATCTGCAAGAGATGGGAGATTCCATCGCAAGCTAGAAATTCATCCAAATTTGAAGGTTCTTGATGACACAGGGGACTTGAATATTAGAGGAAATACTGGGAGCACTGAATTTGGCTAAGGGAGGATTCAAGAGATGGGATAAGTTTAATAATTGCATTTGTCTTAGTTATTCAGACTGCTGTAACAAAATATCATAGACTGGGTACCTTACAAACAACAGAAATTTATTTCTTACAGTATTAGAGGCTGGAAAGCCCAAGATCAAGGCACTCACAGATTCAGTGTCTGGTGAGGGCTCATTTCCTGGTTTACGGATGGTGCTTTCTCACGTGGTGGAAGGGGCAAGGCAGCTCTCTGGGGATTCTTTTACAAAGGTACTGATTCCATTCATGAGGGTTCCAACCCTCAGGACCTAATCACCTCCCAAAGGCCCTACCTCCTCATGCGATCAGATTGGTGATTATGTTTCAACACACGAATTTTGAGGGAACCCAAGCATTCAGACTATAGCAACATTAAAAAAAAACTTGTCTGATAAGATTTATGCATTTTATTTACTTGTTTGGAGTGCTGTCCTATGAAAGTGGAATTAAACAAAATATTTGCTGACCTCTTATTTACGTGAGGCCCTTCACCTGCCTCAGGTTGGCTGCACAGAGCACACAATCTGGCTGGTTGAAGAGGCTCCTGCCCTTTCTGGGAGAACTGAGCACTAGGGCTGAGAGTTAAGCTGAAACCGTAAGAATGCACAGGCTATCATGAAGGCTGGTGAAGGTTATGGGCCAGGCACAGCTGTTATCTTATGCATGAATGCATGCATGCACACCGGCTTGGAGCTGAGAAGGACCGTAGGAGATACATCTGCACAACAGAAAAGAGAGCTTACCTATGTAAAATCAGACCATGCTGCCTGGGATTGGAATAAATATCCTAGCTTCAGACATGCCAGTTGCTATCCCAATAACTACTTAATTTAGGATTGCATGTGATTTTATTTTATTCAAATTAAGAGCATTTATCAAACTTATAACCAAATAAGATATAGTTTTAAACATTTACAACCTCCTCCAAAAATCAATAAATTAAAAATCAATTTTAAAAAGTATTTATTAAGTCTAGAATCTGGTTTGTTGGGGAGAATTAGGATAATGAAAATTAGCATTTTGTTTGGCAGACCTACTGTGTGCCTGACATTGTGCCACTATGCAATGATGCTGCTTTATTAATCTTCAGAATACCTGTTTGTGGTGGTGTTTTTTGAATTTTATGTTGAGAAAGCTGACCTTCAGCATGGTCCAACAATTTGCCCAAGGTTACATAATATGGATAATGCAGAAGGGGGTCAAAATAGGCCTGTTTAGACTCTCAATAGCTTGTTCTTTCCCTTATAACAAACAATTTATATTTTTTGGATCTGGCAGAAAACCTTGGTCCAATTTGTATGCATAAAAGGATATAAGTAGATAGATAATGTTTTCTTCTCCTTCTTCTTTTAATTTAAGTAATGGAACTGTAGAGTGCTAATAACATCCAAGTTTGAGTTCTGGCTTCATCATTCATTGGCACTAGGTCCTTGGGTAAGTCATTCATCTTGCTTTTTTTACCTTATTTCTTCATTTTCTAAAGTGGAAATAATAACCCCTGCTCTGATTAGGTCATGGGATTATTGTGAAATTAAGTTATAATATCATATAGGAAAGCACATTGAAAACTTTTGACTGTAAATATCTCATGATTGGAATACTGCTCTCATTAGTCATTTAAACATCTGATGGATCTATTTTTTGCCCAGGGGCCTCTATGGAAGCTTGGTTTTCAAAAGATGCAATACTCATTGTGGATGGAAAGGTGTGTGGAGAGATGTCTGCTGCTGCACTGGGTGCCTGCAGCCCTGCAGTGACAAGTTGTCATGAGAGCTGGTTTCACTTTGGGTCTTTTCCAACATTGAGATTCTTTGGGATTCAAGAAAGATGCACTGCCATATGCATTGTGTGCATTGTGTGCCCTGTATTAACTTGAGGTGAAGGTAGCTTGAGCTTCATCCTCCTCATCATGGATCCAGGCCTGGCATATAGATTCAAATGTGCTGGCCCTGCTGAGATAGAGAATGTCATGTGGCCATCATTGGCTCTTATGACTGGAAAAGTGAACCTATTCATTCATCATTCACACATTTGTTCATTTAAACAGTAAACATTCACTGAGGGCCTGTGAACTAGATGTAAAGTGCAAAAAATGAAATAAAAAATTCAAGATTAAAGATAAATGAGGCATGATCAACATATTGAAGGACATAGATATTGTAAATAAAGGATTATTAAAAATATTGTGAGAGTGATAAACACTCCTGGGACTACTGCACTAGCCCATGAAGGCTGTGGTGGGCCAGGAGGGGTTTGAGTGTTTTTGGCTGTAGGGAGTTCAGGCCAAAAGCAGAAAGTATTAATAATATAAATCCTAGCATATTCCTTGAGCCTCATCTAAAGTAAAAATTGTGGAAACCTATATTAGACATTATGTGTAAATGAATTTAAATAGCCATAAATAAAATGTCTTAGTCTGTTTGAGCTGCTATAACAAAATACCATAGTTGGTGACTTACAAATAACAGAAACTTATTTCTCACAGTTCTGGAAGCTGGGAAGTCCAAGATCAAGGCACCAGCAGGTTCAGTGTATGGTAAAGGCCCTCTTTTTTTCCTCATAGATGGTGCTATCTCACTGTGCCCTCACATAGTAGAAGGGACAAATGAGTTCCTTTTGATATCTTTTATAAGGGCACGAATACCATTTATAGGGGCTCCACCCTCCTGACCTCATCACCTTCCAAAGGCCCCACCTCCTAATACTATCACATTAGGGAGTAGGATTTCAACACATGAATTATGGAGGAACATGAACATTCATGACTCAAGAGCATATATCTTAAATGTTCTCACCACAAAAAAGAAACATTAACCATGTGATATGACAAATATGGGTCGAAGATGGATAGGGGACTAGAGTTTAAGAAGACATATATCTTAAAGTCACAGCAGCACCCAGAAACCAAAAAGCCTCCTGTCTGGGATGGGTAATAAGACAGGCTATCAGCATGAAATCAGCCTGGATCTGAACCACCAAGCTAGAATTATCAAAAACAAGAGAATAAAAGAAACTGAAAAGCTCAATCTTAGCATGTAGAAAAAAAATGGCAGAAAATAATTTTTAATAAAGCATTTGGGGCCAGGTGCGGTGGCTCATGTCTGTAATCCTGGCACTTTGGGAGGCTGAGGTAGGAGTTCATTCCTTGCTTGAGGTCAGGAGTTCAAGAACAGCCTGAGCAAGACGGAGATCTTGTATCTACAAAAAAATAGCAAAATTAGCTGGCCATGGTGGTGCATACCTGTGGTCCCAGCTACTCAAGAGGCTGTGGCAGAAGGAGCACTTGAGCCCAGGAGTTTGAGGTTACAGTGAGCTATGACGATCTTGCTGCACTCTAGCCTTGGCAACAGAGTGAGACTCTGTCTCAAAAAAAAAAAAAAAAGGCAAGAAAAAGCATAAAAGCATTTGGAATTGTCAACCAATTCTTTTTAAATTGATAATATTAAAAGAGCATAGAATGAATTGAAGCTTGAGTCCAGACTTAGACTGGATGGAGTCATTTCAAAGACAAATTCTGAACTGAACCTGAATCCATCTAGAAGTCTTGAGATCTCAGCATGTCTCCTCCCATCTTAAGCACAACTGAGAGCAGGAATCTTGGGGTAGGTGCCAGAAAAAGACAGTACCTAAGTGTAAGCCCTGGAGGGGCTTGAGCAGAAGGAGAAAAATCGTGTCTGCCAGAGACCAGGGAGACAGGATCCCACAGAGGCTCAGGGGGCTGGGAAGAGGCACACCACCAACCCTCTGATGAACCTGCGACACACCAGACTTTCTGTAGGGTGCCCACTCACACCATGCAACACAGTCATGCAGGTCGCTACAAGCATTTCTGAGATGGATCCCCAGATGCTCTACTCTTCCACTGTGTAACCTGGAACAAGCCATCTACTCCCTCTCAGCCTTGAGGACCTTATTTGTAGAAGGAGAACAAGGGTCACTTTCTTACAAAAATGTGAAGAAAATTAAAGGAGATACGTGACACACATTGTCTGGCAAGTTCTAAGTTCACAAAAATTACTGTTTTTCTATTACCTTTTGTTACATCTTTCTGTAGCATCATGCTAGATAAATATTGCAGGCGATGGGGAATATATTGGTAGGAATCTCAGTTTACCTTTCCCAGGGACTGGGTGCAGCTTCAGGCTCCTCAAATGTGATGCATCCACCCCAGGCCTTCCTGGATGGAACAACTCTGACACCAGGCTCTAGCTGTGTCTGGAGTTCTCTGCAGCCTGGAAGGTGATTTTGCAGTGCAGGACTGAGGAAGCTCTTTGATGCTCCCTGTACAAATATAATGATTCGTATAAATATCTTTTCCAACACAATGTTACCAGACTCTGGGATTTCATTTGCATACCCCTGATGATCTCATTATACACTATTTTATCTCCCCCTTTCTGTCTGTCCCCAGCTAATTGGGTCCTATGGTATTAAGCTGTCTGAGAAGGCATCTTCTCCTGAATTTCCGATTTTGACTTACAAGTGAGTTGGTGCTGATAAAGTGATGTTATATGCTGATAGTAAGCACAGGAGGCTTCCTGGAGGCCTTATCTCCTTGCTTAATAACTTTTAAGTCACTCTTTGGAGGTTTTATCAGGCTATGCATGGTGCCCCAAAACACAGTAAGCCTAAAGCCACCTCCGCTCCTCATTAAGTCGATTCAATTTCAACTTTCCCATCAAGATGCTCTGTCCCAGTGAACACTTGGCCTCATCGCCTTTTTATTTCCAGCTGTCAGCTTAAAAAACGGTGACTGCCTATCCGCCTTTCCCATTTTGCAATGTCAGCAGAATTAGGCCCCGAGCTTCCTGTTTGCGGAGGACTCGCCTTCACCTTCCACCAGAGGTGCTGAATCCGCATAGCCGGCCACAGCTCGCTGGGCAGATGGCTTGCAGGGGCTTCAGAAGGGTTTTGTGCTGGCTGAAAAGACACAGTCGTGGAATGTGAGCTACACCACCCTCGGTGAATGAGTACTGACCGGGACAAAGAAGCTAAGCAGAAGAGGCCATGTGGAACATGGGGGAAAATCAGGAGAAATGGAAAGAAAGGGTGGGGTGGGGGGAAGGGGGTTGCTGTGGCTCTCTCAGGGCCATGCCTTGTTGGACTAATGGAAAACCTGCCTGTCCCCAATTCTAGAAACACTTGCTGAAGTCCCCTCCCTTGAGTCCTCCTTCTCCTCTCCTTCACCCTGCTCAGTCATACTTGCCCAGCAAGGCTCACTCACCTGGCACCTTCCTCTTCCGCCCGCACTGTCAGCTTGGGGGCCCAGCCCTTTTGTTCACGCTCGCGCACGCCCACCTACATGCACAGTCATGGCCCATCTTGACACATGCCACACTGAGTTGCCATTGTCCACTCGAGGTAAGAATCGTTCAGTTTATTCGCCTCCGCATCCTCCATGCGAGTCTTTGGGGAAAGAGAGGAGATGCATCAATGCAGCGAACAACCCCGGAGTTGCTGATTCTGCGAGAAGGGCCGCAGCGAGCTCGCCCACGTGGAGCGAACAGCACCTTGAGCTGTGGTGCACCTGCGCTACTCAGGGTTCTCAGCGAGCTGGACACCGTTCCTGCCAGGTCCTAGATTTTAAATAAAGTTTTATTGACCAAATGAACAAATATTTGAACAAACAGATGAATAAGTGAACAAAGAGCTGAATGAATGGTTTTCACTGAATTTACTGCTTTATCATTAAGCCTGTCTGAAGAGATAGTAAGACAATATTTTAGATAAAACACCAGTTGGAAAACACTGGCATAGTTCAGCAAAAATCCACATATGCAAGTCTGCTGTACTTGTAACATAAAAAAAGATGAAATAAAGGAACATCTATATATTTGAGTTAGGCATTTTCTATGCAGAACCAAACATGGACAACACCCTTTATATCCCTTAAAGAAAATAATTTTGGTATTTGAATTTGGGTTTACATATAGACCCACGACCCCCACCCATGCTAAAATTTGTGCTTAGCATGGACAATGCTTCAAAACATCACTTGTATGTGGGGTGCAAACAGCTTGGTTCCTGTTACACTGAAAAATAATAATAAACAAAGCCATGATGAGCTAGAGTCACATCTCAAACAGCTTGCTGGTACATTTACGGTAATCGGTATCCATAGGACACTGATGGGTGCATCATTCCAATTTATCTAATGATAAAGCCTCTGTTTTTCTCAAAGCAATTAAGCAAAAATACTGCAATAAACAAGTACTTCAGTGGATAAAACTACCTCCATTTGAATTACTTTTCTTTTTTTTAAGTAAGCATTCACTAATCAGCTCTAGAAAAAAAAATCCATCTATAAAATTGGAAAAAATCTTTGGAAACACAACTGTGTTCTGAAACCTATTTACTGAAAAGAGAACAAAAGAACATAATTGTCTGTCTAAATATATGTCCTTAACAAAGATGACTGGAGAGCTCTTGTATGTTTCCTAAACCTTTTCTCCTCCAGATGTTTTTTGACCAACCTTGGAAATCCATAAAAGCTAAATATTGGTTTTTCAATGTTTTTATTGGCTTTTCAATCTTTTATGGGGTTGAAGTAAACATATTCATTGTGCATAGTCTTTTTATTTGTTCATTCATTCATTCATTCAGCAAATGTTTTTGAGATCTTCTATGTTCTAGCCAATTTGGGGGACACATAAAATACTACAATGCACAAAAATGATGTATTTCTAGCCATAATGAAGCTCATGATGTGGTGGGGGAAATGGGGAGAGGACACATATTAAACTCTAATCACTCAATTAACTATATGAGTAACCATGATGATATGATACAGAGGTCAGCACCATAGTATAACAAGGGGGCTTGGCTAATCATCACACCTCAGATGACTCCTCTGTGATGATGTGTTCTCTGGGAGCCAAAGAAGAAATAATTTCAGTAGGCAATACAGTGTTGAAAGAGTGCTTCAGGTGGGGTGGGCGGGGGTGGGCAGTATATGTATTATAAATGTCCCTGGGTAAGACGGAATTTTATCATATTTGTTCACCCATATATTCATGCACCACATATTTTTGAGCACCAACTACTTTTCCAACTCGATGATCTGTCCCAGCTTTCAGAGGTCATAGACTGGTGAGACAAACAGAGGGGCCAGGACCAGCTTCAGTCCTGAGAAGCAGCACAGTCCAGTGGAGGAAAACAAGGAGCCAGGCAGGGTTACATTCTTGGGGATGTCTCTGAACTTAGGGTATAGTGCAAGATATGGGCAGAAACTAAAAACCTGTGACAGCTTAATGGAATGTGTCTCTGGACATGGTGGTGCAATACCAATCAGTTCCCACGTGCCAGAGGTGTCAGCACCACCTCTGCTTGGGGGTTCTCACTCAAAGAGTTAGAGCTATCTCTAACATATTCGGAGACTTAGCTAAGCTCCCAGCTTGGGATAAGTACAACATCCCGAGGGAGAGTATAGCAGGCCCTAGCTTATATGTTAAGAAATCTTGAGGACTTGAATGAAATAAGAGTCTCTGTTAGGGAGCCCCCACCAAGATGGGGCTGTTACCTCCTTGACTGGTCTCGGGATTATATTTGAGGCATTACATCTTGAAAGAATATTGGTTTTCCAGCCCAGCCCACCCAGTCTTTAAGTTCTTCCTCCTACCTATTGCAATATTGAAAAAATTAGAGTAATAATCTCAGCCCTTTTTTTTTTCAGTAAGGACTTGAAATAAATCAAGCTAGGCTTGATTTGGGTTATGTGGCAGGGATTAATGCTGGTTATTCCTGCAGGCCAAGCTCCACTGTTGCAGGGCTCTATCCTCCACTGTGCACTCAGCAGGCTTCCTTCTAGGTGCACATCCGATGATGCCATTTGGCCACACTTTACTCCTTTGCTGTGTTGAGCCCATTGCGCCTGTCTCTGAAGACACGGGAAGCAAGAGGAGGTTGGAACTAACTGATGAGCACACATGTCCATAGAGCGAAGTAAATCTCAAAGGAAAAGAATCAGGGGGGTGGAGGAAGAGGGGATGGGTGAAAACTTACCTAACCAACACTATCTGGGTGATGGGCATATTTTTAACCCTGGCTCAAGCATTGTAAAAGTGATGCAAGTAACCAAAAAACATTTGTACATCCATAATATGTTGAAATTTAAAAAAGACAAAAAAGAAGGTTGTATTTGTGTCACACGATAAAACTAGATAATACTTACTAAGAATTTACTCTGAGCAGTTAGTGTTTCCAGCACATCTTATATTATCTCATTAATTTTTTACAATGATATAATAAGGTAGGTGTTATTATTATCCCCATTTTAGAGATAAGTAAACTAAGGCACAGAGAGGTTAAGTAATTTGCCAAGATAACACAGTAAATAAGTGGAAGAGCTGGGAATTAAACCTGGAGTTCTGACTGCAGGGTCTGTCTTCTTCACATCCCTACCAAGTTGCTAGGCAGATAGAACACTGGGCAGCATAGCATCTATGGCCGACTCTAGGGCTCTGGTTTAGGTGAGGTTGGATTGTGGGTAGCTTAAGGCTGAATCCGAGTTGGAGAAGAAGACACACTCTTACAGAAACTGTGAAGAAGAGTTGTAATTGGCCTCACCGACAAGCAGGTGGACTATATATCTGGGTCCACAGGGGCTCCAGGCACCTGGGCAGGGAAACTGATAGATCTATTCTCATTGCTTGTGTCAGTCAGTCTAATTCACACTCTCCTGTTGTCTGCTCCCTTCTTGCCTCTTAGCATCACACCGAATACTGCCTGTTCTATATGTGTGGCTTCTGTTTATTCACATCTTCTCATCCCACCTCAGTGCACAATGCAGAACATGCAGGCTGCCGCCGCCACCCCCAGCCCACAGTGCTCAATGCTGTGTTCTGCTCTTGAGGGCCAACAGCATCCTTCCTCAAGCATTGGCATCTCCCTGCAGCGTCTGCCTGAGGCCTTTCCCCAGGTAGATGCTTATTCAGCCCACTTGCAGAGCACCCTAAGAGAACTGTAACACCCCCAGGGACACCCCCATCCAATGAGGTTTGAGATTTGGGAATTATGAGAATAATACCCTAGTTCCTTGAGGGTGGATGCATTACATGCTCCTTGGAGGATACCAGGGAGAGGAGAGGCAGGTGGGAGTTCTTCAGGAAGAAACAGCAAGTACCCTGGAGCACATAGGAAAGGAATGAATGTTAATTATGCATTTATCTTGGGCTAGGATTTTTACAGAGGCCAGGTTGATAATTTCATCCACATTTATGCAGATCAGGAAACAAGGTGCAGAGCTGGTGCTAAGGGCCCCACAGCCAGTATGGGCAGGGGTTGGGGGGCACTTAGACATACTTCACTACAAGGTGGTTTTATTTCCTGTAATACAGGCACAGAGGGATAGGCAATGTCAATATTACAAGAACTCAATAGCCACAGGTATTTAATAGATTGAAATTAATACCTGGTGCTGCCTGCAATTGAAAATGATGAGCAGGTGAGTGAGCTGACACCTAAAGTCTACTCTGCAACCCAATGGATGGCACATGTCACCTTGGTTGTTATCTTAGAAAATGCAGCCCAGACCTCTTTGCCATGGAACCAGCAGAGCCTTACCCTAGATCTGTCATTAAACTGCAATTTGATGCCAAGAAAATGGTGTAAAACTAATAATTTTTGCTTGAAGAGCATTCATGACTTTGAGGAAAGAAGGAAAAAAATGTGCTTACCATTTACCTAAAGTCTGAAGGTTCAAACTCTGAATAAAAGAGCTCCAAAAATGAGACGAAAGGCTGGGGGTGGGGGAGCAGGGAATCTCTGTATCTTTTTGCCCTTCATATCACACTCTCCATCCTGAGCTTTGAGACCAAACTCAATTTCCCCAGATATTCATATGGCCAGGCAGGTTACAGTTCCACCCATTAAAATATGTGTGTCATACTTCCCAATCTAGCCTCCTCCTCTTAACTTTATTTAGAGAATATTCTGTTTAGGACTAGATTTGGGTTGGTCCATTTCCTGGGAAAAGGTGTCAGTGATAGCACCATTAATATTTTACATTAACAATTCTCTACGTCATATTTTAAGACCATTGGCTCTCATTCGATGTGTAACAAGCCACGAGAAAGGTCCCACTGCTTTACAGATGAGTTAAGAGGCTCAGAGATGTTAGGTGCCCACCCAGTTAGAACACAATAGGAACATAACAGAACACAGGCACCTGGTCCCTCTTTCTTTTAGGCTATCTCTTTTTTTCTCAAAAAGAACCAAATAAATTATCTTAGGCAGGATATACAACACCCCCCCCAACATACTTTTTGTAGGAGATAACTGAGGTCCAAAGAAATTAAGAGAACAGAGAGAATATCTGCTTTCTGTAGGGATATGTATGATTAAGTCAAGGAACTTGGATTTTTTTTCCTTATCTGTGATAGTGCCCGGGGCACAAGGATAGTGCATCAGATCAAAATGGGGGTAAGGGAGACATGCCCATGAAATGCCCATGAATGACCCATGAGGAGCAAGACTGGGAGCAGGGGTGAGTAGCATTTGAATAATCCTCTGGTCTCTAAACTCCTGCGGCTGCATGAGGAGACAGTACCATGTTAAATGTATTACATTTGCATTCTCTGATCTCTGTGATGACAAAGGCAGGTGCTCTCACACACACACACGTGCAAACACACTTACACACGCATATTGTATACACACACAATTCTGAAGGTGTTGACTCCATGTGTTCCCGCATTTAGAAGTATCAATTGGACCGGATTCTTAAAATAACCCATTATCATGGGCACATACGTGCTATGTGTAGGGTAATTTGGTTTGTTTTTTATTTCATTTATTCTTATGGCAACCCTGTGAGGGAGGGATTTTTGTTCCCATTTTATAGATGAGGAGACTATGTTTCTGAGATGTAACTTGCCTGTGGTTACCCAGGTAAGAGGCAGCAGAGCTGATAATTCCAACCAGAGCTGCCTGTCCCCATAGCCAGAGTTCTCTCCACCCCACCACCTTCCTCCCAGTAGATACGCCCAAAGGGCTATTACTAACCATATGCATTCATTCACTCACCACGAAACATTCAGTTTGTCCCTGCCAGGAATCGGGTAACAGGCACAGGCCTTCTCTGCATAAGTTTGGATTATCCTTTTTCAACCCAGAAGTTATAAAACACTACTGTACATTTGGGAACTTGCAATCTAGAAGCACCGTGAAGGGTGGCGAGTGACGGACGGAACAAGCACACAGTGCAATGGAGACGCCCAGCCGGGCCCACGACCTACTGCAGGGTTGGTGAAGGCTCAGTGGGGTGGCCAGATGCCAGCTCACTCGTGTGCTGGTGACAGGAGCTAAGCTGGGTAGGAATCAGAACTCTGGGCAGAGGGGCCAGTTTACAAAGGTACAAAGTAGCCATTAATCATAATGTCAAGGATAAAAAGTCAAGAGGTGTCATCATCAGGTGGAAAACTCTACTCCTTACACTGCTGCATGGCGTTAGCCATTTGCTGAAATCTTTTCAGAAGTAACCTGCTTGAAGGTAGGGCTCAGACTGTATTGGGATCTTGCCAACCTCAGGAGTCCTGGTGAAAGTTACAGAGTTATCCTGAGAAGTATTAATACAGTTTTGTTTAAGAAAGTGATAGAGTATTGAAAAGAAGGGAGTTGAGTTGCATAGAAGTTGTCCTTACTAACTGACTCAGGTAAATTCAGTGTTATGAGAAAGTCTCTCTCAATAATAGCAGCTGCTGCTACTGTTCAAAAACAGATCCTGTGTCCAGGCTCCTGCAGGTTCTATATTCTAAAGACAACATAGTACAGACACTTTATGCTATTTACCTTATTCTCTCTGCTATTCCCTACAACAGGCTTCTTGGGAATATATAATCATCCCTATTTTATAGATGAAGATAACACTGAGGCTTAGAAAAGTTAAGTAACTTTCCCAAGGTTACACAGGTGGAGATTGAGATAAAAATTAAATTCCCATCTGTCTGACTCCAAATGCCATACATCCACTGGTGAAAAGAGGAATTCATTAATTAGTGACACTTCCTTTTACTGTCTTCTAAGCAAGCTGCCACCTCTCTCAGTTCAATGTACCACAGGATGTTCCCCAACCTAGCTGCTGAAAATATCGACCGCACTATTTTTCTAATGAAATGAATACTTTAAGATGTTGGTTTCTTCCTCCTTTGCTGGAGTTTGATTCAATTCCTAGAGGTTTGTCACTTGTTTGTGAAGCTAAAAGAATCCAATGTCTGCCCCTGAAAGTGAACAGCAACCTCTGTGCCATCACTAGAGTCTGGGTGAAACCTGAGGTTAGACAGAAATTAGTAGCCAGGTTCACTGTTAGTCAAGTTCAGCCAGCCAGTACAACAAAAGTGCCTTTGAGTACCAGGTAGGTGCCAAGCCACATGCTCGACTCCAGGGATGCAAAAATGAATGAGCCCCAGACACCTGTGCGGAAGATCTAGTCGGAGAGACAGATGTGTAAATAAATATTGGCAAAGTCAAGTGCCACAGCCAAATTCCATACAGTGTGTCCTGGGAGCACAGAGGAGGGACTGGCCTTTCGTATTGGAGTAGGCAGTGAAAACAGTACCTTAGCTGAGGCTGGGAAGATGAGGAAGAATTTCCTAGCTGGTGAAGAGAAGCTGGAAGGAGTTCCAGGGGATGGAACAGGATGAGAAAAGTCATGACACAACAATGTCAGCATTTCACTGTTGAACAAGGAACTGAGATGTTGTAAGAAATGAGGCAGGTGAGGCTCACGGGGTGAGACAGTGAGCAGATGTGTGTGCCAGGATCAGAAGCTCAGTGTTTAGTCTACAAATGAGGAAGGGAAGTAAGAAGCTTGCAACAGGCAAATAAATCCATCTCTCAGTCTGACATCAGAAACATTCACTTGTATTCTTCCTCATGTTTATTTCATCTCATTTTATTTTAATTATTTAATCAATCCACTTAGTTATCTATTCCTATAACAATAGATTTGTTCTCTACGAGGTTGTCAGTTCTTTGAGGGAAGAATGCATGTATCCTGCTCACCTTTGTTTCATTACAACATTTGCAGTGAGCTTGGCACCTGACAGAATACTGAATAAATGCTGGAGATTTGAAATAAAGGGTAACTTTCACAGAGCATAGGTTAAGGGTTTTAGGAATGCTGTTTTCCTTAATTCTCACTATACCCTGTGACTAAGGTGTGATTATTTTCTTCTTTTTACAGACATAAAAATTGGAGCTCCAGGATAACAAATAATCTTAGGGACACAAATGCTGGGAGCATTTTCTCATAGAGAGAAATGTTGGTCCTCAACCCTGGGTCTGCGTGGAGGCAATGGCTGTGGTTTATTTTTTCATTTGTTTGTTTTTGTTTAGTTCTGTTTTTTTGATTTTTAAAATTAATTTTTAATTATATTAGTAATACATGTTTACATTTTGAGTTAGAATTAAGACATTTCCATTAACTATCCCATTCAAAAACAAAAACAAATATTGCATTCGACATCAAATTTTCTATATACTGCTTACATTAATATAGACTCTTGATGTCTTACTTTATTCAATTTAATCGGTTACTATTAGCATTTAGTTTGGTGCCCAAATTGTCACAGATTGAACTAGTTACCTTAATCAGACTTTTGTGTTGTTATGATATATCTCTATCATTTCTTACTTTCTGACACAAAAAGATGTTTCAGGCTCATCCTATACTTTCCCTGAATCTTCTAAATACTATTCTCCATTAAGGGAACCAGGGTTACTCAGAGAAATGGCTGTGTTTGTTAGTAGTTTGCTATATGTGCAAAGTCTGGTTCGAAATCCTGGGCTCGATATTATCCTGTACACACTCATCAGCAACTTCACTAATGTGCGAAATCTGCTACAAATGAGTCTTTGAAGCCAAAATAAATCAAAGTCTGAGCTGCAGCCCATGCACTTTGTAGGAGAACCTCTCAGAACTGTTCTCTTTGGCCATGTTGCCCCAGAGACAATGTTGGGTAAACAAGGTGTCCTAGATTGGGCTGCTGATGCATCTGTTGGATTATCACATGTCAAATACAATCAATATAATTAGATTTGCACCAAAAATCAGGGCAAAGGGGTGCAGGGACTTTTTATTCCAGGGAAATGCATAAACAACACTTCTGGCACATTGAAAGCTTATGTGCCTGCATGATGCTGGGCTTTGTGCTTCATTCAATTTGCCCAGTTATGTGTGCTGCTGACTTCTTAGGGGCCAGGCCCTGGACATGGGGATGGATAAGACAAGGAACAAGCGTACCAAACAGAAGACTGATGCACAATAAATTTCCTAGGAAATAGACTCTTGTTCTGATCCTGAAACCTGAGAGGCTGTATGCAGGGTCTGACATGGCTGTTTCCACCTGGCAGAGACTAAACTCTTGCCAATCATAAGCAGAGCTAAGGGACAGAAGAGCTGAGTCTTGTTGATATTACTTGATCCTCACTCTAGATAGATCTGAAGCTTCATCTATCCCACTGGGATTTTCTATTATGCCAAGGCAATACATTCCCTTTTTGCTTGAAGCAGTAAATGTCCTGCCTTGTTCTGTGTATATTTTGAAGGGCCATTGCTTCACATAGCAGAAATAGATACTTGGTCAACAGGGGACCTTACAGAAATGGCTTTTGCTTACAAGCTTTTATACTGATGAGGTAAGATGCCCCCTCTGAGTCAGAGAGGCCTTGGATCTGCAGGCTGTTCCAACGGCCTGTATAATGTCTCCTAAGATCTCAACTATGTCACCAATGACCTGCTACTTTCTGACCGTTAGACAAACCATACCCTACCCCACCACTTAACCCCCAAACTTTCCGGTTCCACTGCAAAGATGTAATTTATTGTTCATGGTGTTTAGCTTTTGTCTTATGGATGTGCCCTCAAAAGAGAAATGTAAGGGATGAGCATGAGTTCATTTCAGGAAGCAATTTACTTTTTTGCCTATTATAATTAAATTAAAAGTGGCATATTGGTTCTAAATCTAATCCCCTGACCCCAACAGCTTATGCTGAAGGCACATTATGCTGCAATGGAAATAACTCTGGGCTTGGCAGGTTCTGGATGTAAGCCCAGACATCATCATTAATGCATGTGAGAACTGGAACCGATCACTTGACTTCCCCGAACCTCAGTTTCCCCATCTGATAGTAGGAAAAACAGTACATACTGTTCAGTACTATTGAAATAATCCAATTCATGGGACATTTGAGTTTTCAATCACAGGGTCTGCTATCCCCAAAAGTCACTGCCTGCCACAGGTTCTATGGAGGGCAGCCCTCTGTGTCCTATGCCACTCTAGTGGATTGAGCTAGTGTGGGAGTGTGCACCTCACTCAAAAACAGCCAATCTATAGGTTTCTAGTGATGGAAAGAAGAGCAGTCTAGAAAAGAGAATCAGAGAAAACAAGATTCTCTTTCAGAAATTTATTAATATAATAATTTGAAAAACTTGGGTGAAATTGAGGTAGATAGCAGTAGGATCTGAAACTAGAAATCACATTACAGAGAGAAAAGGAGGAAAATGGGGAAGGACAGGTAGGATGGTTTATCTATGCCCCTGTTTGGCTTCCTTTGAAAGCAGAGCCTGAGGCAAAGGTTAGGTGCTGGTGGGGTTTGGGGGATGTAATTCTAGGAAGTGTAAATGAAGGAGTGGGACAGTGACACAAGGAAGGGACAAGGGTCAAAAAAGGAATATTAATGAGTGGATAATTGCTGTAGGCAACTTTTTAATTCTCTGGGGGGAACTTCCCTGAATTTGTCAAGTCTGGCTTAAGTGTCCCCCCATATCACCCTCTAATTCTTGTAGCATAACACTTATAAAACTATATTTCAGCTGCTTATTTAGATAGGCCAGACACACAGTTGGATTTTATTAAACACTTATTGAAGAAATTGATAAAGAAAGGGAGGACTGAGAAGGGAGAGTGGGGTAGGAAAAGAGAGGAAAGGAAGGAACGAATGGGCACATGCAGTGTACCTGGGCAAGGCTTTGGCGATATCACAGGAAGCAATGCCGAGGCAGGTCAGGAAATTGATGGTTAGTTGAGGCAGACAGATGAATATCACAAGGAGCTGTGATGCAAGGAGAAGTGAACAGCACTATGAGACTGTAAAACAAGGTGATAAGGCCCCATTAGGGCCATCGGGGAGTCATGCTAAAAGAAGTGAAGAAAAAAACCATGTTTAGAAGATGGAAGCATCCAGAGGGATGTCTGAGCAGACACCCTGAATGATGCTTTCATTGTAAACAGCTTAAAAGATGAATAAGACAGAAAATATTTGAAAATGGTTTTAATTACCATCTCAGCTGGGAAGAAAGTAAGGAATATGCAGAGGTCGAAAGCATAGATGAAAGTGAGAAATCTGAAGAGTGAATGAGTACCAAAGCCAACTGTTCCAAAGTATAAATCTGGGGAGTCCCAGGGTTGAACTGAAGACCTGACACCGTCTACTGAAGCTGGTGGAAGAGAAAGATCTTTGTGAGTACTTGTTAAAAACGACAGGAACAAAACCACTTTCTTTTCTTCCTACTCTTTATATTCTTTTTATGTCTGAATTCAAAATGATTTATGATGGATGCTATGTGTGGTTTTGGACATTTTCCTCCTCGGGAACTTTTGAGATGGCAAAGTTAACATTCTAATTTTAGTTCAACCTCTGAGAAGTGTAGAATTCCAAAAAAAGACTTTAATTGAAGATCATGACCTACATAAACAACTGAAGGTTAAATGTATAAATATCTGTACATCTTAAACATTATTTTGTTTGATGTTTCATACAGTGACGAACCAAGGGTCAATCAAGGTGTAGGACCCAAAATGACATGTTATCTATAGATAATGTTAAAACAACAATAAAACCAACTGTAAGCCCATGTGCCTTTCATATCACTGAATGTCAAGAACTCTACACAAGGTCAATGATAAAATACATTCTCCTCAGTGAACAATCCTTTTGTTACTCTAGGTTCAAAATGATTGCTGTGTTTACTACTGGCTTATAAGAATGTACAGGTAAGTTTCATATTAGGATATTTTATTAGCTATCCTTTAATAAATATAATTTTTACATGGAAGTCAATTTGGAGAATTTCCATTTGCACAGTGAGCACCCACAAACACAAACTCAACCATATGTGTTTATTTGGAGAGTAAATTCTTAAGTTTTTAAATTTTTCAGCTCATGTTGGGTATAGTTTGTGTCTCTAATACCTGTGGTTTAATACATATTCCTATGTTTAAGCAGCAGATTTAAAATATTCAATGACTGTTCTATGGGATCTGTCTTTTCTGAGTAAATTTTTCTTTTGATGTAACATTATAGATGAAGTTAATCAGAGTAAAAATTAACTTTAAATTATAGGTAATTATTTACATAGAAAAAATAATCTAATTTCAAAGAATGCCAGGGAAAATGACAAAAGATGCTGGTCTTACATTGCCAGAAAAAACCTAAAGGACAAAGTTTGGGAGCTTCTGTCATTTTCACCAAGACTTGGGCACTAGTTCTGAAGGAATAGATGGAGTGATTTCTCTGCCTTCTATCATTCAGTCATGTCTCTGATACTTTCAGAAGAAGAATATCTTTGGAAGTCTTTACCAAACATAGTGAAACTTATAAAACACTTTTTTTATTTGCATATATCTACTATTGTCTTTGAAAGAAATTTTTCAAAAATAAAATTAATAGAAGGTTAACTATCAACTATAATCAAAAATAGACAAATCTAGCTTTACTGATAACTGAACATAAATATGCAAAACTCAATTTTAAGAAAGTAATTGAGGAGTTTACATATATACTAGGTGAGCCAGTAGTGAGAATGCTAGTGTGTCAAGCTTGTGAAGATTGGATTTGTGATAGAATCTAATCTAAATAAGTCCTCTGTGTTATTAATTAAATTTGTATACATATTTGTAGAATCAAAAAGGATGTAATGTTCTTCTTAATCTTACATAACTAAAACATGCTCTTTTGATGTCTGTGCAAACTGTCAATCTATTTCTCTATTTAATCATTTTTAACTTTTAATTAATTGCTTTATAACACAGAATTGATAGCTTTCACAGTCATTGTGCATGGGATGAAGTTTATCAGCCCTCAGAGGTCTTCTTCACTGGCCTGTCTCCTGGGTTCTCCACGCTTGCCTGGATAGTGGCAGAGCCCAAGTCATTTGCAAGTTGCAAAGCTCTGGTGCAATCCCTGTCACTTATGCCATGGACTTTATGTTTGTACATATTATGTCTTGTTTAAAGAAGTCCTTCTCTGCCCTAAGAGTTTAAAGATTTTTTTCTATGATGTCTTCTAAAAGTTTTATAGTTTTCATATTTAAGCCTTTAATGCACCTGGAATTGATTTTTATATATAGGGTGATGTAGGTGTCCATTTTATTTTCCCCCACTGATAGCCCAGAGTCCTAGAACGATTTTTGAAAAGTCTATTCTTTCCCCGACTGATTTGTAACACGAGCTTTGCCATAAATCACATTTCTATATCTGCCCAAGCTATTTGTGAGTGCTGTATTCTGACCATTGTCAATTTGCCTATGCCTAATAACACTGCAATTTAATTACTCTAATTTTATAATAATTCAGGATATCTGCAAAAGCAAAACCATGTAATTCATTTTTCTTCTTGCTGTTGTCTATTATTGACCTTAGCACTTCCAATTATACTTTAGGTTTTAGCTTGCCAAGTTCTATGAAATACCCTGTTGACATTTTCATTGGAATTGCATTAGATCTATGGTTCAATCTGGGGAGAAGTTTGACATCTTTATAGGATTGAGGCTCTTTATACATTCTGTTAGTTCTTTATTATCTTTCAAGAGACTTTTGTAATTTTTACCATAATGGACTTGCAAAAAGGTTGTTTTTCTTTTTCCTAGGTGTTTTATGTTGTTGTATATGTATGTATTTGACTATTATAAATTTTAGGTTGTAAAATGTTGCATCTTAAAATTCTGGATATGGAATTTGACTCAGTTTGGCATATTGATTTTGTATTTAGAAAACTTTCTTATTTCTTATAATAATTGTATCTTTTGATTTTTAAGGCTTTTTTAACATAGAAAAAATCATATCATCTGTGAATAATAAAAGTCTTATTTCTCTCTTTCCAATCTTTGTACATTTTGATTCACTGTCTTGCCTTCTATGCTGGTAGGAACCACTGAAACGATGCTCAAATATAATTGGTGACGTACCTTCATGGCTTACACTCAATGGCTTCAAGATACAGATAACATGTGTCCATATCTTAAGCTGAATTGTGGGTATAGAGAAATTCATTTTTTTAAATTTTTTAATTTTTTCACACTTATGTACATTTTTGTATGATTGCTATGTTGATGATTCTTTTAATTGAAAATAAAATTTTGGACAAAGACTCAAAAAATGAATAGAAATTATCCAATTTTGGGGAAAGGGACATTCTCAGGTGTTTGATTAGAAAAAGGAGACCAAAGGTTAATGGTGAAAGCATGTGACATGTTGGAGTCTTGCCGGCTAGAGACAGACAGTCAAGGAGAGGGGGCTCCTTCCAAATGAAGTTGCTCTAATTGGCAGAGGACAGGTGTTCATGCCTTGTGATAGGAGACTGAACAGTGTTATTTACTACCCCCCCATGCACTTGCAGAATAACTCCCCACTGAGGAAAGAGCAGAAATTCATAAAGTCCCAATTCTAAAAATAGGGAGGAAGTTGGCACCAGCTCCAGGCCAAGCTCTCAAGGCCCAGGGACCAGATTGCAAGTGTCTGCTGTTCCAGGTCATGATGAAACCCAACCCATTAATGACTTAGTCAATAGAAAACGCAAGTGGGAAGTTTGTGGAGTCATGCAGATTATTAGGGATGGAAAAAAGCTTGGCGATCTTGCCTTGGTTCTGACTACCTTGATGGCATTATTTCCCGCCCATCTCCCTCTGGCAAGAGACTGCCTCATTGTAACTCTCCAAAGCCACCAGACTCTTTCAGACTCTGGGCTTTGAACAAGCCCATCCTTCTGCCTGGAGTGCCCTTCTTTACATCTCTGAATTCGTATTGATTTTTCCTGGTTCAGCTTCAATATTACCACCCCTGGGAAACTTCCACTTCTCTCTCACTTTCCCCAAAGAAGGATCAAATCCTTCCCTATGTGTGAGCTTTTTGTGTCGTGTTGTGCTTGCTCTTGTTTACGTGCACAATGAAGCTCTTGCCTCATGGACTGTGGGCTCCTCAATCACCTAGCACAGTACTGTGTCTGCAATCACAAGCACCAGCGTTTACTGGGGCTTTGCTCTATGCCAGGAACTGTGCCCAGCACTTTTCAAGAATTACCACATACAAGGTGTTTAAAAATTATTTTTCAGATGAGGTTGGGAGTGGCTTGCCCAAACCCACTGAGCTAGTTAGAAGTTTATCCCGAATCTCCTGACACCAATTCTACCATACCTTGCCTCTCCTCCGAGCACAGTCATCGCCTACAGCTTGATCCCAGTGGACTCTTGACATCTGATCTCTAGATCTGAGCTGCAACGAGTTTCCAGACATTTCTGAGCCCTGTGCTTTCAGAGCCCCAAGCTTCCCTCAGCCAATGTAACCAGGATCTCTAAGAATAACTACAGTGAGGGCTTTGCCATCCCAGGTGGCCAAACTGCCCATAAGCTAGCAATTCTATTATTAGAGAATAAAGGAAGTGGTTCAGGAGAGGCCTCCTGCAAGCTCATGTGCATCCCACTACTTCCTTCCCATCTCATCTTTTGAGTATGTTTGCCGACAGACAGGCTTGCCCACCCTTCACTGCTGTTGTTCCACCATGTGAATGCCTGTGTTCATGTGTATATGTTCACATGTGTACACACATGTGAGTGTGTGCTTGTGAGTGCACGTGTGTGTGAGGTCACATGTCTGTGTGTGCATACATAAGCATGTTCTTTCTTTTGGTGGGTTAGACAGAAATAAAGCCTGTTTCAAAGAAAACTCATTTCTTTCTTTTCCTCCAAGGAACACTGGAGTTCAAATCTAAAGTGATTAGCCTACTTGGATAATGGACCCTGTGGATACTGCAACCAGATATTAAGAAGGAAAACCTGAACATCTCCCACAGATATTCTCTCATCGACATGCCATATTTCAAATTGGAATCATTTTTGAAAACCCAGGACATGATCGAAAGGGAATAGTATCGCATTTAGGGTAAGAAGCACTAACAGTTACAGCTAGGGTTTGTTTGTTTATTTGTTTTAGTGCTTATTATGTGCCAAATAAAGGGCTGAGCATATTACCTGAAGTTCCTCAATCCTTCCAAAGCTCAATTTCTCATTCTGTAAAATGGAAAACACATCATATTGTCCTGAAGGAAAGAGGAACAGGAGAAAAAAGGGGAGTTGACCTTTGAGAAGCTTCTCCAGTATCAAGCAATCTGCTAATGATGATAATAATATAACAATGACATTTTCCTTGTGGAGCCCTTACTATACTCCAAACACAATTGCAACCATTGGCATGAAATCCTTGATCCTAAGGCACCACTCTGAGGTAAGTGCTCTTTGTAGCCACATTCTACAATTGAAGAGACTGGCATGTGGAGAGGTTAAGAGCACCTGCCCAGGGTCAAATATAACAGAGATGGGGACTAAAGACAAGTGATCAGGCTCCTAGTAAAAAGGTTGTCACTTACTTAACTCTTCATGAGAACACTGTGGGGCAGTCACTGTCCCCTGCACTTTGTGGACAGGAAGCCAGCTCAGAGAAGGTTTGCAAGAAGGGACTTTGTGGGTTGGTGTCACACCTCCATCTGGGCAGCCCAGCTCACATCCGCTGTCCTGATGCTCACTTTTCTCCTGCTTCCGCAGAGATCACCACTAGAAACCGCCTCCATGCATCTGGGTTTGGCCTCAGCTTTCCTTTTCCATTTTTTTCTCTTCCAGAGCAGTTAAGAACCTGCCTCTCTGCATGTGTTTATTCGATAGATGACTTTTGAGAACAAGCCTTGGGCCAGGCATGGTGCTAGTGCCTGTGATCAGAAGCAAAGAAAACAGACGAGGTCCCTGCCCTGGTGGACTCACAACCTGGCAATGCCTTGCACCTCCCAAGAGCTTTGGTTGCAGCCTTAGAGAGGAGCCGCCAAGTCCATCATCCTTCAGGACTCTTTGTTAATCGCACACTGGGACTGGCTCCTTCTGTGTTGGCTGTGGCTGGCCAATTACCACCCAGCCAAGCCTGGTCTCACCCTTCTTAGCTGAATTTAGCAATACCCTGTGGTTGGCCCTGAGCTGACTTTTTTAAAACTTTAAAAGTCATAGAATGTTTAAAAATATATAAAAACAGAGAGAATAGCATAATGATCCACCATGCACATACTCATCACTCAGCTTTTTCAGTTATCAACACTGGCCAGTCGTGTCTCATGATTGGCATCATTCCATTATTATCTCTGACAAAATTAACAATAATTCTCTGATATGGTCTAACATCTATTCCATATTTTTCTGACTGACTCAAAAATGCCCTTTTATAGTGTGTACACTTGAATCAGGATCTAAGCAAGGACTTCATATTGCAGCTGATTGATGAATATCTTAAGTCACAATTTTAAATTAAATTCCTGATTTTGAGATCACAGTAGATTCTCACACAGCTGCAAGAATTTCACAGAGAAATCTCACAGATCCTTTAGCCAGTTATTCCCAATGGTAGCATCTTATAAAACTATAGTACAACTTCACATCAGGATATTAATAAGATATCATCATCGAGCTGCCTTTTGAAAATATGTCATCAAAACTTACAAAATGGTAATAAACTGAGAAATGCTTATTTGTAAAAGGAAGAAAAACATTATTTTAAGAAATGCCTTAACAGGGCCCCGCTAAAAACATACTACATTGTGGTCACATGTCACCCATTTTTCAAAGGGGGTGGACCTCACCTCACAGAAACACACAGGCCAGTCCCGGTGGGACTTAGCTGATCTCCTTCCCCTGAGACCCTGTTAGTTACCTAGGAGGGCACAATGAGCCCTGGACTCAGAAGCTGTGTCTGTATAGCACTTTCATTACACCCCCATGAGAAACAAATCTTCGGGGATCATCCGTAGAGTTGGGTCAGGCTATGAATCACTGTCCTTCTGGCCACACCCCTGATAGCAACAACAATCTCAGCAGGCTCATGGAAGTAGGTTCCACACATTCATAAATTTGCTGGTTTGCAGAAGGGATTGATTGCCTGAGGGTGCAATTTCAGCGTGTATTGCTCAGGAAGTGCTCATACTTAAAATTAATTTTTGAAGCAGCCAAATAGATATCAATGAGCTTTTTTGTGTACTCCCTACATTTCTAGTTGTCTCTTATGAGAGATAACAGTCCATCCCCAAGGACCCAAACAGCCAGGTGTGTGTGCACTAGTGTGTTTAAGAGGGCGTGGTGAGGACGTGTCCACAGAGGGGATGAAGGCAAGGAAACGATGGATTTAAGCACTCCCTATGTGCCAACAGCCACGGTAGAAACTGCATCTGCATCCTGACATTAAATCCAGACATTTGGATTTATGGGACAAGATTTCTCTCTTCATCTTTACGATAAGAAAACAGAATATTCTCAAAATCCTCCAGCTGGTGAGTTCAAGTCAAGATTCAAACCAGAGCCCAGAGCACACCTTATTTCAGCATTCGAATCTTCTCTCTTTAGGTGACACTGTGCCATGCACTGTAAGAGTCATGGAACCATGTTATGAGAACTTCTGGAGGAACTGAGGCCTTTTGCCTTAAGAAGAGAGAATATTCAGAGACATCATAAAGACTGGTCTAGTCTGAAAATCTCTCTCTTATCACACTACTTATTACTGGTGGGAAAAATTGTTTATCACTTACTTGATTTTTTTAATATTAAAATTAATTAATTCGGTAGATATTTGCTTATTTGATATTAGTTTATCTTCTGCACTAGAGGAGAGAACATGTCAGTTTGTTTCTCCATAGGAGTGCTTGGCACATAATGGGCACTAAATATATGTTTAATGCAAGGATAAATGAATACTTTGTGAGGATTAGAAAGAAAAAGTGAAATGTTCGTGCATGAGATTTAGTTGATGCTCAAAAACAAAAATGGAGGTGCTCTTTTGTCACATGATGAGGGAAACACATTTGCCTGCAGTAAGGACTGCATAACACATGGCTCCAAGCTGTCTCTAGCCTCATCTGCTGTTGCTGTCTCATGTACACTCTTCCCTCCCCTCTCACAGCTTCCTTCCTCCTCCTGACACTCCATGGCTGAATCCCTGCCTCTGTGCCTTTGCTCACAGGCTTCTGCCAGCATGTTCTTCAGCTGCTGCTTCTCCTGTCTCAGTTATTCTCTTTCCTGATCACCTATTATGGTCCTTGAGCCTCTAAGGTCCAAGTTAGGATCTCTGGGCAATTGTGGCTGAAGGCCATTGACTTACCTGAGCACTCAAGAAGCATCTGGCTAGAGAGATGTGAGATGTCCTAAGCCATCCAAGGTCAACATGTAATTCTGACCCAGTGACACCGTATTTCAAGACCTGAGTTAGATCTTACTTCTCCTTCTCTGTGAGTCCTGCTCTAAAGTCCTGTGGCCCCTAAGTCTCTCTATACTTCATTTGGCACCTGATATACTTCACCTTCCTTCCCAAGATCTTTGGCTTATGCACATCTCCAGAGAACAGGACTTTTGTAAAATTACAAAGCATCATAGACAGATGAGAGATTCTTTTTAGACATTTCATTCTGATTTGTCCCCAGCCCAGCCCAGGGGTCCTACTTATTGGTTGATAAGAGAAGTTGTCTGGTAATAGCATGACCCTAAAGCCCTCCCTGTACCAACATGTCTCTACCCCTGCCCCACCTCAAGGCATCATTAAGAGCAAGGGAAAGTGGTCTGGGAAGGGAAGCAAAAAAGCAAGCTCAGCGCAATAGAACTTTTCTCCTTCCCAGGGAGCTGGTTCTGCCCCTCTTCTTGACACTTAGCTCATTCATTCAAAAAACATTTGTTAAACATCTACTTATGCGAGCCAAAGGAACAAACAAACTCTTCTGTAGCAGTCTTGACCTCAGAAAAGTTCTAGGGTGTTCCCTAATACACACTAGTGGGTGGGTCAAAAGCAAAGCGAATGGTATTTATGACTCTTCTTCATCCTCCTCAGCTGAGAAGCAGGAATTGCCTCTTATTCCCCTGAAAATAAGGAAGAAAGAGTCTGACAGCAGGAGCTCTGGTAGGGACATGTGCTTGCTTTTCATTACCTTCCTTCCGTTCCTAAGTGAGAGAGCTAAACCTCAATACAGCAGAGAGATTCCACCCTTAAGGGCCAGAGGGCCATCCAGGACTCAGGCACTTGTTCTGCGTAAGCAGAGGGGAGCAATTGTGTGCCCAGATTTATTTTGTCTTGCCTCAAAAGATTGCATGGGTTAGAACTCAGCATGTATAGGGGAGGAATGTTCAGTGCCTCTACAGAAACTAGTCATTATGTGTGAGCCTCTCTCGGGTACTCACGTTGCCAACATTGTGCACATAGTTTAAGGGATTCAAGAACTTCCAGAAGCCAATGCATGGATGGACACCGACTTAAAAAGTCTTATTCTTGATATAATTGTAGATGTATTGAAATCATCTTCCAAATGCTACTTTATCCAGGATAAATGCCAGTTGTATTTATTTAGAATTTAAGTCAAGTATCTATGACATATTTATTTTCTATATTATATATAAATCCTCACAATTTTTGTTTAGCTTTGTTTTTAAGGAGAAGCAGCATTATGGAAAAGAGCAATTATTCATTAGACAGATCTCCAGCAGAATCTGCACTCAAGTTCCACTTCTGCTAAGCCACTCCACCCATTTGGCCTTCACCCTCCACGGGAGAGGAATAGCATTCAGGCCAGCAGTGGCAGCTTCCTGCCCATAGTGGTTAGGACCAAATGTAAAAGTGCTTTAGAAAGATTGGAGTGTCATTAAAATGTAAAAAACATTTGTTGAGATAATTTCATTATTCTTGTTTCTGGGAAAATTAGCTCTTAGACCAGAAAATCTAATGTCAAACACTCGAAGCAGAAGAGGCTAACCAATCATAAAAGCATGGGCTTTTTACAGTAACTTCAAGTGCGTATGAGTGGGCGGGGGGGAGGCGGTGGGGTGTGGGCGACGGTTTGCTGAAAATTTACAGAGATGGACCTACAATTATCTATTGATCTTCCACTGACTTTCTTTTGGCAGATAGGGGGCAGGGAGTTAGATAACTTCACTGAATTTAATATAGTGAAACCTTATACACATAGAAATAAGACTTAATGTCTATAAATATTGGAAGCCATTATTATTATAATCATCACCACATTTCCAAAAGCCTGCAAGCTAGAGGGGCACCATTAATATTGTCCACTAAGCATTCAGTTCCTTATTTGTTCATCATTTGTTAGCAATGTCTGTTTGCCTCTGAAAGTTTTAAATATGCACACTTAGAAAACTATGATTTAAACTATCTACATATAATGAATATTCCTATGCAGACCTGCAGATCACATCTCTTTTACTCTCTCTTTAAAAAAATATCTATATATTGTTGAATGGCTAAATTTAGCTGATTAACATATACATTACCTCACATACTTACCATTTTTTGTGGGAGTACACATAAAATTTACTCTCAAGACTATAATACATTTTATTAACTATAGAAGACATGTTGTACAATACAGCTCTTAAACTTATTCTACCTGAATAACTGAAATTTTATTATCTTTTGACCAATATCTCCTCAGCTGCACCCTCAGGCCCTGGTAACCACCATGCTATAATTCTATGTTTCTATGAATTTACCTTTTTTTAGGTTGCACATATAAATAAGATCATGTGGTATTTTGTCATTCTGTGCCTGGCTTATTTCACTTAACATAGTGTCCTCCAGGTTCATCCATGTTGCCCCAAATGACAGGATTTCCTTCTTTTTTAAGGCTGACTAGTATGCCACTGTGTATATATAACAGATTTTCTTTATCCAGTCATCATTGATGGGCACTCAGCTTGATTCCATATCTTGTCTATCGTGAAAAATGTTGCAATGAGCAGGGGAGTGCAGACATTTATTTGACATACTGAAATTAGGCCCTTATCTCACATTATATACAAAAATCAACTCAAATGGATTAAAGAATTAAGCCATACCACTACTAGAAAAACACATAAAGGAAAAGCTCCATGACATTGGTCTGGGCAATAATCTCCTGGATATGACCCCAAAAGCACAGGCAACAAAAGTGAAAGTAGACAAATGGCATTATACCAAGCTTAGACAGTTCTGAACAGCAAAGAAAATAAATAACAGAGTGAAAAGACAACCTAGGAAATGTGAAAAAACTCTTGCAAACCATGCATCTGATAACGGGTTTATATCTAAAATATATAAGGAACTCAACTCAATAATAAGAAAACAAATAACCTGATTTTTAAAACAGACACAGGACTTGAGTAGATATTTCTCAAAAGAAGACATACAAACGACCAGCAAGTATGACAAAAATGCTCAGCATCACTAACCGTGAGGGAAATGCAAATTAAAACCACAATGAGACACCCCCTTATACCTGTTAAGATGGCCATTATCAAAAAAAAAAAAAACAGAGATAAGTGTTGGCTAGGATGTGGAGAAAAGGAACCCTTGTACATTGTTGGTAGGAATATATATTAGTACAGCCATTTTGGAAAACAATTTGGAAGTTCCTAAAAAAAAATTAAAATAGAACTACCATATGATCCAGCAATCCCACTACTGAGTATACATCCAAAAGAAATAAAATAAATATGTTGAAGAAATATCCATAGACAATATGTTGAAGAAATATCCATAGACTTTTCTATACCAGCTTCCTCCATAATCCCAATGTAGTAACAAGATGTGTCTAGCTCCAAAGTTTCCCTCCAAGTTATGACTTGCTCACACATGCCAGGGACGGCTACCATGTTTCCCCAAAAATAAGACCTATCCATAAAATAAGCCCTAGCAGGATGTCTAAGCATTTGCACAATATAAGCCCTACCCTGAAAATAAAACCTAGTGATGGGCGTAGCTACGCAGCATATCTGCACAACCGATGCATTTCGTCGCGGAGCAGGAAAGAAGATGAGCAGCCCTTCTCATCTGCCCCATCATGACAGCTACTATCCCAGAGGTGACCAGAAAGGTGAGGGCAGCCCCACCAAGAAGGTCGGCTCCCCCTGTCAGGTCCCGGCCATCCTGTGTGTGCTGCAAGCTGAGGCTTTGAGGGGAAAATAACACATCCCCTGAACATAAGCCCTAGGGTGTCTTCTTGAGGAAAAATAAATATAAGACCCTGTCTTATTTTCAGGGAAACACGGTAGTTTAGACCAGCTTTCTAGGGTCTAATTTTTATAAAGCTCTGATTCCATAATAGTCATTCAGATTTTGCTTCTCTGACTGAAGCCTGGTATGTGCTTCCATGTGTGTGTGTGCACATGTGTGTTCATGTACCTATTTGTGTGTTTTCATAGCCTAATTCTGACCAAGAGACTAGCTCTTCAGCACTGGCCACAGCCCCACCCTCCCTGTCTCTCTGGTTGTTCCTCTGTGAACAAGGATATGAGAACATGATTGCCGCGGTTGACCACAATGAACACATGCCTTGGAGCTTACAAGAAACACTCAGCTGTGGTTTTCCTGATCTGAGTAAGATTGCCATCTTTCAGGATCTGCTCTTTTACTTGTGAAATGATCCAAACTAGAACTCCAGGACCAATGAAAACAAGAGAAGCCTAGAGAAAAAATAAGTAAAAAGTTACTATTTTCTACCTGCAGCAATGATTCCTTCCTGCAGTGGGTTTGTATGCCCAGGGTATATGAAGCCATGGAAATGATACAACTTTAGGAATAATAAAACTTTACATAAATATATAAGATATATAATAAATAAAATACAGTATGCATACACAGCAGTTAGGGTTCAGTCAGGGAAGCAGAATCACTGTGAGTACTATTGAATCAGAAGTTTGTAAGAATTAGACCTTAGAAAACTGGTCTACCCTAGCCAGCCCTGCAATGGATGAGAGAGTCAGAGCTTGCAAGGAAATCTTAGAACTAGCACAACCGGTTGCTGAATTGTGAGTGTGGAGAAGGCTGGTGTAGAAATCTTTGAAAGCTCCTTAGCTCTTCATAGAATTTGCAATAAGGCATCTTGGTGGTTGGCAGGGGATCACAGTGTCTATCAAGACTGGTGACCAGAAAGGAGGGCTGGACACAGTGTGAGGAAGGCCACGGACAAAATGGAGGCTTCCGGCAGCCTTTCACCAAGCTCTCATCTCCTCTAGCCATGGGTAACTCTCGAGGTGATGGATGTTATTTCACTTTAACCTGTAACATGTGCACACGTTCATCCTCAGCTCCCTCTGACCCTGAGACACATAGATAGGGAAGGGGATTCTGGGAGTGGTAGCTGCAGAGTAACCACATTGACAGTAGATTCCGAATAATCTCATGTTCAGCTGCTCATAAATGAAGAGAGTATAGTAGTGGATTTGTTTACCATTGTTTTTATTAAATAAGCAGTTATTGTATCTTTATGAGTTAAGTACAATAGTAATGGCTGGGAATACAATAATGCAAAGCATAAATCCTACCTTCAAGAAGTGCAAAGCCTAGTCAAGGGTGTATATCCATAAATCGAAAACTTCAATAAGAGCCATAAAGGCAGAGCACCTGCCATCATCTAAGTGAGAATTTAAAGACTACTTCTCTGTAGGCTCACTTCTACCTTTAATACTATTTAGAACTATAATTTTTTACCAATGGTTAATCAATACAAATAAAATTTAGCATGGGATTTTTTCTTTGCAAACAAGTTAACATGGCATTTCCTTCCAAATTTGGAAGGTGAAGAAAGTTGATGAAAGGATCTGTTAGAAAAGAGAACACACAGCAATCTCATCCCATGGTGTATAAGATGCTCTTGTGGCCTACTGTGTTTGTAGCATCTGTATGTGTACAGGACTGGAAGTAGGACAGGCTTTGACACCAACTCCTTACACTAGGAACACCTGGTCTGATATGATTACCCAGCACTACTGCTGTGCAATCTCTATTATTACTTATTGCTAAGTAATCTGTAATAGTGGCCCCACTGGCCACAATGTAAACTCCCAATTCCCTAATACGGCATTCATTGTCTTTTTGAGTTCTATAGAGTTTGGTACATTTTTCTGCCTCACCTGCTAATGACCCTACTGCTTACCTTACATTCTGCACACGGTGAAATATCTGCTGCTTTCCAAATACAACGTGAATTTTCATTCCTGTACCTTCCATCAATTCATAACACTTTCCAACTTGTTTCTGCCTAGTGGTTTATTTATCTTGCAATCTCCTCTCAAATACTCCAGTCTTGAAAAGTTGGGACACACTTGGATCAAGGGAAATTTGGCGACTCCAGGGTTGGTTTCGGATGCAACTGTCCTTACCCAATATTCAATGTATCCACTGGAATTTGGGGCTCAGATCTTCTCTCAAAGAACACGGGGCAAGAAAGCAAACTGTGCATCTCATGCATTCCACAGATTCACATAGGGTAGAAGGGCACGGAGGGAAGAAAATAATCAGAACTCTGTCCAGTTCCTTTTGATGTGTTCACTTCCTTTTGAGGCCCAAAGTTATGAAAACTCAGCCTAAAGTGATACCAACCCAGGCTACAGGAAGGACTAGGCAGCCTGAAGAGGAGTCCCCATGAGAAGGGGCCAAGGGCAGACCATGGGGCTGAGGCCACTTGTGAAGGCTGGCTGTCTCCCCAGTAGGCAACCAATAGTAAAAGCTGTCCACCTCAGAACCCAGGCACTGTGAATATGAGTCTTGGGGGGAAATGGCTAGGTTGTGTAAATCTAAAATATCATCCTACTGAGGATGTATCCCGGACCCAAGCAGAATGGCTAAGCAGGACCTTACAAATATAACTGTTTCCCTCCTAACTCAAAGACATGCAATGGCCTGGGAATGAGTGAAGGAGAAGCAGAAACGAAGGTGCCTGGGGTAGCAATGTCCACCCCTCCGGCAGATGCACATTGCCATGAGTCTTAGAACTTCAGCAGGTTGTCAATACCAGCTGCGAGATAGTGGCCCGGGTGCAACAAAAGCAGAAAGAGAGACGGTCTGTGTGGTTAATGGTTGCAAATATGAACGTTATGGGCACGATTCAATTCCTCTTCTACTAACAGCTTTCAGTAATAATCCCCTAACCGACCCTCGAGTAATGGCAGGTGAAGAAATTGTAGAAACTTGGGGAAACGAAAAGCTAAGTTCCTGCTACTTGAGTAAGTAGGGCTTTAAGCCCTTCTGATTTGGATATTTGATGGAAATGTAACTGTATTTTGTTGACCCACGGAAATGGGGCTTCGGAGATTGAGCTATATAATAGATGACAAACCATGAATGATAATAAACCCATGAAGAAAATAAAGCTGTGAGGTGGACAGAGGCAGTCTTTGCCCTGAGGTTATTCCCATTCTGGTGCTACCTGGATCCTCTTGCCAGCCCTGCAGGAGAGGCATGGTTACCTACTGTCACCCACATCTTACAGAAAAGGAGAGTGAAGCTGAGGCAGGCCAGCCAGCTTGTACAAGTTCTCAGAAGAGGCAAGTGGCAAAGCCAATTGTCCAGAAACCTACGCTATTATGTTTATAAGATATATATACTTCCAGCCACTAAGATTTATGTCAAAGTTAAAGGCAGATGACCATGGAGAGCTCATGTAGTTTGGGACATTAGCAAGGACCACAGTCTCCTGGGAGCAAAAGGAGCATCATTCTGTTTGTATGCTGGATATTGGATCTGACTTTCTTTTAAACCTTCCCAGCCATAGCAAATAGCCAAAATTAGAAAAAGAGTGTGCTTAGTTGGTACATATTGCAGTTTAAATGTTTATCCTTTGATTTCAGGAAGTATATTCTTAGGGTATATACAAACATAATGAGTGAGATGTGCAATGTTTTGGGGATGGTCACACTTGAAGCTCTGACTCAAGGGGGGAGAGGGGGCATGGGAAATATATGTAACTTTAGCATTTGTACCCCCATAATATGCTGAAATTTAAAAAAAAGAAAATTATTTTTGTGACAATTCTACCAAATTAAATTTTGAGAGAAAAATGTTAGTGTGTATGGTGTATGTGTGTGCATATCCATACATATATATACACATATACACACACACATATGTGTGTGTCTGTGTGTTTGTGTGTGTGTGTGTGTGTGTATATATATGTATATATATATACACATATATATAATGACTGGATGGTGAGGAGTGGAAGCTAAGATGATATTTTTGGGAAAAGTACATCCTGCATATTCCAGATATTTTATCATGCACCTTATGCACTGTCTCATTTTGTATTCATAACAATCTTGGAAAATAAGTATTTTCATCCTCATTTGAAAGATGAAGAAAGAGGCTCAGAAAAGTTAATTTATTTCCTAAGTATGTAGCACAGATAAATAACAGAAGCTATTATTAACTCTAATTCTGAACACTTTTATTAACCAAAAGAGACCACACATCTACTTTTAAAACTAGCTCAATAAACTGCCCATCCCTTGAGGAAAGGGCATATGTCTATTTGTTAACATCTCCATGCGCAGTGCCCAAGAAAATTCCCTAATGCTTAGGGCAAAATATTTCTTGATCGCATGATTCCGGAGTGGAGGCTCCATGTGGCCTATTGGCATTGTTCTGGAAATGCCCCTAATGTTCTGAATTCTATTTACATAGATAAAACCAAGGATGGAATGTATATAACTAGACTCTAGACTAAGCTTGGGTCTGCATGACCTAAAATGTGGGCAGTCTGCCTCTAATAGGTATAACCAGAACATCTTGCACTGATAATATGGTACATTTGCATGGATTCTGGACACCCTAAAGTATACTACTGTTAGGTGGATGGTGTCAATATTTAGTCTAAAAGGTTTGTGTATACAACAAATCTTTGCAATCCTCCCTCCAAAGGAGAATATTCTCCAATTTTACTAAATAAATCCAGAATGTCCCATTTGAAAATCTAAGTGCAGACTGTTTTCTGGTACAACAAGGATGCTTTCACTTCTTAATCTTATCTGTCCAGGGTAGACACACACATGCGCGCGCGCGCACACACACACACACACACACACCGCTGCACCAGGTCTCAGTAGAAATTTCGAAAAAGTATCAGATATATCCAGATTTATTTCAGAGCTTAGAGCCCTGTAGGAGTAAGGGAAGTAGGAAGAGATGATGAATAGCACATATAAGACAATCAGTTACCAATTGCAATCTGGTGTAGGTCATGTCAGATTTAAGGTGAGCGAAGGGCAAATGAATGCTAGAGGATCCCAGAACATAACGAAGGCAAGGGAAGATACTATAGCTTCAAGTTAAACCTCTTCCTGATGCAAGCAATAGGAGTAACCTGAGCTGCCTTACACAGAAATAGGAAGCGTATTATAAAGACAGAAGGATATTTGTCTGCTGGGCCTTCCAGGTGCTGAGATGAATTTAGGAGGCCAAGCAATTTACTGGGTCATAAGGCCTGTAAAATTAAAAAAGAGACAAGAGAGTAACAGAGCAGGAAAAGCCTTCAGATGGGATGCAGATCTGGCCCTGGGAAAGTAAAGGGGTGGAAGCAAGATTGAGCAGGGAGACCTCAGCTGTAACGCAGGTTCTAAGTCTCAGCCAATGCAATAGGAAACTCCTTAGAGCAGTCCTGTGTCAGGTGAAAACGGACAGGCTCTAGGACCCCTGTGATGTTCTATCATTGGCTGAGGGATGCCTGGGAAAGTATGGTGTAGGGGAACACAGCCCCTTGCTGCAGCTGGTCTCAGGGTTGCACCTGTCACTCATCGCTCCTCCGTCTGCTTCCCATCGTAAATCCCCTCTCAGGTACCAAGTCTCCAGAGAAACAGGATTAACTCCTCTCTCTCTCTCTCTCTCTCTCTCTCTCTCTCTCTCTCTCTCTCTCACACACACACACACACACACACACACACACACACACACACACAATCTCTCTCCAATTCTGAAGAGCTGCTGCTGCAGTCCACAGGCAGAATTTCCTTCTTCTGTCTCAAGGAAACCTCTGCTTTTCCTCTCGCATCTTTCAACTGACTGGTTGAGGCCTACCCACGTTACTGAGGGTAATCTACTTCCCTTAAAGTGTATCGATTGTAGGTGTTAACCACATCTACAAAATACCTTTATAGCAACACCTAGATTAGTGTTTGATTAAATAGCCTGGCACTGTAGCCCAGCAGCATCAACACATGAAATGAAATTAACCAGCTTACCTGGGAATGGGGCCCAGACCCTAATTTCTGAGTCCTTGAAACTATTCTCTACTCTGACCAGGTTTGCTGGATGTGCACAGTCACAACTGGGCAGGAACTACCCAGAGAGCCCAAGTGTCAGGGTCAATTATCCTTGCCTACATGGTGACTCTTCTCTCCTGCTGGGTCCTGGACATGTGGGGTCCAAAGTGTCCAATCAGCAGCCAGAGCATGTAGTTCAATGGGGCTCTTGAAGTGACCCCTCAAAGAAATCACCCTCCCAAGCCCAGAGTTGCAGGGACAAGAAATACAAAGTGCCCTACTGGGTCATTAAGGACAATAGTGAATGAGGCCACTCCTACTTCCACCCATTTGTCCCAGACTTAAGTATATTTTCTACTGGGGATACAGGGCCATGTACGGTTCTCTGACCCAGTGTGTATACTGCACCCTGAAAGATGGCGCCTCATACCCTGGGTATTTCCTGTGAGCTGGCCTTAGCCGGGACTTCAGCAGGCCATTCCCATGTGAAACTGGATTGCAGATTCCAGACAGCACCATGTGTGATGTGACCATGGGGTCCCCTCATCATAGGCTCCCTCCCACAGCTCTTTTACTATGAAGTGGATCCCCTGCTCAGATGCTGCTTAGGATGCTGTGACTCAGAGTCTGAAACTCTGAAAGTCACCTGAGGCAGGTGCTGGCTGAGCTTCTGTGGGTAGAAAAGGCAAACCTATACCAGGAATAAGTGTCCATCACTGTGAGAACAGACAATTGCCTTTTCAGGAGGAAAGAGGCCTGATGTAGTCACCTTGCTGCCAAGTGGCCAGTTGGGATAGTGCAAATCAGGAGTTCAACAGTGGTCTCCGCTGATGGCAGGTTAGATATTCAGAAGTAGCAGAGGTATGTCAGCCTTGCGGGTAAACAGTTCGTGGAACAGGATTTGCTCCCAGGCAGCCTTACCCCAAAGAGTGTGCCTTTAAACCCCTGTGCTACCATGACTCTAAATAGACACAAATAATACTTGTTGAATTAATGTCTCAGATTCCCACTTCCAAATTTTCAAATAAAGAACAGTTCAGCTTAACTGGTTTAGATGTTCCATTCCTGGTCTTATGAACCATGGGGGAAAAAAAATCATGTAGTAAAAATGGTGTGTGCCGCTCCACCTTACCCAGCCCTGGCATAAGAGGGGACAAACCTCGAAGACAGGGGATCATAGTGGATTTACTAAATCACACTGGCTACAACACCATATAATAAGGTAGGACACTGACTTAGACATTTTTTGGTCTGCCCTGGGAGAAGCCATGGAGATGCCCCACCCAGAGCTCCCTGCAAGAGACGGCCTGCCTCAAGCAGTGAAGTTGGCTGCAGCCTCCAGCTGCGCACCTCTGGGATCTGCTGCAGAGTTCACAGAGATCACCCCCTCCTGGGCTGCTTCTAGTCAATGGCTAAACATTACAGGGCACTAGAGACAGGCCACCTGCCTGTGCAGAATCTTTTCTTTAAGCTTCCAGTCGTTGACCAGGACTCTCTCAGAGCTGCACCACCATCTGAGGCATTCCTCCATCTCTCCCTGGGGCCAGACCCACACTGACCAGCCCACTTTCCCCACCTGTCCCTGTGGGTTCACCCCTTCATCCTTCACAGATGTCTCTGTCCCCCAGCGAATTTCTTCTAACTCTATCTTGGCATGTTTCCCAGAGGACCTCAATAGACACAGTCCTAAATGATGTTGGCCATGGAATGGTTAAATAGTAATAACTCACAGGTTTAAGGGAGAGGGAGTTTTAACAAAGGTGGACACAGTGAGATGCAGCCCCTAGATCGCCCCCTGATGAAGGCTGTATTGCCCCCTCTGCGGGGACTGCTGTCATTGAGCAACCAGCAGCTCTCAGACCGTTTAAGGGTCACTTAGGCTGCAGAAAACCACCTAGCCCAAGATCCCACACCATCCCAGGATGCCCCATATCCAATGACTGATCAGTGTGGGACTATAAAGGTCTGGGCATCTTGGCCCATCTTTGGACAAGTCTGAAGGCCGCTCCAGCTCCAAACCTCTCCCCGGAACCAGCTTCATTCACCTTGCATAGGCTGCATGGCAGGCTTCACTTCTCTCTTTACCCAATGCTGCTTCCCACCTCTCCCTTCCTCAGGTGTAGATCTCAGGATCACTCCTTAATAAACATCCTGCACCCTAAACTCTGTCTCAGGATCTCTTCCTGGGAACCCTGTCTGTACCAGCATTTCTACAAACAGGCATCTGTCTTGGATAGGAGTGGAGCTTAATTATAAAGTAACTTTCTACCTCTAGAAGATGCTTTAAGTATTCTTTCTTTTAACAGCAGGGAATGAGGCCTGTAGAGAGAAGGATCCTGAGATGAGGATAAAGAGAAATAAGGAGAGCTACAGAGCCAGGGAAACGAAGGAAGGAAGCCACACTTGGCTTAATCAGGAAGTGGGAGGCTGCTCGCTGCTGTACACAGTGGAAAAAGCAAACTTCTGAGCAACACCCCTGGCAAACAGGCACATGCAGGAGCAGCGAGCAGGTGCAGGTGCAAAGACAAAGAGAGATCTGGCAAGATACCGGAGAGCTGAGGATTGAATTTACAATATCTTTTTTTTTTTTTTTTTTTGAGATAGAGTCTCACTCTGTTGCCCAGGCTAGAGTGAGTGCCATGGCGTCAGCCTAGCTCACAGCAACCTCAAACTCTTGGGCTCAAGTGATCCTTCTGCCTCAGCCTCCCGAGTAGCTGGAACTACAGGCATGCGCCACCATGCCCGGCTAATTTTTTTCTATATATTTTTTAGTTGGCCAATTAATTTATTTCTATTTTTAGTAGAGACGGGGTCTCACTCTTGATCAGGCTGGTTTTGAACTCCTGACCTTGAGCAATTCGCCCACCTCGGCCTCCTAGAGTGCTAGGATTACAGGCGTGAGCCACTGCGCCCAGCCTGAATTTACAATATCTTAAGGCAGACAAGTGTGAAACATGCATGAGAGATTCAGCAGGATATTTAAATGCTAGGAATTCCTTATATCAGTAAGTCTTTGCGGATTCCTACATTAAGTACTATGTTATGGACTCAGAGTATCATAGCAGAACCCTATTGTAGCAGCCATGGCACAGTTTTGTAATTGTCAGGTTTTTTGAGGGGTAGGCAGTAGGAGATGGTGGAAAGCTCCTTAGTGGACAAAGTGGAACTTCTAGACCCAGGGGCACAGGCAGAGATATGGGAAGGTTATATGAGTGAAGCTACAGGCACTTCAGCTGGCAATGGAAATGTATCCCCTCCATATAAACATGGTCATATTTAGATACAAGGACTACCTCTAAATAGCAGGGAGTTTCTCTAGCAATGTTCCTTGGGCAAAAAGCATTCTAATTCTATCAGGGAAAATTCTTCTGCCAGGTCCCATCCGGGCCCCTAAGACTCAGCTGTCCTAAGCATGGCAGCTCCTTACAGTCACACATGAAACAACCTTCTTCACACGACCGCCCCTCCCTGGCAAGACACACCGGCATGGAGCCAGAGTGGCTCCCCTGATAGGTTCTCACACCAGCTGAAGCTGGAAAGCCAGATGTCACTTGGACTCTTGGCACTTGGCAAGAAAGCCAGCACTGGGCCCTCAGCTTCTGTCTTCCCCAATCCAACCATGGGGGAACAGCTGGGGCTCTCAGTGTGTGCAAGAATGAGCCAAAAGAGGAGACTTGGGGGAAAACAGACATCTTCAAAGAGAGAGAAGTTGTAAACTGAGATCCAGAGGGACCCAGGTACTGCAGCAGAGTGTGTGTGTGGCAGGAGGGGTAGAAGGAAAAGGGTGAGTATGCAAGACAGTAAGCTTCAGGCTGGTGGCCACACAGGAAGGGGTGCCCCAAGGACAGCCTTGGAGATGACACCTGGTGATCAGCTCTTCACACACACTGTGAGGCCATGCTTAATGTCCCACCCTGTCCTTACCTCCCAGCCCCCACTCTGCCTGGGTTAGGGCTCTCTCCTCAGCAGGGTGGTAGAGTGGTTAGAAATCAACTGGGGCTCTGGAATCAGATTTCCTGAGTTCCATTCCACTGTGCTACACTAGCTGGGTAACCTTATGCAAAATAGCTAATTTTTCAGTGCCTTAGTTTCTTTATTTGTAAAATGGGGATAATACTATGGAATAATTGCATAGGGCTGTTGTGAAGATTAAATAGAATATGATCTGTAAGACACTTCGAACAGTGTCTGACACGTTGAAAGTTCTCAATCATGTTAATTATTCCTCTATCATCTATCTATCCATCTATAATTTATCCATCTATAACTCTGATTAAACCTCCCTCGAAAGTAAACATATGTGTGTTTTCTCCTCCCTGTCACTCACACTAAAGGTGTGGGAGTCACCAGAGGGATCACCTAACTGACTTAATAACAACTGAGTTTTTCTGACCAATGTCTCCAACCCACCCTCTGAGTGAGCCGAGTCACTTGGTTACAATGATAGTGAGGTTGGCTCCTTAATCCTCTAAGTCTTAACATCTCTATCTGTAAAATGAAGGTTTGGAAACAAATTGGTCTTGAAAGCCCCTCCTAATTTTAAATCCTTTGATTTTATTGTGCCTTCCTTCTCTAGCAAATGTATTAGTGATCAGTGAAATCAGTCACTCAGTGACATGCACATTAAACTGAACTTGATAAACAAAAATAGATTAGTTTCATGAAACTAGGACTCTGCCACCAAAATATTAATTCTGTGGGATTTTCTCAGTTCAGTAGCTATCAGACACCAATTTTCCATACTTCTCCCCACCATCTACAGTCTAAACAGTGCTTACTGGCACAAATCATGGTTACTTTGGAGCTCTGCAAAAGCCTTGGTCTTCTCAAGAGCACTCCCCTGCTTAGGGCCACTGGGATCTTCCTCCCAAATCCTGGAAGAGTATGATGCATGGTAGAAATATTTGGAACCACAAAAGGAGAGACATAAGAAATATTTACCAGCACACTCATTCCTTGTGGTATGACAATCTTTCATTGATTCAGGGCTCTGTGCCCTGGAGAAATGCTTTTCTAACTGTCTGTTGGCTGGGAAGGGAAAGGGGTGAAGTAGGGGCAAAGATAGGACCAGAGTAACCTGGGCTTTCTCATCCACCCCTGGCTCAAGCCCATAAATTTAGCTCTGTTGTTATTTGTTTCCTTTGCTTATTCTTTGGGCTTCTTTGGGAAGAAAATTCCTGTGAATAAACACATTGGGAGTTAGAAATTTAAAAACCCCTGCCCTGGAGAATGTTCTCACAGACACAGTGCTCATGACAAACTCAGGCTGCAGTTATTAGTATTATCCATTGTTACCAACAAAACCTCAGAGTGATGGGAAGACTTTCCCACTAATAAGTAACAGAGCAGGGACTCAAAGCCATGATGTCTGGTCATAAATGCATTTATTCTTTCCACTACATCTCAATGACGTCTTTGTAATTTTATAGTAACAGAAAATTCTGGACTTCATAAAACTGTGCACTTTCCAGTTTTATTCAAGATTAATTCAGCAGACTTTTAGTCAACCCCATGCTTAATAATAACTACCATTTATGCAATTACTTTGTATCAGTCACAGTGATCCACACGTAGCATAAATTAATTCACTTAGTTTTGTTTAATCTTCCACCAAAATGTGTAAGTGCCATTGTTAGCTCTTTCTTACAGATGAGGAAAATGAGGCTCAGAAAGGTTAAAACATGTGTCCAAAGTGAAATAGTACTTAGAAGCTGATCCAGGAGTTGACCTTAAGCAACCTGACTAATTAGAGCCTGTATAATTCTAGATGGGGTATAGCTGAGTTTAACTGCAAGGATTTTGAGATGAATAAGACATAATCTCTGTACGCACGAATCTCACCTATAGGCACGTAACCTCTAAAATAAGGTTTAGCATAAAAGCAGCTGCACTGCCACAATAGTTTTGGTATGCAAAACAGCAAGTTTAGAAATGAAAATTTATTTGGGATTAGTTTTAAATAGGGTCAGAGTTCTTAAGGAACTGCATAAAAATGCAATATTTCTTAAATTTTAAGAAGATAATTCATGCTAGCTTCAGGGAGGTTATTGAGAAAATCTCAGAGAATATACCCCATGACAAAGCTAATGCATAAATCATGGTGGCCATAAAAGCAGAGGAATACTATCCTATAGAACTAACTCTCGCACTTGGTAGGAGACTGTATGCCAAGGCCTCTCTGGGAACCTGAGTGAGGAAATTTGAATATTAAAGGAAGGGATGAATTATTCTGCTAGGTCCATGGTTTATGAATATGAGCACATTGTCTACCACTATTCACAGTTACTGAGAGCATAAAATCCAACTCTTAGCCCTATTGCTCCACTGTTGGTATGATGCACAAGACCAAAATCTAATTAGAAAAACTTTGGAAAGTGATATATTTTCTGCATACCAAGTTCTATGCTTATTGTAAATGGTTCCCTGGTAAAACAGTGGTGTGTGGGTCTTGCTTTATCAAAGCATCCTCCACATAAAATTAAAATTATGATTTCAAAGAGAAAAGGCAAATTGAACAGATGTTACAGACAGAAACCATTGGAGGTGAGTCATGGCCAAGCAGTTAGTGGTGGAGTGTTCCTTACAGTTGGAGCTGTCAAAACAAGCTGTCATTGCACACGAGGTGAAATGCAACCCTCCAGAGAGAAATTTTCATCATCATAACATCTAATCTCCCTAATTTCAGGCCTGGAAACCTGTGTTGCCTGATGGCTATAACACCAGGGTGGAAGTGAGAGGGAGGTAGTAGTTTAAATGCTCACTCTGCTTGGCCTGGTTAGTGTCTTCCGTTTTGCCTAAAACGGAAAATTGGTGGAGCTTCTGAAAAGTGGTGGAGAATACTAAGTCAGGACAAATTATTGGTCATTTAGAGAAGGTGGACAGAGAGAGACAGTAAGAAGAAGAGGGAGTGAAAAATACATTAGTAGTAAGGATATATCAGCTGGCACTTTCCTGAGCACCCATTTGTTTGTTTGTTTGTTTGTTTGTTTTTATTCTTCAAATCTTAAGTATAATGATAATCATCTCCTGGGGTTATTGTAAGGAAAAAGAAAACATGTAACATTTCTGGCAAAGTTGATTTGTAAACTGTAAAGCACTATGTAATTATTGGTCATGCTCTATTCTTTATACTTTATTTTGTTTTCTATTATAAGACAAAATAACCTGTAAAATAACCCATGAGAAATGAAACAGGAGGGAAATGATATGCCAGCACCACCCACAGAAAGGTGGCCAAGTGCAAGGGCACGTGCTGGAATTGGGTTGGGAGAGCCTGAATTCTCATCCGGCTTTACCCTTCAGGAACATACAATGAGTTGACATATATAAAACATTTGGAAGTGTGCCTGGCCATAATAACGTCAGCAAAGGTTAGTTATAGTTGCCAGACCTTTTAACTTTCCTGAGCTTCCATTCCTTGTCTATAAAATATGGATCAGTATTCTTGCTTCAGAGCCTAGTGAGGGAATATTAACTGAAGTAATATATAAAATGGAAATTATGAAATATTTATAAATCAACTATTATTACTGCTTTTTATTATTGTCAATGTCTTTGTACCAAAGTTGAAAAGAACATGTAATGCAAGATGAACATGCAACATGTTATATATATATCACATTCTCTGCTGATATATACATGTATATGTGTGTGTGTATATATAGAAAGAGAGTGCTCATGTCACGTGTTCTTTTATATATATAAATATATATACACATATATATATCAGCAGAGAACATTATGGTATGAAAATATTGTATTATTTTCAAGGACATGAAAAATGTGCTAAATTAAGCATTTAGCTTTTTCTCTAATTTGGACATAATATGATCAGCTTTGATAAACATAAAGATTTGTTTTGGAAAAGTCTGAAGGTCTGTTTAAAGGATTGGGCAGCACCTGTAATAGCTTGTCCTAATAGACACAAACCATGAAGGCCCAAACTCAGAGGCTGGTGGTGGCTATAGGAAAAAAAAGTATGACATTTAAAAGAATTGATAAGATGTATTTTACAACACAACAGAATTCAGTATTAGGCAGCTCATGATTCAGAAGACCTGAAAATTGAAGTCTCACTCTTATAATGCTTTATACTTATGTTGTACTTTTAACTTTTCTTAACACTTTCAGATTATCTTGAACTATAACCAAAAGAACGAACTACAGCCTTCATTTAGCACCAAATGCGATATGGCATGGTGTGTCAAACCTTGATATACTGGGAACAGCACGAGATTTGTCATGATATGATGGGTTGGAATCCCTGCTAAGGCTCTCATGTTGTGATTGATTCAGGAAACTTTGCTAACCCCTCTGAACCTCCATTTAAATTATTATAATAATGATTGCACCTCCCTCACAGGACTGCATGAAATACAAGCCAACCTGTGCCTGAACATAGTCAGCACTTTATAAAAGTTAGGTCTTTTCTTTTTCCCTTCTTTGTCTTAAACTTCATTATTCTAAAATAAATATACCAAAACTAGTGTTATAGTTGTGCTCACAAATTCTTAGATTTGAATAGGCTTTGTAATAAAACCTTGAAAATCAACAAACAAAATTCTCTTGATATACAAATTAATACATAGGCTTAGAAAGATACATGCTTTTCTCAAGATAACAGTTAATTTGCAACTGAAGCATGACTAGAAAACTTAGTTACTAGATTCTATTTCTTAAGCATTCCCTAAGCCCAGATGTGACTTGTTTTTTTGGTTGCTTCAGCGCAGATATGTATCTCTGCCTTCAAGGAGCTTAGATTCTAATAAGACAACAGCAAGAACAATCTATACCCCTGACTACATCCCAAACACCAAGAAATGGAATAGTTTTCAATGATTCCCTCACTTCTTATTTTCCTCTGTATGTGCAAACATAGCTACACCTTCATTCAGTGATTAAACAAGATGATAGCATTCTATACTCAAGATACTATGCTCAACACTGCACAAAGAGAAAATTAAAATTCAGCCCAGGACAGACGAGATACACACTATCAGCTAGAGAGCACGTCAGAGCACAGATTCAGAATCAGAAAAATGTGAGTTCATATTCCACTTCTGCTACTTAGTATTGGTATTTGGTTAGCTTTATCCACCACTATGTGAAGAATTATATCTACTCCTCAGATATGGAATGAACATTGAAAGTTATAATATTAAAAGAAGATTATCCACTAAATCAGCGATGACTATTATTAATAGCCATTATTTATTATTATGAGGGGTAAAAACAAAGTGCTATGTGGTTATCCTTCTAAATCAAGGATAAACAAACTTATCCTGTAAATGGCTTATGGTAAATATTTTCGACTCTGTTGGCTGTATGGTCTGCGTCACAACTACCCAGTTCTGTGGTGGTAGCGTGCAGGCAGCCACAGCCAACATGTAAATGGTGGGCATGGCTCTGTTCTGCTAAAACTATAAAAACAGAAGGACAAGCTGTGGGCCACAGTATGCCAACCTCTGTTCTGAACGTAAAATTGTAGGAAGTTTAACTACAAGGGATGATTTGTGTTTTATGAAATTATAGGATTTAGCAGACAGATGGCAACTGTAGTGGAAAAAAAATAGCAAAAATAGAGGCAAGAATGGGGAGTGGCTTGGAGCAAGTCTGTTGTTTGCCTGAGCCTAAGCCCCCCCTCCCCCAGCAATCTGGCATCCCCTAAGCACCCAGTCCAAGTTGGATACACAGGATGTGTTCGGTAAAAGGAAGCATGAAATATGGCAGCAAAATACATTCCAGAACTCTTATATTTCAATTCTCTTACATCCTTGTTGAATTACAACTTTCGAGCAAAGAATGACATGATTAATAATGTGTTCTACTGTAATGGAAGTGCAAAGGGGACTCTCCTAAGGCACAGTAAGCAAGTAGCGAGGTAAATAATTTAACCAGAGGAGAGAGGAAGTCAGTGGAGTTAAGGATAACACCCATCTCTCAAGCTGGGCTTACAGAACATAGACATGGAAGAGTGAACATTAAAAGATGAGCTAGTTTGGGCAACTGAAAATGACATATTGAAAAGTGAACTATGGGATTTGGGGCAAATCATTGAATCTGTGTGATAAATGAACTAGATCATCCCTGAGCCCTTCTAGATTCAGAGATGAACAATTTCAGATTGAAGTTGACATTAGGCACCCACTGTTCTCTTGGATCTGTTACTGAGCAGTCAAACTAAGCCAAAGTTCCTAATTGGTAAGGATAAACAGTGAAATCACCTGCACTATTTAAAAACGCTTTATTTCCCTGCCTCCCTTTCATGCTCTTCTCTCTCTTTTTTTTTTTCTTTTTTAATTTCAGAATATTACAGGGGTACAAATGTTAAGGTTACATATATTGCCTTTGTCCTGCCAGAGTCATAGCTTCAAGGCTTCAAGCATGTCCATCCCCCCAGATGGTGCACACCACACCCATTAGGTATGAATGTACTCATCCCCTCCTACCCATGACCTGTCTGACACACAGTGAATATTTCTACTATATGTGTATGTAAGTGTTGACCAATTAGTACCAATTTGCTGGTGAGTATATGTGGTGCTTGTTTGTCCATTCTTGTGATACTTTACTTAGTAGAATGGGCTCCAGCTCTATCCAGGTTAATACAAGATGTACTAGCTCACCATTGTTTTTTGTGGCTGAGTAAAACTCCATGATATACATATACCACATCTTATTTAATCCACTCATGTATTGGCAGGCACTTGGGTTATTTTCACATTCTCTTCTCTTTTACTTGGTTGTTTTGTTTCATTTCCTTGTCTGTACCCTGAGTACATACATATGAATCTACATGGTGAAATTTATGACTTGGCTCCATCGCACTGTGTTTGAGGCTCTGGCAGAATATTCTCAACAGTGATTCCTGAGTAGATTTTCTAAAACACTGACATTTTCTTCGTGTCCATCCCCTGCATTAAACAATGAGAACAACAACTTACAAAGCTGTCCTATACCACCCTCAGTAGAATGCACACAGTGTTTGGCATGCCACACACATTTTTCCTTATCTGACCTTCACATGGCTTCGGCTTTAGACCCACTCCACACCTCTAGTCTAGGTGTACAAGCCATAGAGCTCCTGAAAAGTTCCAAATTGTTTTATGTCACTAATTGTTTGCTCACATTGCTACCCACCATTGGGGTTGCCAAAAGGACCCATAAAAACATAATCCTCTCCCCACCCGGACTGTGAGCAAGTAAAGAAATAAAACGAAGAAGAGATATGGAAGCCACATGTGATATTTCATGCAGATAGAAGCTAAGATGGAAGATACATCCTCAGGTAGGTTAATCTAGTGAGTTCGATTATACTAAACTCTGGAACCCAAACTTAGTCAGTGCAGGACTTGGGCAGGCCTTTCCTTCCTGCAACTCTGAAGACAGAGCGGGTTATCTCAGCTGAGCAACCCCAGTTACTCTTTCCAAATACGTAGGCCAGATAAGTTGTTTCACTAACTAGTAGGCCAAAGGGACAGAGAAAGACCCAAAGTTGTATTACCTGAGCTTCTTTCATAGGATAGAGATGTCGAAAGTGAGGAAGAAGTGTTTCTCACTAACATCCACTGCTGAGAATGCCTGCTTAACCTCCTAGCAGTCACTTCGTATTTATGAAGGCTTAGTCATCAGAAGAATTCTTCCAGTAGAGGCCCCCTATTGAACTCATATAATAAGACCTAAATAAAAACAACCCAATAATGCCCCTCTATGCCCCAATAGACTCAGAGCCACATGCACAATATTATCTTTTATCTTCTCAGCATCCATTTTCGCCTTCTAGTTGCAATAGGACTTCCATTTCTCTTAGGGTTCTCCATTCCCAATTTTCATGCATCTTGCTGAGGCTATACATCAAGATGTTCTTTCCTAGCCTGTCTATAATAGATTGCTTCTAAAAGTAGCCACACTATGCCTCTTTGCAATGTGGCTTTGTTATAAGTAATGTCTATTTCTCCACTACCTACTTTAAATAGGGCTGGCATTTACTTTGACCAATAGTTGTACTGACCTGGTCTGAATCTAATCCTTAAGAGGCCTCCCTCCCTCCTGTTAAATTTTTGGATCCCCACCACCATCATCTAACTAAGCCCCAGCCTTCACGTTTGAATCAGAGACAATGTGGGGCTTAGTCTGCTTGTTTACCTAAGGCAAGGTCCCAGATGTGTAAGGACCCAGCCAAGATCTGGAAAACCACTTCCCAGCTGACCAGAAGCTGACCTCAAAAGCATGGACAGTGCATCTTCTGAACCCATAACAGCTGAGTCTCGCCCAGACCAGAAGACCTGTCCAGCCAAACTACAATGTGAGCTAAGAAATGCCTGCTGTTTAAGCCACTGAAGTTTGGAGCAGTTCATTACACAACAATGTCTAACTCTTATAGACATTGCTACTTTCAAATATTTTTGGGATAGGGTGTCAGGTAAAGATTTTTAAAAAGTGGTGAGCAAACTATTGACAGATAGTTAAAAATGAGCTTTTTCTTTCATTCAGAGAGCTACTCCAAATCTATCCAACATAACCTTTCTTACATTCTTCTCTTTTTTTTCCTTATGTTAATCTAAGCTGCTTTACCTTATGAGACCAAAGAAACCTAATTGAAACAGGCAGAAGGAGGGAAGGGAGGAAGAAACAGAGGAATGGAAAGAAAGTTCTAAGCATGTCTGGTTTTTAAATAAACTCATCTGAAAAAAAATTCAAACCTCCACATTTAAAAGAAAATGCATTTTCTAAATATGGAGGAGTACACACAAATCAACTAAAATGCTAGTGAACATCAGAGTTAAAAAGAGAATCTGTCCTGATGCCATGATTATTCAGGATACACACAAATGCACACACACACACACGTATATGTACATACATGAGAGAGAGGGAGTGAGAGAGAGAGAGAGAACAAGAGCACACTACATGGAGTTACAGATGGTTAACCCATCTGGTCAGAGGTCAATAGAAAAATCCCATAGTAATGAATATTGGAAGGTTTTGATTTATGTAGGAGGTTTTCTGCAAACAGTTCACCATTACTGATTAAATCATCGCAAGCAGATTAGGTTCTATTGGTGAAAGGGGTAATAAAGTGAAATCTATTTCTGCTTCCCAAAACATTTGTGCTGTATCTTAAAGCAAGGCATTCTCCAGATAAACAGACCACAGACATGATCAAGAACAACTCTGAATCTCTGAAAAATCTCAGAATATCTCTGCATGATTTTTGTTTTTCTATTTCCTCTCATGTACCAAAAAGTAAAAGATTATATAAACTGTTTGTGTCCACTAAATAATTTTCAAGTAGTTTATGAAACAAATCAGGTAATAGACAACAAACTGGCCTGGCCTTTTCTTAATTAATAATTCATTTAACAAATATTTATTTCTCAAACATATGTTGATCATATTTCTATACTTTAATTGGCTCCCATGCCTAAAGAGTTGTGTAGTAATAATTACAGTAACACATTACCATTTATTGTAGCTGAGAAGACATGTGGACCTCTCTAAGGTATTCTAGATGTTAGGATAATAATACTGCTTATGTGTGGGCTCCACTTGCAGTTTGTCTGAGCTTATGTTCAACCTTGTCACTCACTAACTGTGCTAACATACAGCAAAATATCATTCATCCAAGCCTAGGTCTGTTCTTCTGTAAATGTAGATAGCAATAGTATTGTTTCATTATATATTGTGAAGATTAAATAAGTACATACATGTGAAGTGCTTAGACAATTTTCTGGCATATAGTAACTACTTAATAAATGCTGGCTATTATCATTAGCTATAATAATAATTGCAGTTCTCAATTATTTAGCATTTCATACTATTTTATGAGCACTTAGAACATTTCATTTATTTTTCAGATCAGTCCTGTGAGATGTACATAAATAAATGTATATATATGTGTATCTGTGGATATACGTGTGTTTGTGTATGTAACCCTTACTTTATAAACTTGAAACCAAGACTCAGGGTGGTGAAAATATTTGCCCAAGGTCACCCCTCTAGCAAGCGAAACAGTCAGTGAGGGTCAAGCCCAGGCCTATGAGATTGCAAAGTCCACACCCGTTCTCTCCTTCTCTCAACTCTGACCCTTCCATTGGTTTCTAATGGTGACCACCTATTTCCTCTTTACCCCCTTTCCCCTGACTCCTCTGTGCTCTGTCTACACCAGCCACTGGTCTCCACCCTGATAGGAAATAAGCATGATTTTCCTTCCAAGAAGTCGACCTGCATCATGCTGCTATTGTGGGGAAAGGAGTTCAATGCAGCAATTAACCATTCGGGATTCATCAGACTGCCTGGATTTATGTCCAGCTCCAATGCTTACAGCTATGTTAGCTTGAATTATTGTGTCTCAATTGCCTCATCAGCAAAATAATGCCTGCCCGACAGTTTGTTCTGAAGAGTAAATGAAATAATCAGAGATCGGCACAACGTTTGGCAGGTAGTAAGCCCTCAGTAAATGTTAGCATAAAAGGCCGATAAATGGGACCCCTCCCATTTCCTCATCAGCAGAATTCCCAAGGACCACAACAGTGGGTGCCAATCTGCCACTTCCAAAGTAAGGGCTAGACCTTATTTGCTACAAAATCGTACAACACAGAGATTGTCTGTCACCCACTAGAAGGAATAAATGGTTTGAGTAGAACAGCAGGTGAAAACGATTTTCTTTTAAGGAAGTGTCTGCAGGCTATCTATGCTCCCATTGCCACCTCCCAAAACCTACAAGGAGGAGGGAGGTACTTGCTCCTTACCACGAATGAAGTAAAAGGGGTGTTAGTTGAGCCCTTAGGTTGCCAGGGCAATATACCTCAGATACCCTAGCAGAAGAAAGAGACGCATGCAGTCTTACCCAGGAGGCGAGCAGCATTTTCCAGGAGACCAAATGTGACCCCAAAGTTGGAAGACAGCTAGAGTCTATGTGGTATAGATTGCTGGAAGCCCAAGGGGCAAGAAGACAGGTTGGAAGCACCAACTAGAAGTGTGACCTCACTAGTATTAAGGGATCTGTGGATAGAGGCCTCTAGCAGGAAGACCCAGAATAAATATCTGAAATATGTTCTCATAAGGGATCCCTTGACAGATAGACAGAGGGTGTCTATGTCACCAGCAGCATGAACTAGTACCCCATTACACACTTACCTGCCATGCGAACCCTTTTACGCTAGGCTTTTCCTCTGGCACTTGACCATGAGGGAGCAAGGAGGAGCAGAAGATCAGGGAGGAGCAGTAGAGAAGTTGCTCCCCGCCATTGCACCGCCCCAGGCTTCCCAGCCTGAACTTTGGCCTGATTCAGGGAAGTGGAGGAGTTGTAACTTTGCATAAGGCTTCAGTTTTAATGATTGCACTGGCCCAGACATTTAAATTATTTAAAAGGGTCTGTACTTTGACTAAACAGAACCGCAGAATGTTTGATACAGGCTGAGACTTGGTCCAAGGGCTGGGACTCATAGGTCCACATAAGAGAAAAATCTCCCTCCTCACAAATGAAGGGAGTCAGTGAATTTCAAACTCCTGGCATCTTTCGGCACCTTTCATAACAGAAGCAGAGTGACTTCTCTCAATGGCAAATTTGCGAGAATAAACTAGGTGCTATAGTGTGGATGGTTGTCCCCTCCAAATCTCATTTTGAAAGTTTTTGCTCAATGTTGGAGGTGGCGCCTAATCAGAGGTGTTTGGGTCATGGGGGTGGATCCCTCATGAGTAGATTAATGCCTTTGGGAGAAGGGGCGAGCTCTCACTCTTATTAGTTCCTGTGAGAGCTGATTGTTAAAAAGAGCCTGGCACCTCCTTCCACCCTCTCTCACTTCCTCTCTGGCCATAGGATCTCTGCACACACGTGCTCCCTTCACCTTCCACCATGAGTGGAAGCGGCCTGAGGCCCTCACTAGAAGCAGATGCTGGCGCCATGTTCTATACAGCCTGTAGAACCATGAGCCAAATAAACATCTTTTCTTTATAAATTACTCAGTCTAGGGTATTCCTTTATAACAACACAAATGTACCAAGACATGACATAGGCATGCTTAGCTTTCCTTCTCCCACTTTCCTCTTGAGAGCAAGCTCTGCAGAGGGTTGGCTTCCTCCCCTTTCAGGTGATGAGTCTTACCTAAATAGCATCTGCCTGCTCGTGGGCACCTGTGGAGCCCACCCCGGACCAGAATACCCACCCGCACCAGCTGAGGAAGTCTGTTTAAATTAGCATTTCACTTCTCAGGTGCATTTTGCTCTTACTGTCAGCTAATTCCTATAATTAACCTTTCCACAACATGAAGGCCTGACTTTTTCTCTATGTGTTTACTTTCTGTCTTGTTTCTCAATGTGTTCAAAATTCAGACAGAGAAGAGCGGTGTGATGGATTGGGCATCCTGGATACGCCAACAGTCCACAAAGTGAGCTTAATGGAGAGAAGTGATAAAGACTAAAGATGTTCCATGATTGTAACCAAAGTAATCCTGCCTTGTTGCATAAATGGTTGCATTACCACTGTGACTGTTGCTACTGCTATTACTACCTACATAGTCCTAAGTGCACTGTGTTCCCATGTTGTGTCATATTCCTGTGTCATGTCTTTGTGTTTGCTACGACTGTTTTCCACCTCTCTCCTACGTCTTCTCAATTCCAGTCAATAGCTACCTATTCTACAAACCCTTTCCTAACTCACTCAATTATGCACCCTCCACCCAAATTGTGTGATATTTCTTTATTCATTTTTATTCAGAAGATTTTATTGTGATAGCTCTTGCAGCACTTGTCATACTTGACCCTGAATTCTCCCACCAAACACAAGTTCTTTGATGGCTAACTCAGCCTGGTTCTTCCTCACTTTTGTGTCCTTGTGATTTGCTGAAATTAACTGATATGAAAGTGAGTCTGCATTAAAGTGGAGTCTGGCAGTGCTGTGCAGAGGCACATGACAGGCTGGAAGTCACATAGATGCAGCCTCGACCCTGGACTTTTCTTTGGTGTTTTGCTGTTTTACTCATGTGATGCTATTACTCTCTGGGTCTCAGTTTACATCACAACTACAGAGCAAATAAAATGTCTTGCGTTAAATATCTAGGGCTCTACCTGGCCCTAACACTCAATAAAATCTATTTCTATTTCCATTTTGATTGGGGAAAAATAGCACAAAGGACATTGTCATTATCTTGCAGGTTCTTTGACAAGGACACTATGCCAAAGGCATTTAGTTCCATTGGTCTTGTAGTCTTAAGTTTCCAAAGAAAGTTTTTTAAGAAGATGAGGATATGAAGATGTTCTGTATGGAAAGAACTTCCTTTTTTTTCCTAAGGTGAGCTAACTCTCCATCTGCATTCATTGCTGAAGGGATAAACCAGGTAAGACGCAAAGTAGTGCTTCAGCTACACTAGGTGTGTCTTGACCCCAAGGTCAAACAGACTCCATGGGGGCCCATCCCAGATTGACTTTTCTTTCTGCAAAACTAGTGTAATGATAATCAAAATAACCCACTTCATATGATTCTCTGAGCATTTAAAGATATATACAGCAGGTTTAGGACCCTCAAATGTGTCTATCTTTATTACTAACATCAGTGTTATGAGAAGGATGTCTCAGATCACCCCTATGTGTTAAACTTCACCTCTTCTAACTAGGGCATGTCTTCATCTTTATTTATTATACTTCCGTGTTACTTTTTGCATATTTTTATTTCCTATCTGTTTCATGTGCATGGTTGTTCAAATGTAAAAATCAAGTAAAATGCCTCATCAACAGATAACTTAGGTCCCTTTTGTTTTCCTAATTAAATTAGAAGAGTCAACAGTGACTCTCACTATGATGTGGAGCAAGTCAGTTTGACTCTCTATGTCCCTGTCTTCTTCATGCATGAACTGATGATAATATCCTATGGAACTGAAAGAATGCATGACATTGTAAATTTCCATATGAAATATAAAGTTAGAAACTAACATTCAGTGTACATAGATGGGAATCAAAGAGACTAGTGGAGTCAGCAGAGTCCTGGCTCCTCAGTTGTATACCGATCCTGTCTGTGATCTCACCTCTTCACTGGAGAGACAAATAGTACCTACAGAGTAGTGGTGAGAATTAAAAGGAATAATGTATGTAAAAGCACTAGTTAAATTCTGAGATGTTATAAAATCTTAAAATGTGTTACAGCTGTAAAGCCCTGCCCATCTTGTTCATAAATAATCTGATAAGGCATATAGGATGGTAAAATGTAACTTGAACATGAAGGAAGGACTCTGATCGTAATCCCAGTTCCAGCCCTAGGTAGGTCAGTTTGCTTTCCTGGTGAAATACACATCCTTACAACAAGTAAGAATACACCACTACAAGAGGAAGAATACACTATTTCTAAAGTCCTCTCAAACTCTAAAGCTGTATGATTTCTATGTACCTCTTCATAAATGAAATAGAATCCAATATTTTATAGCAACTGATTCTATCATCATGGATGAGCTAGAGCAATGCAGTTCAGTGGGAAAAATAAAAGTACCCAAAGCCAGAAAAATTCTGGTTTGGATCCTGGCTGTTCAGCATATTAATTGGCCTTGGGGGAATTTATTAAATTCTCATGTTCTTGGTTGTCTTATTTGTAAAATGGGATAATACACACCTCCTGGGACTATTGTGAGAGGAGAAAAATGCATGAGATAATGCATTCTGGTTCACTGGTTCTGCTCTTTTAAAAATATCCAGTGGGCATATAGCAAATGGAATAAATAGTGAACCCCCTTAGTTCTGCCTGGTTGGAGACATTGGGAGTCAGGGAGCTAATAATGACCTCTTGGCATCAAGGTCAAGCCTTTTGGGTTTAATGTAGGTGCCCAACACAGAACAAAAGGCTACGTTAGAGAAGGACCTTGTTTTCACAATGCAGAATTTCAGATACATTTTGCAATCAGTATTGCAAGGAATCATGCAAACAGAAAATGCTGCAGAAACAATAGGATTAATTCTTCCTGGACGACATTCTCCTTTAGTCCCCACAAAAAGTCTTCTTTCCATTGGTTGCTCTAGGAGAAAGGGAAATACGATATTTTTCTGGAGAAGACTTAAGCCTCTCCCTCTCTTTGAAGTCTACAAGCATGAAGATTGAAAAGTAAAGCCATCAGAAAAGCTCACTGCCAGTTCTTTCCACCTGCCCCAGAAGCTTCAGGCTGAGAGAAGTGAGGGCTCATCTTCTGTCTCCTCAGTCTCATGCTGGGCGGGCCTTAACTGGAACTCCCAATCTATCTGCTTCCCTTTTATCTCTGAGCAACTGGACTAGAGGTCTTCAGAGTAGGTGTAGAGATTGAGGACATACACAAGGCAATTCATTAGGATGCAGCAATAAACTAGCAGGTCTTTGATTTATGCCTAACTTTAGCTCATCCAATATCTACTTTAAGTTTCATAATGTGAATAATATATTAGCACAATAGTACATCTATATAATTATAAAGAGTAAGGAGTTATATATTGCAGATGTGTATTAATTACTAGGGTACACAAAAACTAATAACATATAAACTAATAGAAATGTACAATCAAAAATAATCATATTCCTATACTGTATCCTCCTTAAAAGCCAAGACTAGGTCATTGATCTTTGAATCTCAAGCTTCTGACACAATGTCTGATAATATAGAAAGGATGAAGGAATAAATGAAATATATACATATATTTATTGAGCATATACTCTGAGCAAGATTTTGTTTCAGGCATCCAGGATTCAGAGACTTACAGTCTTATGGAGAAGACAATCTTGTAAACAATCAGCCAGAAGACAATGTGGTAAGTGATGCATGAGAATTATAGTTACAATATCATAAAAACAAAGAGGAAAAGATTTTTTTAAAGGTCACAAGCCACATTGAACTAGCTTACACAAAAGGGGGAAGTTGAATTGAGTCATAAAGTGTGAGAAAGAGTTTTTCAAGTCTTTAGAGAAAGGAGGAGGAGAGAGTGGATTGGGAAACTTTATAATTCTCTCTAACTCCCAGTAATTAGCACAGGGTCAGGCGCATTGGAAAATCTGCATGAATAGAGTTGCCATTTCTAAATATGTGTTGGTTAGGATCATTGCAGTTATGACCAACAAAAACTGTACCTAAACTGACTAAAAATGAAAATAATGTTTAACTTATGAAACTTAGAACCCCAAGTATTGAGAGAATTTCAGACACAGTGTGATTCAGAGGTTTACAATGCTGTCAGGATTTCAGCTTCATTTCTCTTAGAAACGCTGAACTGTGACTTCTACTATAGTTTTGTCCTCAGACTGGCTTCCTACCACAACCAGCTATGTCAATTTCAGGCCATACATCAACACCATACACCCTTCAGAGGCAGAAGGGACCCCTCTGTCCCAGAAGACTAATCGGAGTCCCAACACTAACCCTAATTGCACTAGCTTAGGTCACATCTTCATTCCTGAATAAAGTATCATGGTCAAAAACACATGTCTAACTTTTGAAGACAGGTGGAGACTCAGCTTCTCCAAAGCCACATGGATCTCCAAGTGGAAATCAAGGTGTTTCAAATAGAGAAAATGGGAAAATTGATTTTGCTAGAGCAACAAGCAGATGTTTACCACATGCAGTGCAATCTCATTCAACACTTGTTGAAGGGTACAAGCATCTGTTTTGCACTTTGTGTTAGGAAGTTAAATAAATTTGAATTTTAAAAGAAATTTTCTCCTGACATTCTTCACGCAGTGTTTCTCCACTACATTCCATTTTGTCGATGGAGACATGCGAGCTATCATTTACTGACTTGGTGAGTAAGAATTGGCCTTCCTTTGCTTTTGCTTTGCTTTTCTTTTCAACGTTTTAGAAACATGAAACTTAACATAACTACAGCACACTCAGAGTAACTGTTTTATTCCCTACCTTCCATGTCTGATTACGTTATAGGATCTTTCCCTCCAAAAAATGGATATTTGGATTATCTTATATAAAAGCTAACCTGAGTTACTGGACAAAGTGCAACTATATAATAACCATTTTGTTCAACAGAGATTGGCTTAAAAGACACTGATAGTTTATGAAGACATGAAAAACATCTCCAAAAGAATCCAGCTAGAGCAATATTGTCCACCATAAAAGCTAAACCCATTTGTGTGGGTTAGTCTTGTCCTCAATCCAGTTATTATCCTTGAAGAATCTACTCATCACAAGAGAATATCAGTTTCCATTTTGGAGACTCATTTTGTATGTCAAACCACTAAATTTCTTCTTTATTCTATGCTATTCATAGCCCAAGGTTGCTTGACATTCAATAAATATTAAATGTGGCAATAATAATGATGATGATGACCATGTAAATAAATAAAAAGAAATAATCCTTTTTAAGCCTTTCCAGATTGTCTGCATTTATGATTTCAGAATAAGAGAAAAGTCATTTCATGGGGTCAAATGGAATGTCTTTTGCCCTCTTCAGACATTGTGAAGTCAAACTCAATTTTCCAAAGTCAAATGTATAAAGCTCTGGTGGAGTAAGATCATTTCCCCAGTGAACGCAGTGCCCATTCGTAGACCATATGAATGGTATTTTTAAAGTTAAAAACAGCGTATTTGGCACTGTTAGTTGCCAAATAAAATTGAGTCTTCTCTTTTGTACAAATCTCTTTTAAAGTAGCATTAAATTCATGGGCATTGTTGACTTAAGTATCTCACTGGGCTGTGAGCATTTTCACAACTACAGCTTACACATTTTTACACTATCACCCTGAGACAGAGCCTGGCACATAGTAGGTGCTCATTAAGTGTTTGCTAAATAAGAAATGAGGTTTTTTTTTGTTTTAGTTTTTGACTTAGCTTCTAAAATCCTGAAACTGAATCTATGCACATCCTCCCAGTTGGAGAAATCAGGCCAAATGCACACTATCACGTTGTGAGTACAATTTAAGGCCAGGATTACAGATTACTTTCATCTTGCATGCCAAGCCTTGTGTTTCAGTGTAGTATAGGCATGCTAGGATTGATTAGTAATGCCTGCTATGGACACAAAGTAGTAGAAAAGTAGCGGTGTGCCAGAGAGCTGCCATCCAAATGTAGAGACATTCCCACCCACAGCAGAGGGACAGGCTTGGCAAAGAAGCCATTAGAGGGCAAATGTCCCATTAGTGTATCCAACAACACCACAAAAGCTTAGCAGTGACTGATTAAAGTGTAATTATACAAATCATATCTGTTGAGAATTTGCTTACAATTACATTTAAATCTAAAAATTAGTTTAAATTACTTTTATACTATTAGTAAATCTTTCTGCAAATATTCAAGGCATACAAACGTATGGATCAGGGTTATTTGAAGATTATCAGAATCTGAAAATATAATAACTCCAGCTAATAATTGGAGTTTTACTATTATGGATACACTTATTTTTGTAAATCAAGGAAAAAACCTCCCTTGCTTTATTTGAAATAAAATGAATCAGGTTTCAGTGCACCCTGACGTTTTACAGTTGCCAGAGCAAGCATTGAACCCCTGCTTGGCACATTAAAAACAAATTACCGTAGTCTCCGGCACTCCTCCTTCCGACCCCCGTCCGATATATGGTCGTTTACTTGCTTCTTTCTTCTAATATCTTCTAGAAGCTTTATTTTCTGCAGAGACGCTCTATCTGGCGGTGTTTCTCGTCCGATACCTTAAAAATCCTAGAAGACGTTGGGAAAGCCCTATCAGACATTGGTCTA
>VBSM01002608.1:91648981-91668495 GCA_008086735.1 Cheirogaleus medius
TGTTTGCTCTCTTGACTGTTTCTTTGGCTGTGCAGAAGCTTTTTAATTTGATCGTATTAAAATAATACGAATCAATTAGAAAAATAATTGGTCTAAGGCTAGCAGAAAAAAATACTTTATTCCTTTTTTAAAAATATTTATTAAATACCCATATGTACAAGGAACTGGGTGAGAAGGATGAGTTATAATGATGACTTAAGAGGGATTGCTGGGTCATATGGTAATTCTATTTTTAATTTCTTTAGGAATTTGCATATTGTTTTCCATAACGGCTGCACCAATCTACATTCCCACCAACAGTGTACAAGGGTTCCTTTTTCTCCACACCCTCACCAGCTCTTGTTATCTTTTGTCTTTTTGCTAACAGCTATCCTAACAGGTGTGTTAGGATATTTCACAACGGTTTTGATTTGCATATCCTTGCTGACTAGTGATGTTGAGCAACTTTTCATAATGCCGTTGGGCACTTTTTTTTGTCTTCTTTGAAGAAATGTCCATTTAGAGCCTTTGTCTATTTTTGATTGGATTATATATTTTCTTGCTATTGAGTTGTAGGATGAAGGAGTCCAAATATTTAAAGTACAACATGAAGACTATAGTTAATAATAGTGTATTGTATTCTGGATTTTTGCCACAGGGGGAAAGAAAACAAGCAACTGAGATTATGGATAAGTGAAATTTTTTTACTATAATAACCATTTTAATATATATGTATCTCATAGCATCATGTTGTACACCTTAAATATACACGATACAATTTATTTAAAAAATTAAAAATAAAGATGACAAGACATGATTCCTATGTTTAAATAACTTGGTGTATAATTAAATAACAAACACACATAGACCCTCACACTCACAACCTCTAAGTTCATGAGAGGGTTTTAGGTGTTGGCATGTTTATATACATCTTTTTTAAAAAAAAAGATTAAATTTTAGAGCAATGTTAGGTTCATAGCAAAATTGAGTCAAAAGTATAAAGAGTTTCCATCCCAACACATGCACAACCTCTCGATTATCAACACCTCTCTTCAGAGTGGTACATTTGTTACAACTGATGAACCGACAAATCATTATTACCCAAAGTCCACAGTTTACATTAGAGTTCACTCTTGGTATTGTACATTCTGTAATTTTGGACAAATGTACAATGACATGTATTCACCATTATAGTATCGTATAGAGTATTTGCAATATCCTGAAAATCCTTTGTGTTCTGCCTGCTCATTCCTCCCTCCCCAACAAACCCTGGAAACCACTGATATTTTTACTATCTCTGTAGTTTGCTTTTTCTAGAATGTCATATAGTTGGAATCATAAAGTATGAAGTTTTTTGAGATTGGTGTTTATCATTTAGTAATATGCATTTAAGTTTCTTCCATGTCTTTTCATGGCTTGATAGCTCATTTATTTTTAGTACTGAATAATATTCCATTGTCTGGATGTACCATAGTTTATTCATTCATTCATCCATTGAAGGACATCTTTGTTGCTTCCAAGTTTTGGCAATTATGAATAAAGCTGCGGTAAACATCCATGTTCAGGTTTTCGTGCGGACATAAGTTTTTAACTCCTTTGGGTAAATACCCAGGACTACAATTGCAGATTATACAGTAAGAGTCTATTTAGTTTTGTGAAAGTCTGCCCATCTGTTTTCCAAAGTGGCTGTACCATTTTGCATTCCAACCACTAAGACATAACAGTTTCTTTTGCTGCAAATCCTGTTGTTCCACCACAGCATTTGGTGTTGTCAGTGTTTAGGGGTTTGGTCATTCTAATAAGTATGTAGTGGTATCTCATTGTTGTTTTAATGTGTATGTCCCAGATGATATATGTCTTAGTCATAGTATACCTGAAACTAGGTAAATTTACAATGAACATAAATTTATTTCCCACAATCCGGAGGCTGGAAAGCCCAAGATTCCAGGGTATCATCCCATGGCAGAAGGCAGAAGGGCAAGAGAAAGAGATAATAAAAGGGAGTCAAACCCCCCTTCTATAAAGTACCCACTTCTGGGGCAATAGCATTAATGCATTCACTCTGCCCTCATGGCCTCCTCACCTCTCATTAGGCCACACCTCCCAACACCAGTGCATTGGAGATTAAGTCTCCAACCCGTGCTTTTTGGAGGACATATTCAGACCACAGCAATATATGGTGTGCTGCACCTTGCCATATGCTTATTTGCTATCTGAGTATCTTTTTTGGTGAGATGTCTGTTAAGGTCTTTGGTCCATTTCCTAATTGGCTTGTTTGTTTTCTTATCGTTGTATTTTAAGAGCTATGTATATATTTTGGAAAACAATCATTTATCAGGTATGTCTTTTACGAATTCTTCTCCCAGTCTGTGGCTTATCTTTTCATTCTCTTGACAGCATTTTTTTGCCAAGCAGAGATCCTTAATTTTAATGAAGTTCAACTTATCAATTCTTTTGTTTATGGATCATGCCATTCATGTCATATTTAAAAAGTCCTCACCAAGCCCTAGGTCATCTAGATTTTCTCTCATTTTAATCTCTCCTTTTAAACCTCTCAACAACTGTGAAAGCTACATATTCCTATTCCAATTTTACATATAAAGAAATGGTACTGGGGTTAAATGGCTTGACCAGTGCTGCATATCTCATAAGACATGGGCAGACAGGCAGACACATCAGAGCTTCCAGGAACACTCGTGCCTGAGCCATACATGAGTATCTTTCCAAAGAAAACCTGCTAAATGGAGGTAGTAATTTTTTGTCCACTGAGATTCTGTTCTTGCAGACTGACTTCTGCCTTCTTACTGTGATCAAGTCCTCGCCATGTTCTCTATTTCCAGTAAGCGTGATATTTTTATACTAGATGTGAGAGCTGTTTCATTCTCTACCTCAGTGGCTTCTAACTGAAAGTGATTTTGCCTCTGCAAGGGGACAATTGGCATATCTGTAAACAGTGTTGGTTGTCACCCCTGGGAGGGAGGGTGCTACTGACCAAGCTAGGGATGCTGTTAAACATTCTACGATGCAGAGGGCAGTCCCCTACTGCAAAGAATTATCCAGCCCAAAATGTCAGTGGTGCTGAGGCTGAGAGATCCTATTCTAGGTCCATCCCCCACTCCTTTTCTGACATAACTCCAAACTGTACTTTTCATTCTTGCTGCCAGATTTTTTGTTTTAAGGGTTTCACCTTGGCCAATAACTTGGCCAAGTTATTTAAATATTCTGAGCCTCAATTACTCAGAAACACATTGGACTTCTCAGAGCTTAATTTCCTCATCTTTGAAGGTTTCTGATGAAAATTAAATGGGATAATGTAGAAGGAGCTTTACCACTTTTACCTCCAAGTTCTTTGTTGCAAAAAAGCCTCCGCCACAGTCCTGTCAACCACGAGAGAGAAGACATCTCGTCCTACTCATGGTTAATGAGACTAAACATGTTTAAACAGCCGGTTCTCATTAAACAAATCAAAATGCTCGTCCAACCTCTTCTGTAACTGCTCTACAAAAGGGTCTGAATCTCGGCCTCCAGTGTTTGTGTTTTACATGTTAAAATAAGGTCCCAGCCTACAGAATGTGGTTTTTTTTCCCCACTTTTTTTTTTAATAGTTGTATTTCCAGCTGGTTTTATTTATGGCTATGCTTTTGATCTGTTTGCAATTCTGGGCCTCATTCCAACTTGGCTGTCAATATTTTAAAAGCTCCCTTGGAGACAGCCTTGCTTAGAAGATGGCCCTGTGACAACCAGGAGAACTGGCCTACCTCCCCCAATCATTTGATGAGAGTGCCAGTGTCTCAGACCTGCCCCCTTCCTGTGTCTGCCAGCACAAGTATCACTCTGAGGTGATGCTTCTCAGGGCACTGTAGATTCATAAAATATTAGAGCTAGAAGTGATTGTGTAATTCATTTAGTCCAACAGGCTAATCTTGCAGATGAGAACACTGAGGCTTAAAGAAAGGGAGAGTGTTACACAAGAGATCTATCTTCTGACTCCCTATCCAGTCCTTGATCTAAGATGATAGGATTTAAATGGCAAAATGAAATAAAACTCTGTCTTCTTACCTCTTACCAACATTTCCTTACAATTGAGCACTTACTCAGTACTTTTTGTTGCTTTCAACTGTACCACTATTTCTTCTTCATACCTTTTCACTAACATTCGTGTCATATCCATGTTTATATGGGAAATTTCCCTAGCACTCATTTCTCTGCATTCTTCCACATGGGCATCTCCACTCATCCACTTCCTGCCAGCTACCACTCCATGGTTACACTCTAACCAAGATGCCCCTGTGAAGGAGGACATCGTCGTTCTGCTCTCTTCACTCCAGCTCTGTCAGCCCATCCAACCTTGTGCTCCCTTATCCAGCAATCATTTTTGCACCTTCTCATATCCCTAATCCATTAATCAACCACTTTTCTACTATCGATCGCTGGCATCCTCCCATATCCCCTCTTAATGACTTAGTTTAAAAATTTGCATAAAAATAAATTTGAAATTCTGCATGGGGAAAAAAATACAGCAGACAAAAGTCAAGAGGCAAAGAACACACTGGGAAATATTTGTGGACTATATCACAGACGTAATGGCTAATGTTCTAAACATGAGACGATTTCCTAAAACCTGGTAAGAAACAAAAGAATTACCAAGAACCTGACAGAAAAACAAGCAAAGAGTGTGCTCAGGCAGTTTTGAGAAAGAAGAGAAAAAAGATCTTACAGTGTGAAACCTCCAAAAAATAAATACATTTCAATTAAAACTGCAAAGAATATTATTTTTAAACCTAATTTGTTTACAAGGATCTAATAGTTTGGTAATACCCACATGGGGAAAAACACATTTACATGTTTCTGATAGAAGCTTATATTGGTATAACTTCAGGAAAAAATAGAAAGCAATTCTTATTAAATTAAAACTCAAATTTTGACTCAGCAATTTCATATTTAGGAAGTTATTCCATAGACAAACTTGCACGTGTATGAAATGACATATGTTCAACAATATTCAATGCTACTTTGGTTTGATTTTTTAACAGCAACAGATTGGACATGACCTAAAGCTACAAAAAGTACTGATTAAATAAACCCAGAACTCTTCCTTCAATGTTATATTAAGTAGCCATTTAAAGAAAGAAAATAACTTTATATGTTGATTTAGAATAATCTGTAATATATTTTAGGTGGAAAATTCTAGAAGCAGAACCATGTTTCTAGTATGCTTCCATTTGTACATAAAATTTTAAAACATATACATGTATGGTTTTATATGCATGAAATGTCTGTATAAAACTGCAAGAGAAATGGGCAACCCTACTGTCTCTGGAGAGAAGATCTGGTGAGTTGAGATCTGGCATGGAGGAAGAGAGAATAGATTTACTTTTTCCTTCTGTGCCTGGATTATTTCACTCAACATAATGGCCTCCATCCATGTTGCTGCAAATGACATGATTTCATTATTTTTATGGCTGAATAGTATTCCATTGTGTATATATACCACATTTAGGAGGAGAGATATCAGAGGTTGTGAAGCATATGTGAGTGAGGGAAGGGATAAAGAGAGGTTAGTTAATGGTTGCATACATATAGTTCAGCAGAGCGAGTTTGTTCTAATGTTCAATAGCAAAGTAGAGTAACTATAGTTAGCAGCAATATGTTGTATATTTCAAAATAGCTAGGGGAGAGTACTTGAAATGTCCCCAATACAGAGAAGTGATAAATATTCAAGGTGACGGATACTTTCTATATCCTAACTTGATCATTGCACATACTATGCATGCAACAAAATATTACATATACCCCATAAATATGTACAAATATTATACATCAATGCAAATTTTAAAAATAATTGTTATTCCCTTTTGCTCCCTTGACTTTTGTAACATATTATGTTATCTTTTACAAAATGAATGAAAAATATCACGATGAAGAAATTAGTAAACAAGTAAATACGGTACCCCCTTAGTGACTTTCTTTCTCATTATCTTAGTTTAATTCTCTTCATAGCACTTATCACTTATACATGTTCTCTTTATATGTTTATTTTATATCTCTACTACCAGAATGCAAGTTAAATCATAATGGAACCATGTCTATAAGATCCGACTACAAGCCCTTTGTGTGAATTAGAATTAGGAGTTTCCCTGAGGGGCTGAAGCCCCCACAGCTAATGGCACATTGTAGTATGTGGAATTTACACCCACCCTTGAACCTTTGTCTGGTCACTCTTATGCAGTGAACAATGTGCAAAGGCACATGCAGCTGCTCTACCTTTCTGACTTGAATATCATTTTTATTCAAGCACCTAGAGCAAAGTCTTCCACAAAATGAAAGGTCAGTGTATATTTGTAGAATGGATAAACAGGTCACAGTGTTGAACTCACTGAGAACATAAATTACTCAGTGGAAAACATCCTTCCCTGCAGTAAGCTGAGACAAGCATACACCTTACCTCATTCATTTCCTGTTTCTCAGTGATCACCATCTTTCATTGCCTGATGTTCAGTGTCTTGAAAACCCTTGTGTCATTTTTCAGATTTTTGGTTGTTCTAGGAAGGAAGATAAGCCTGTCCTTATTTATTACTCCATCTTGATCAGATGTGAAAGTGCCTCTAATATGATTTCAAAATGCAAGTAAATTATTTTTAGCCATAAACTTGAGAATTTATTTCTGTTCAGATCAAACCAGCAGCTAGTGAGAGAAAAGCACGTGTACCTGTAAAGGACAATTTGGTGCAGTTGTTTTGGAAAAATCATACTATACATACTCCCACTCCATTAACCAGAATATTTTAAGCCAGTTATTATATGGTATTTTACTACAAAATTGCCCTTGGATATTAGATAAATCTGTAAAATTTAGCTTCTTTTCTTTAAAATTCCACTATACTTTTCTTACTATTAATCTTTCACCTCTCTCACTACTATTTATTTTCAGTATTGTTTGGTTTTGTTTCCATTTCTGAGTGATTTGGCAGCTGGCAGTACCAGTCTCCCCTTCTTTATCACACTTACTTCTTCTAATTTTATCTCTTCTCATAACAATAAAATGGAAAATCATAAAGCCAAACATGTAAGTAATATAAGGTTTTGATTTAGCAATAACAAATTTATAACCTTTTGTTCCCTAGTCATAAAGTAGCTCAATCTCTCTCCTATGCTATAAACAGCATTGGGGTGACAGCCCATGCAGGCAACCTGTTCACTTACATCTAGATTGGGGACTATGACCCATATGGTTGAAGGAGAGTACTGAAGCGAAGAAAACACTAGAATTAGATGCAAAGACCTTGATTTTTCATTCTGAGTCTCGTTTACTAGCTATAAAACCTTCTATAAGATGCTTAATGCTATTGAAGCTCATTTTCTTCATAACATTAGGAATGATAATTTTTATTTTACAGGGCTTTAATGAGAATTTATTTATTCTTTGCAAAACATTTATTGAAAATTCATACACATTGTACTACTGGTTGAAATAAATTACTAGAAGAAAGAACATATGTAAATCTAGGACATAGAAGGCATTCAGTATAAAATCAAGGTTTACCGGAAGCCAAAGGTAGAAATGGTTAATTCTAGTTGAAGAAAGTTAAAAAGTCTTTAGGATAAAATGTGAATATATAAAGAGGACCTTGAATGGAGAGGTCCTGGGTTCAAGAAAGAGGTTTGGACCAAAGACACAAAATTTAAGAGTCATCATCATGTGGATAGGATTTAAAACTCTAGATTGGACGCCTTAGGGAATGAGATATAGAAAATGAGGAGACGAGGACTGAGCCCTCAGACACATTAAACTAAGAGGCTGGGGAGGTGAATAGTAATCAACAAATAATATTGAAAAGAAATGGACAACAATTTGAGAAGAAAATTAGGAGAGATTTGGAAGCCAAGGGAAGACACAGTTTGGAGGAGAAGGAGAAAATCAGATGTGTCAAATGTTGGTACCAAGCCAGATAATAGTTATTTGTTAATTCATTAAATGTTAATTGAGGACCTGCTGTGTGATAATCATTTTCCTAAGAGATGGAGATGCAACGATGAACAAAACAGATAAATGTCCTTGTGGTAATGGAGTTTACCTCCTACTCCACTGAGATTTCATCTTAGGATTCAGTACTTGGAGGCCATAGGTTCTTAATAAAGGCATTCTCTATAGTTGTTGGGGACAAACTAACTGGAATGAATGGGTTCAGGCATGAATGACAGGAAGTAGGAACGAGTAAGGTCATATCTTTGGGAAGTTTTGTTGTAAAGTCAAAGAGAAAAATGGTGAAGGGGAAAGGGAGGCTGTAATGGTTAATTTTATATGCCAATTTAATTAAGGCACAGGTGTCTAGATATTTGGTCAAACATTATTCTGGATGTGTCCATTGGAGTATTTTTCAATGAGATTAAGATTTAAGTTAGTGGTCCGAATATAGCAAATTGCCCTCCCTAATGTGGGTGGGTCTCATCCAATCAGTTGAAGCTCCCAATAGAACGAAAATGCTGACCTTCACCATGTAAGAGAAAATTCTTTCTGCCTAACTGTCTTCAGACTGGGACATGGACTTTTCCCTGTCTTTGGAAACAGACTTAAACATTGGCTCTTTCTAGGTCCCAAGCATGCATGGCTAGAACTACACCGTCAGCTCTCCTTGATCTCCAGCTTGCAAAATCACCCTACAGACTTGTCAGCCTCTGTAATCACATGGGCTAATTCCTCAAAATAAATCTCTGCCAATAGATCTCTTCTCTCTATCTATCTCCTTCCTATCAGTTCTGTTTCTCTGGAGACTCATGACTAATACAGAGGCCAAGAGAGTTTTGTTTGTATTTGTTTTATTGTTGTCAAAATTGCAAAGGGGCTTCAGTCTAGGTCCAGTTGCTCAGCACACAAAAATCTAATTATTAAAACAATGAGGATTGCCAAGGAAGAAAGGGATTTTTAATATGACAGACGTCTTGATGAGAGAACAGGAGAAGCTGCCTCAAATCCATTTCTGCAACTAAGGAAGATCATGGGCTTGTAAAGGAGTCGTCATGTGCCTTTGGGCAGGCTGTTGTGTATCTCACAAGGGGGACATGCTTTGGGGGCAGGTTGTAGGGGATGGTGAATCTTGGCTTCAGGAAATCTGCCCCAAGGCCTTTAGAATCTCAACTCTGTTTTGTAGAAAATCCATAATTCCAGGCCAGGCATGTCAGCTCACACCTATAATCCTAGCATTTTGGGAGGCTGAGGAGGGAGGATCACTTGAGGCCAATAGTTTGAGTCCATCATTTCTGAGAAACAACTCGAAGGGTCAAATAGTTAGTTAAGGGAAAGGATTATTTAAAAAAAAAAAAAATATATATATATATAGTAGTTCATGAAGCCAGTTACATTATTTTAATATGCCAAGATAACCACATGATATATGCTGATTAAGAAAGACTTGTAGAAAAGGGGAGAGAACTAATGATGCAGGAACAGAGGGGAAAATATTTGGAGTTATGTTCTTGGAAAGGGGAGAAGAGTTTGGATCTGACACACAGTAGAAATACTGGCTGCATGAGAGAAATTGTGTCCCCCAAGATTTATTAAAGTTCTAATTCCCATTGCTCGATGACTTATGATATAGAAAAAGTAAATAAAGTTCACATTCCCCATACCTGTGAGTGATCGCATTTAGAAATAGGGACTATGCAGATGTAATCAAGTTAAGATGTGGTTCTACTCGATTGGGGCGGGCCCTAATCCAGTGTCTGATGTCCTTATTAGAAGGCCATGTCCCAGACACCCAAGGGAGATCACCTTGTGACAAAGGAAGCAGATATAGGAATGATATATCTACAAGTTAAGGAGCACCATAGATTCTCAGCAACTATAAGAAACTAGCAAGAGGTAATGAAGGATGCTTCCCTAGAGCCTTCCTAGGGAGCATGCTCTGCCACGACCTTGATCTCAGACTTCTTGTTTCCAGAACTGTGAGAGAATGAATTTGTATTGTTTTAAGACATCCAGTTTGTAATACTTTGTTTTGGCAGCCCTGGGATCTAATACACTGGCCTTAGTGGCATTTATAGCCATTTCAGGAAAGGAAGCTGCAAAGTTATGGGAACATAAAATCCATGTTTTGCTTAAAAAGGACAAGTTATTTTGTGTGCTTGATGACAAAATGCATTGATGGATATCTTGGAGGAACTAAATAGGCTTTGGGGTATCAATTCCTTTGTACTTCCGTCCTCTCCAAGTCTCTGGCCCTTTAAGCCGATGTGCATGGAAGTTAGCCAAAAGGGAAATAAGTGCTGGTTCTATAAATTTTTGCAAGCTTTCTATGACTTCCCATGCAGAGGCATCTGGTGAACATTTTAATGGAGGGCAAAGCGAACTTTCTTTTCCCTGATACCCCTGGAATTTTGAGGCCTAAACCCACTGCTTGGTAATGCATGTAGGGTCCACAGGGCTGTGAGGACAGGAAGCCTGCTCAGGGACATACCCGCTTCTGGAAGACAGGTTCTGCCTTTGTCCAAGTGTAAGGAAGACAATGAAAAGAGAGAGACCAGAAATGTCCTTATCACACCTATTCCCAGGAGGAGAACAGTTCTGTTCTCTTCTCTTTGAAAGCATGGAGAGAAGAGTTAAGAGTTCTGGTCTAATGATGATGGGCCTTAAGTGTTAGGCTAAGAGATTATATTTCAACTCAATAGTGAAGATTATTTCCAGCTAGGGAAATTAGAATTTCCATAATGCTGTGCAGCACTTAATAGCACCCCAGTGGGCAAAGATAGTTATGGTGCTTCTTAAGTCTAATTACAATGAAGTCTAAGCCAAAAAGCTATATATGAAAAAGTGTTTGAATTCTAGCCAATGTAATATTCAATACAACACATTTTCAACAAAACAAAGAATGCAACATTCCCATGACTCTTTTTAAAATAATTTTTCATGCTTCTACAAAATTCAGAGGTTTTAGTTTCAGAACATTTGCATTTAAATTGACTCTACCATTTAGTAATTAGATCATTTCAAGCAAGATATGCCACATTTCTGACCCTCAATTTTGTCATCTGATAAGGGTTGATACTTGACCTAAAAAGATCCCAGGATCATTTTTAGAGTGATCATATCATATGTCCAGTGTTCCCAGGTCAATACCATTTGTTTGTTGTCTCTTCTGAATCATTATGCCATTTTACTCTCAAAAATGTCCTGATTTGTTCAATAAAATTATATGATCATTGAATTTGTAAGTGGCCATATGGAAGTGTCTTATTCCATGCAGGCTGTGATAACAAAACTACCATAAACTGGGTGGCTTATAAATAATAAACAACTCAAGTGCTCATCAGTACATGAGTGGATTAATAAAATGTGGTATATGTATACCATGGAGTACTACTCAGCCACAAAAAAACAGTGGCAATCTAGCACCTCTTGTATTCTCCTGGATAGAGCTGGAGCCCATTCTACTAAGTGAAGTATCCCAAGAATGGAAAAAAAAGCACCGTATGTGCTCACCATCAAATTGGTATCAACTGATCAACAGTTATGTGCACATATAGTAATAACATCCATCGGGTGTAAGGCAGGTGGGAGGGAGGAGGAGGGGATGGATATATACACACCTAATGGGTGTGGTGTGCACCATCTGGGCGATGGACATGCTTGAAACTCTGACTCGGATGGGGCAAAGGCAATACATGTAACCTAAACATTTGTACCCCCATAATACGCTGAAATAAACAACAAAAATTAAACAAAACAATAAAAATTTATTTCTCACAGTTCTAGAGCCTGAAAAGTCCAAGATCAAGGTACCAGCAGAATCAGTGTCTAGTGAGGGCCCACTTCCTGGTTCACAGACAGCAGCTTTTCATAGGTCTTCCCATGGTGAAAGGGGAAAGCCAGCTCTCTGGGTTCTCTTATGAGGGTACTAATCCCATTTATGAGGGCTCTCCTCTCATGACATAATCACCCTGTAGAGGCTCCATTTCCTAATACCATCACCCTGTGGGTTAAGATTTCGACATATGAATTTGGGGGGACACAAATATTTAGACCATAGAAGAAAGCACCTTAAGAGTTTTAAAATTGTGCTTGAATGTAAGTTTCGATGAGAATGATGGCTCCTAAGCCGTCTCTGTATTGAAGAATTTTGCTGTGTTATTGGCATCTGTAATGTAAACAGCCTGGGAACGTGTAGCATGTGTGAATAAAGGACTGAAATCTACCCTCTTAACAAATTTTTAAGTGCCAGTTTTCACATACCAGTTATTCTGCAATAAGGCAAGACAAAAATTACAAATAAATAAAGTAATGAATTGTGAGTAACTGGCAGAGTATAAGAATTTGTGTGCTGGGAGGTTGGGGAGGCCTTTTTGAAAGCAAGTGATTCTTTTTAGTTACTTAGAATACAATAGATGGATTTTTCTGCAGAAACATATAAGGGGCACAGTAGGAATTAAGGTAGATAGAACACCAGCAATATGCCAGGTACAATCATTTGAGCCGGTGTGTGATATACTTGTGTATGATGTGTGTGTGTGTGTGTGTGTGTATAATTTTAAATTTAAATATAATAAATCCTGACCACAACCTTGTAGAGCAGGCCTTGGTATACCCCTTGGACAACTGCACAAACTGGGGCTCAGTAAAATAACTAGCCCAACTTAGCAATATAGCCTGGTTTTGGATCCAGATCCACTTCTTTCCAAAGCTTTGTTCCTTCTCATACCCATTTGTCCTTGATATGGACCCTCCTTTTGCAGTCAGGGACATTTTTAAGAAAATAGAAGTGGCGGCAAAGGGTGATACTTAAATCCCAGTCTCTGCTCAATGAAGACTTCTGAGATCCATGCCACTATTAGTGGGTGAACACAGAGCTTCTGATGATGTCACCAAAGAAGGTCAAGCTTATAGAGACTGCAGAGGAGTCAGCTTGTAAAAGCAGGTGATTTATGCACAGCACATTTGAAATCCAGTAGAGATGTGTCCTCCCGATAAACATGGAGAGATCAAAGAGTTTTTTAGAGCTGTCTGGGGCTCCAATCAGGGCACATGGCGCCCAAGTTCAGTGGTACTGAAGAAACCGACATCCATATTTGCCCCCATTTTAACACTGAGTCCAAAGATTTTTGCTTATGACAAGTAATGACATGGGTCTCTTTCCTTGTGACTCTACCCAGATGATGGCTACCGCCTCCCTCTCCTGCCTAGCCACCACTGAACTAGGGGGCTCTGCATTGCTACCAATGCTTCTGAAGGAGAAAGGGTTATGAGAATGCTGCGTTTCAACTTTCGACATTCTCTGCTTCCTCCTACCAGATACTGCTTAACGTAGTTCTACAGGAAAATAAATTGGAGGGGGGAAACCCAAGCAAGTGGCTGTCACACATCACCATAGGGGCATTGCTCTCTCTTATTCTTTTCCTAGTATCTATTCTGAAAGGTACTTTGCATAGCTCTGGTTACCAGCCAGCATATGACACGTTTTCTAATTGAAACCCCAATGTCTTACCTAGTTTTTATTCTAGAAAGTTAGCCATAATTATAGCATCTCCTGTTCTGCTTAGGTGTACAAGAGGAATGACATTTTCTAGACACATGCCAGTGTCATGGAATATGGCTGCAGGACTTTCTTCCTTTTGTTAGCTTGCTGGACTTTTCATTTTATTTTATTTGTCATAATTGCAGTATCAATACTGTCAGTAAAATGCATGAATATTAAAGTTTATAATTTGATGCATTTTAGCAAATGTAGAAATACTGGCTACATGAGAGAAATTGTGTCCCCCAAGAAGATATATTAAAGTTCTAATTCCCATTGCTCGATGACTTAGGATATAGAAAAAGTAAATAACCACAAGCACAATTAAGATATAGAAACTTTCCATTGTCCCAGACACTTCAGTTATGTCCCTTCCAGCCAAACCTCATGCCACCCAGCACCCCACCCCAGACCAAGTCCAAAGGCTTTCTTCATTTCTTTCACCATAGACAAGTTTTACATGTTCTTGAACTTCGTATAAGAGGAATTATATAGTTTGACTCTTATGTTTGCCTTTCATTGTTATTTACCCACGTTGCATTCATTTATTTATTTATGGTTATCCATTCTTTTGTTGATGGGCATTTGAGTTGTTTCCAGTATTTTTCACTCTTATGAATAAACCTGCAGTCAATATTATTGTATAAATCTTTCCTATAAACATGTTTTCACATACATGGATTAAATATCTAGGAGAGAAATTGATGATTATAAAGTCAGTACCTATTTAACATTATAAGATTATCATACAGTAATTTTGCTCACTATAAAGTTTTTGCCTTTTTATTATTGAGTCGGAGTATTTCCTTTTTTATTTTTTATTTTTAATTTCAGCATATTACGGGGTGCAAATGTTTAGGTTACTTATATTGCCTTTGCCCCACCTGAGTCAGAGCTTGAAGCATGTCCTTCCCCCAGATGGCGCACACCACACACATTAGGTGTGCATATACCCAGCCCCCTCTCCCATCCCATCTGCCCGACACCTGATGAATATTACAACTATATGTGTACATAAGTGTTGATAGGTTAATACCAATTTGATGGTGAGTACATGTGGTGCTTCTTTTTCCATTTTTGTGATATTTCACTTAGTAGAAAGGGCTCCAGATGTATCCAGGATAATACAAGAGGTGCTAGATCACCATTGTTTTTTGTGGCTGAGTAGAACTCCTTGGTATACACATATGACATTTTATTGATCCACTCATGTATCTTGGGCACTTGGGTTGTTTCCACATCTTTGCAATTGTGAATTGTGTTGCTATAAACATTCTAGTGCAGATATCTTTTTTATGGAATGTCTTTTGTTCTTTTGGGTAGATGCCCAGTAATGGGATTGCTGGATCAGATGGTAGATCTACTTGTATCTCTTTGAGGCATCTCCACATTGCTTTCCACAGAAGTTGTACTAGTTTGCAGTTCCACCAGCAATGTATGAGTATTTCTATCTCTCTGCATCCACACCAACATTTGTTGTTTTGGAACTTTTTGATAAAAGCCATTCTCACTGGAGTTAAGTGATATCTCATTGTGGTATTGATTTGCATTTCCCTGATGATTAGAGATGTTGAGCATTTTTTCATATGTTTGTTGATCATGTGTCTATATTCTTTTGAAAAGTTTCTGTTCATGACCTTTGCCCACTTTTTGATAAGGTCGTTTGATTTTTTTTCTCTTGCCCATTTTCCTGACTTCTATATAAATTCTAGTTTTCAGCCCTTTATCAGATGTGTATCATGTGAATATTTTCTCCCATTCTGTAGGTTGTCTGTTTACTCTCATGATAGTTTCCTTGGCTGTGCAGAAGCTTTTTAATTTGATCAGGTCCCATTTGTTTATTTACTTTTGCTGCTGTGATTGCTTTTGGGTCTTTTTCATAAAAAAATTTGTTGAAATTTCTATACTATCTGAAGTAATCTACAGATTCAATGCCATCCCTATTAAAATACCAACATCATTTTTTGCAGATCCAGAAAAAATAATTCTACTCTTCATATGGAAGCAGAGAAGACCCTGTATAGCAAAAGAAATCTTAAGCAAAAAGAACAAATTGGGAGGCATCAAGTTAACAGACTTCAAGCTACACTACAAGGCTATAGTAACTAAAAGAGCATGCACTGGCACAAGAGCAGAGACAGAGACCAATGGAACAGAACTGAGAACCCAGATATGAAACCATCCTCATATAGCCATCTATTCTTTGACAAAGCAGAAAAAACATACACTGGGGAAAAGAATCCTTATTCAACAAATGGCACTGGGAAAATGGATAGCCACATGTAGAATACTGAAACAGGATCCACACCTCTCACCTCTCATGGTGGATAACAGACTTAAACCTAAGGCATGAAATTATAAGAATTCTAGAAGAAAACGTTGGAAAAACTCTTATATACATTGGCCAAAGTATTCTTTATATACTAAGAATACAAGTTTATTGACAGATATATGATTATAAGTTATTTCATTCAATCTGTGGCTTATCTTTTCAAAGTGGACTTTTAAAATGAGCTGATGTTTTCATTTTTGATGAGGTACAGTTTGGGTTTATTTAATGCTTCTCTTTTATTTTTGTATTATTAATTTTTATGGGTACATAATAGTTGTACATATTTATGGGGTATGTGTGATATTTTGATACTTGCATACAATGTGTAGTGATCAAATCAGGGTGATTAGGAGATCCATAACTTAAAACACTTATGATTTTTTGTGTTGGGAATATTCCAAATCCACCGTCTAGTTATTTAGAAATAAACAATAAATTATTGTTAACTATAGTCACCCTATTGTGCTACAAAACACTAGATCTTATTTCCACTATTCCTACCACCTAATGTATTTTGTACTCATTAGCCAACCCCTCCTTGTCCCCCACCCCAGCTACCCTTCCCAGCCTCAAGTAAACATCATCCTGTTTTCTACCTCCATGAGATCAACTTTTTTTAGCTTCCACATATGAATGAAAACATGTGATAATTATCTTTCCGTGCCTAGCTTATTTCACTTGGCATAATGTCCTCTACTTTCATTCATGTTGTTGCAAATTACAAGATTTCATTCTCTTTATGGGTGAAAAATATTCCATGTGTTTATGTGCCACATTTTCATTATCCACTCATCCACTGATGGACACTTAAGTTGATTCCGTATCTTGGCTATTGTGAATAGTGCTGCAATAAACATGGGAATGCAGATATCTCTTCAGTGTACTGATTTCCTCTCTTTTGGAGATAGACACAGCAGTGAGATTGCTGGATCATATGGTAGTTCTATTTTTAATTTTTTGAGGAATCTCCATTCTGTTTTCCATAGTGCTTGTACTAATTTACTATTCATTTCTTTTATTGTTATTATCTCTTGAACTCTAAGAAAACTTTGCCTACACAAAGATATTCCCTATATCTTCTTCCAGGAATTTTAGAATATTAGCTTTTACATTTAGCATTGTAATCTATCTTGAGTTATGCGTATGGTGTGACATATGGTTTGAGACTCATTTTCTTCATATAGATATGCATGGTTTCCTATCGTCATTGAAAACACTTTGCATTATCCATTGAGTTGCTGTGACACTTTAATCAAAGGTCACTTGGCAATATTCTGAACTCTTCATCTCATCTATTTGTAGCCTCTCTTAAAATCTATTGATTTATTTGCCTATGTCTATATTGATAACACACATTCTTAATTCCTCTAAGTAATACTTATAGTAAGTTTTACAATTAAGTAATGTAAGTTCACCTACCTTGTTCTTTTTTTTTTCAAGATAAATTTTACTGTCAGCTTATCAATTTCTATAAAAATCTCACTGGAATTTTTATTGGAATTTCACTGAATCTATAGATTAATTTTTAGAAGACTGATGTCTATATTGAGTCTTTCAGCCCATGAGCATAGCATATAACTTCATTAATTTAGAGTTTTAAAAAAAATGTTGAAGCAAGATATTCTTGCTTTCAGCATATAGATCTTGTACATCTATTGTTAAATTTATTCCTAGGTATTTTACATTTTTAATGTTATCTTAAATGGTATTTTTAAAATTTATTTTTCCAAGTGTTAGTTATAGGTATATAAAAATATATCTCATATTTGTGCATTGACATTTTATTCTGAGATCTTCCTTAATTCACTTCCTGTGGATTTTGTCAAAACACAGCTTTATTTCTTTTATCCTAGTTTTTATGTCTTTCATCTTTATATTTTCTTGCCCTGTTGTACTAGCTAGAACCTCCAATAAAATATCCTTTGTTATTTCTTATAATGGAAGTTCGCTCTTATTGAATTTTCTCATTATTTATTTATCCAAAAATTGTCTATTTTCAAAAATTGTCTTTTTTACCTTTTCTTAAGAAGATGCAGTTTTTTCGATATACAATTATAGTATGAAACTTTTTTTTGACTCTCAGCACTTTAAAGTTGTTATTCTACTATATTGTGCCTCACATTGTTTCTGATGAAAAATTAGACATTATTATTATTGATGTTCTCCTATTTTTGATATGCCTTTTTCCCCTCTGGCTAATTTTAGAAATTTCTCTTCATCTTGGCTTTTAGCCACTTGGCAATGATATGCTTTGGTGCTGTTTATTGATTGTTTGGGACTCACAGAAACTCTATAATGCTTCAGAAAGAAATTGCACCATTTCTAATGCTTATCCCTTTGTATTATTCTAGACTAGAAATTGTAACAAAAAGATACGAATAAATGTACATTTTTTGAAAGGTAGGAGGAGAGTAGAACACCTAGCCATGTAATTGCCAGGTATCTGAGTAAGTTCCCAGGCACCCTGTCACTAGGACCTCTAGAGTGAGTCTCCAATCTAAAGAATTGTGTTATGGCTCTAGGCTCAAAGAGGCTCTTTCTATTACCACTTCTTAGGTTTCTAAAAATTCCCTGTCTTTCAGCTATCTTGAATAATCATAAATCCTGCAGTGCAAAGAGTTTGTAAGGCGAAAAGAGCTCAGTAAACCTTTATCCATGGTATCTGTTACTAGAGGCACAATGTTTGCTGGCTCTTCTCTTGGTTTCTGACTTAGCGTCCAGTCTCTGTTCTACCTTGAGGTCACAGTTACTTCTCCACAGTACTTTTCTACCCATAGCAATGTATACCTATCCTACCTTCCATACCCTCATATTCCTGATGTGTAAATACAAACACACACACACAGACATATATATACACACACACACACATGCATGCACACATATATCATTCTTTCAATTAATTCTATAGAAGCTATTAATGACTGGTAGTTGTTTATGACATTTAATCCCCAAGCTGAGTGGACCATAGGCTGTCATATGTCATCTGTATTCCCTTGATTCAATGCAGTCAACTCCATCCCATTTCTGACTCTCAGCACCTGCATTTCTTTGCCTGAACCTTATTCTATGGCTTCCAAAACCTATCCCATACATACATACAACATTCTGAAAGTTCCAGATATATATGTGCCGTCCTCTCCCTAAGAGCAAATCTCAATAAATAGTTGAAGGGAACTGCTGTATGAACACACAGCATCTTTGTTGAGGAGGACTCTGAGGCAGGCATTCCACCTCTGCTTCCCAGAGATTTTCAGAGGGATTAAGTTCCAGTTGTTCCAGTGGCAGGTTGTTTAATACCACACTTTTTTTTTCTTTTTTTATTTCAGCATATTATGGGGGTACAAATGTTTAGGTTACATATATTGCCCTTGCCCCACCTGAGTCAGAGCTTCAAGCGTGTCCATCCCCCAGACAGTGCCCATCGCAACCATTACGTGTGTATATATCCATCCCCTTCACCCCCTTCCCGTCTGCCCAACACCCAATGAATGTTATTGCTATATGTGCACTTAAGTGTTGATCAGTTAATACTAATTTGATGGTGAGTACATGTGGTGCTTATTTTTCCATTCTTGGGATACTTCACTTAATAGAGTGGGTTCCAGCTCTATCCAGGAAAATACAAGAGGTGCTATAGCATGATTGTTTCTTATAGCTGAATAGTACTCCATGGTGTACATATACCACATTTTATT
>VBSM01002608.1:91668595-91707781 GCA_008086735.1 Cheirogaleus medius
ATTGTGCCACTATAAACATTCAAGTGCAGATGTCTTTTTTAGAGAATGTCTTTTTTTCCTTTGGATAGATGTCCAGTAAGGGGATTGCTGAATCAAATGGTAGATCTACTTGTATCTCTTTGAGGTATCTCCACATTGCTTTCCACAATAGGAGTGATCCTATCTCTCCACATCCATACCAACATTAATTGTTTGGGACTTTTTGATAAAGACCTTTCTCATTGGAGATAAGTGATATCTCATTGTGGTTTTGATTTGCATTTCCCTGATGATTAAAGATGTTGAGCATTTTTTCATGTGTTTCTTGGCCATTAGTCTATCTTCTTATGAAAAAGAAAATACAAGCTCACCCACAGAATATGCCCTGGAAGCCCTGATGCCTCTGAGGATCTGCTCTTTCTTTCCCCTCTAATTCTCTCTTATGTTTTAAGGTCAATTGATTTAAGTCTTGGGTCCCTATCTAATGATGTCAATCCACAAAAATTTAAAAGAATTGTGGACCCTTAAAATAAAAGGAGGCTGCAAAAGTCAACATCTTTGTTCTTGATATGAAATTGACAGAAGGCTGCCAACCCATTTGATCAGAGTCAAGCAGGAGCTTAGTAACAGGATGTGAAATAGAATCTAGGTTTCCTCAACATCTGTCTGATAAGCAAATAGAATATTGGGCCTAAAAGTGTCTTGTAAAATACAGTAAAAATACAATAAAAATTTATTAAAGAATCTGAGGACAATTTATACATTTATTTAATAAATATTTTGACTGGTTATTGTATGCTAGGTGCTGTTTTAGCTACAGCAAGAAACAAAATAGAAAAATATCTCCACTTTCATGGAACTTACATTTTAGTGAGACAGATAATAACAAGCCTAGAATAAATAGAGAACATGATATGTCAGATATGTTAAATGTCACAGTGAAAGAGCAAGCAGAGAAAGGGGATAGGGAACCCATGAAGTGGTAATGAGAATTATGTTTTATGATGGTTGCTTAGGAAAAGCCTCACTCATGTGATTTCATCTGAGCAAAGACAAATTCGTTTCATGCTACTCTACCTGCATGGAATGGTCTTTCCTCATCCTCTCCTGACCAGTTGCCACTCATTACCAGTGACCCTCTCTCAACAAGAACTTTTGGAACCTATTATCAATCTGAACAAGGTGCTCTGCTAGTCATGTACTGTTTTGATCAATTATACCCATCACAATTTGAAACTGTATACTCGTGTATTTGTTAGCCTCTCCATCTCCCCAACTAATTTATCATCCTTATGAAGTTTAGGGATAATATGTGTTTTTACAGCATTACATCACCAGCTCTCAGACTAGTTATTGGTCATAGTAGTCTTCAAGTATTTGTGTAATGAATGGATGGGTGGAAGGATAGATAGAAGGATGGGTGGTTGGATGGATGGATGGATAAATGGATGAGAGGATAGATAGATGAGTAGATAGAGCAGAAGTTTGTAGAAATGTAGAACAGATGTGGTTGATAGTCTCCAAAGATGGTGCCATTATTTCCTTCCCTCCCTATAAAGGCAAGCTGTAGCTGACATGAAAGTGGAGTCTAATTCTCAACACTTCCATTATGGGTAGGACTTCTTGACTCACTTAATCAATAGGGCATGGCAGAAATGACATTTTGGAACTTCTGAGGCATGACTTAAGTGTTGAAGCATCTTCCTACATCTCTTAGAATACTTGGTCTTGGAGAATCCTGCTGCTATCTGAGAAATCTGACTACCTTGAGACTTTCAAATGGAGAGGTCACATAAAAAGAGAGAAACTCAACCAGCTCCCATGTCTCTCTCAGCCCCAATGTCAGACTCCAGTCCCAGCTCTCACCTGTTTACAACTGCATGAGAGAATTCAAGCAAGAACTGTTCTGCTGAGCCCAATTATCCACGGAACTATAGGAGACACAAATTGTTGTTTTAAACCACTAAGTTTTTTGTAACCGGAGAGTGAATAATTGGAACATCTAAAAAAGTAACATATCGAGAAACTTACATTGTCATTTGAAACATGCAACCACCATCGATATAGGAAATGTGGATGTGAATGGATCCATTTTATATACTTAAAAAAATGAAAATTACAGAAGTCAATTGACGGCCAGAAAATGGTATAACTAGGCCTCGAATTTGGGCCTAGAATAAAAAGAGAGTCAAGAGATAGAAAAGAGGATGAGATAAAATCAAAAGGCTTTATACCTTATACTTTCAATATGCATATTCTTTTCTCCAATCTTTCTTAATGGACTTAGCTGAAGCCAAGAATATATAATACAAGTGGTCTTCACTGAGATAAATATTTTTTAATCCCCTGCCCATGCCCCAGGATTGTATGTGTGCTATGATTAAAAATAAAATAAAATAAAGTCCTCTGTGCCTGGAATAACAATAGCCTCTGTCCTCCGACTCTTCATAGCATCTGGAAAATATGTCTTCAAACTCTTGGGTCCTTCTAGCTGTTTTTGGACGAGATCCAATCATTTAGTAACTACCAAGAAGACCAATAGAGCAAAAAGTTCAAAGCTACTTCCGGTTAATTAGCCCAGGCAGTTTTGAGGGTCCCAGCTGTGCAATTCATTTTCATGTGCAGTATCTCCAATTAGGCCAACTCTGCCTGAAATTTCTGGAGCTACAACTTGGTAATCAGTGGAGAGAGGCACCAAGCTAACTTAAGGTCAAGAGAGACTTTCTTTTGTGGTTCCCTCAAGACAGCACTTCCAAATCACTTACCAGAGTAAAAACTATATTTCATATACTTTATGAAAATAAATGTTCAGTCCTTGAAAGGGATGTATCAATGATTAAATATCTGAGCAATTCTCTTTATGCTATAGCCTAAAGGAATATCCGGTAGTTTCTACCCCTGACTTGTCTTAGCCCTCTTCTCATATTTTGAAATAAACTGCCCATCAAGTGACAGTCCACCTTTCCCAGATAATTTGGTCAAAAATCCATGTTGGATTTCTGACCAAGGAATCCATTTAAAACTAAGTGCCTGCCATGTAAATGCTATTTTATATGGAAAGTGATCTTGCTTCCTGCATAAACTACATATAAGACCCATTGGTCAGAGTGCCTGCCATGCCAACAGCTCCTTTGAAGGGAATGCCCCACCCACAGGACCTGAAGACAAGGACGATGCCAAAAGACATGGCTGATTGACCAGGGCAGCCAATCCTTGAGCCAGCCAGTGCCCTGTCATCTTGCATCCAAGTGGAAAATCAGGCTGAGCCAATCCAATCCTTTCTCTCTCTGGAATTCAAGCAGAAACATTGAGCAAAAGCAGCAGTAGCAGTAGCAGCAGCTGCTCAAAGCCATAGCAGAGTGAGGGGTGAGAGAGACACGCTGGGTCTCAAGTGAGCCAAAGTGATGAGCAGCCTGTAACAGATGAATAAAGAGTGCAAAAAGACAGCTGGTAGCAAGAGGAAGTTAAAGCAGATGTGAAATGTGAAGTGCAGTCACCCTGAGAAGGTGAGTGAAACCATGTAGGCAGGAAAAGACAGAGTAGCTAGTCTGTGGACACCCTTGGCTTTGAAGACCCCTTAGCCTTCTAGATCTCCAGCCATTCTAGTCCTTAAGCATCCTTGCAACTTCCTTTCACTTAAAGTGGCTGGAGCACTGTAGCAATGTGCTTTGGAGTAAAGGCTTCTTGGACCCCACCTTAAAGTTTAGGAAAGGCTGCTGTGTAATCTGGAGGTGACCTCCTCCGGGCAAGGCATACAGAATTGTGTCCTTCCAAGAGGACCTTGTACAAATGCTCCCCAGTGGGCAACAGAACTGAGGAGGTAAGAATCTGGCCCAACTCAAGGTTCACATTTGAAAAGTGTAAAAACTGTGTGGGCAAAATTAAGCTTGAACTATTATACTATAAAATGCTGAGCCATGTTTCCGGCTTTCTGAAGTCTGCTCCATGTTTCAACCAGAAACCACTGAAACACTCTTGCTTGGGCAGCTTCTGGGTGCTTTGTAGCATGTTTCCCCATCCCACCTCCACACCCAGCAACCACCCCTGCAGGTCCTTGTCTGGCTCTTGCTAACCAAGATTCTTCACACCTAACCTTCCTCCTCCTTATACTTCTCTACAGGCCCAAGGACAGGGACTTTTTCATTGTTTTGTTTTATTTTTTTTTTATCTACAACTTCCTGAAACCAATTTAAATTCTTTCTTACCTTCTTTTTTTGCCCTAAATGAATAGCAGCCTTGCTTTTACCTTACCATAAAAGCAATATATGTTTATTGTAGATAATCTGAAAAATAAAGAAGAAATGACAAAAGAAATAATATTTCCAACCTAGAGACAACCAATATTAACATTTTAATATACTTTTCTGACTTATTTTTTCTATGAATATATTTACTTGCAGATGTAAAATCTGATATTTTTGAATTACATATAGTCTGATATTTTCCCTTAACATTATTTTATGAATATTTTAGATTATCATTAAATTTCTTCAAAGACATTATTTTAAAGTTGCTGCAGAACACCCTACCAGATGAAAAGACAATGATTTACTCAACCAGTTCCCTGTGTTTTGTACATTTAGTATTTCAATGTATCAGCAATCATAGTTCTTCCAGAGCAGTTTGTATTGCAATATTGGTTCTCATCACAGTACAGATGGCAAGTGCAACAGATGATGTGGAGCGTCTGGGGTAAGAGTGACCTCTGCAACCAGCCTGCCTGCAGTTAATCCAGCTGAGCCATTTACAAGTATATGAACTTGGGCTAGTTGCTGAACACCCTGCACTTTAGCTTCCTCTTCTCTGAAATGGGGATAATAAAAGTCCTTCCTTCACAGGATGTTGAGAGGCTTAAATGACCCAAAACCTACAAACTGCTTACAAAATTGCCTGGCACATTAAGCTGTTGTCATTATTATAGAACTGTTAGGGGGAGAAACTATCCCTATTTCTGATGTTGGCTTCCATCAACCAAGGATGGACCCCTTTAGTAGGACCTCTGGTCTCCATCACATCCTTCCACTCCCGGACTATTCTTCAAGAGAACAGGTGCACCTCTCTTGGTGGTGACTTTGGAAGAAGAAATGAGTATGTGCAGTGCAGTGAGATGAATAGTGGCTCCCAAACAAGATATGTCCAAATCTTAATTCTTGGAACCTACAAAAGTTACCCTATTTAGCAAAATGTTTTTGCCAACATAATTAATTTAAAGATCTTGAAATGAGATCATTTTGGATTTAAGGTGGGCCTTGTATCCAATGACAGGTGTCCTAAGAGAAAGAGGCAGAGAGATATTTGACAAAACAAAGAGAAGGTGACATGAAGACTCACGTGAAGATGGAGGTGAGATTGGGATGATGCAGCCACAAGCTAAGGAACTCCTAAAGCCACCGGAATCTTGAATAGATAAGAAACGTTTCTCCCCTAGAGGATTCAAAGGGAGCACAGCTCTACTGATGCATTGATTTCTGACTTCTGGACTCCACAACTGCAGAAAAATAAATTCCTGTTGTTTTAAGCTATTAAGTTTGTGATTATCTATTATGGCAACCTTAGGAAAGTAACACACCTAGCTTAGTGCCTTTTGCTGGGTAGTAAAGAGCCACAGAAACCACATGCTCTACTGCTCCTGATTCACATCTGAACCCTTACGTTGAGTATGGCCCCTGCATGGACAGGCCTGGAGGGTTTGGCATCACCCTTTCTGGGATGGATGAATCTTTCCAATGCTAAAGACCAACATCAGGAATCCCATTTGGCAATGGATATTCCACACTTCTTCCATTTCCGCTTTATCAGTATTAAAAGATATCTTTTGATCTCCATATGACTTACTCCTCCTTGTCTTCCTTTTGATTGTGTAGAACTCAGGAGGGAAACCCCAGTAGCTATAATAAACTTTTGTTACTTTTATCTTTAAACTCATCTCTCATACCTGCTCTTAGGGTAAGAGCAAAATTCTTTTATGCAAGGACCTAAGAATATTTAACTATTCTCACACACTCTTTCCTTTTTCCCACTTCACATTCTTTCATCTTCCTTTTGGATGATTTCTGAAGGTTACTACCCTGTCTCAGGCTCCTGTGATCTCAGCGTTGATTCTAGGTGCTTGCCTGTAGTTTGCTGTTTGAATTCATTCTCTCTTAACCTCTCAATACCTACCCAATACTGTCTTCAATTTATTCCCTCCTCTTTGGACCTGATCCAGCCTCATCTTCCTTCTTTTCCATCTTCACTTTGGAGCATTCTCAGAGCCTCACAATTGTGTGTTAATATACCCTGTGATAGTGAGCAATGTGACAATTCTGATGTGGATTCCTTTCCCATATAATGAGAAAAACATAAAATATGGTGTGATATTTTTATTGGAATTTTATGCATTGTAATTGTTATGCTCTGTTTTTCCAGCAAAATCACATTTTTTTCCACATATAAAATTTTGTATTTCCTGAGTGATCCATGCTGACAACTCCACTCTACCAACGAGCTATTGTTCTTGCTACTACTTGTCAATTAAATCACTGGATGCCTTGTAATTTTTCATAATGATTCCATATTCCTCATTTTTATTTGTTCAACTGAATTATAAAAACCAGAGAAGGTATGGTTCTTAAACCTTAGTAAGCAGAGTTTTTGTCCAGAGTTTTATGTTTTAGAGTATCCCATAAAGCACAAACATATGCATACACTATCATGTACACACATACACACATACATACATTTATTAAAGGAAAGAGGAATGGCTCTTTACTTGTGACCTGATACTTCATGCTGACACAGGACAACCCTCAACCATAAACATTCTCTTTTATTATTCATACTATTCAGGCCTCAAGGAAATGCTTCCCATATCTCTTGCCCTACGTCCTTGAAGAAGAGGTGCCTGCATCCAAATGTCTTGAAGGTTTGTGGATTGTGTCAACTGCTGACTTTGAATACATATGAGGCTTTAGAGTCCAGGGAGGACTTGAGCAGGAAGTACTGAGGCAAAAGAAAAGACATATTCCTTTCCTTCATCCATCCCATTTTTCTTTCAGATGGCATGAATGCAATAAATTATTGCATGATAAGGAATGATGCTATAGTAATGACAAGAGTCATTGGTTCTAATTCATGGTATTAGACATATGCACGCAATAGGTAGTGAGATATAACATATTTAAATAGTTCATTTTTTATTTATAACATTTAAATATTTAGCCTTATGATTTGTAGCTCTGCAGTTTTCTGCTTCCCTGGGGCTCACCAAGGAGAGAGGTGGGCCTGTCTGGAATGAGGCAATCATGTCTGATGCTCCTGGATCTGTCTTCAGGATTTAGTTCAAGATGGCTCTGCACTGGAAAGTATCAGTGCATGTTTGTCAGATGAATCAAAGATATATGTCAGAGGCTAAATCTCCTTGCAGGGATGAGAAAGTGACCTGCTTTGAGATCTACATGTAGGGAACTCGAATAGGCTTATTAGGGATGCCTTAGGCAGAAACCAATTTAACTTTAACTGCAGGGTAGTCTCAGTGGAGCCGCTCTGCAGGCAGAAACAGGGAATGGCAGCAAGAAGGATGCTTTTGAGAATTGAACTATGTTGAAGATAGGCCTGATCTGAAAAGCTGTCATTTTTCTCTTCTTCAACCAGGAATGCAAATAAAATTCCTTCCACAGAGGAAGGAAGCAGGGACTATGGGAGGTAATCACAGGGGGAGGAAAGTATAGGGGACATAAGAGACCGTCTGCAATTTACACAAGTGAGGATTTTTTCAAACCACACAGAAACACTGGTGCACACAGACCATGAGAGCTGAACTCAGACTACATGAAGCTCTACAGTCAGAGGATTCAGCCACCACCCATCAGTTAAGATCTGAGGAAAAAAGTAGTCAGCACACTGAGGTGAACTCAGAGGGATGGAGATGACACAGAAGCAGAGTGTCAGGATCCTGCAAAGAAGAATTTGGGGGTGGTAAACTTTTGTCAGTTCTTAGCCACAGTAGATATTTATGTGTGGTTCAATTCATCACAAAGGTATGATTGTTTGCAATTAACCCTGTTATCATTATGAAATCCAAAACTAAGAACTTTCTCAGGCATAAGCAAGAAAGAGGTCATGCTATCAAGAAGTTTATTAATCATAAAAATTTTTGTGCCCAGACAGGGTAATCCACAAAAATATACTTTGCACTGAATGATGGAAGAAAGAAAAATGAAATGAGAGTAGAGCAAATGCATAAAGCAAATGCTCTGCCCTAAGATCATTTAATTTGTTATATTATACAATCACAATAATACCAGGTGAAAGCTGCTATGGCCTCTGAACTGCAAATGAGTAATTTAAGGCACATAGAAGATAATTAATATGCCCAAGGTCAAATAGCCAATAAATGGCCCTGCCAGAATTCAAATTGAGAATATCTTATTTTAAAACTCTGATTCTTAGTATTTAGCATTCAATTTCTGGCCAGAGTACTAACGCATATAGTTGATTTGAGACTGTGTGCAGATGAAATTATAGATAGTGCATTAGTTTACTATTGCTGCTATGACAAATTACCAGGTGGATGAAACGAATGCAAATTTTGGTATTATCTTACAGTTCTGGAAATCAGAAGACTCTAAAGGATAATCCATTTTCTTGCTATTTTCAGCTGCTAAAAGATGCTTGCATTCCTTGGTTCATAGTACCTTCCCACATCCATCTTCAAAGCCCATCACTCCAACCTCTGCTTTTGTTATCTCATCTCTGTCTTTCTTCTGACTTTGATTTTCCTTACTACCTCTTATAAGGACTCTCACAATAATGTTGAGCCCACCTGGATAAGGTAGGATAATTTCCCTATTTCAAGATGCTTAACTTAATAACATCTGCAAAGTCTACTGTCACTATGTAAGGTAACATATTCGCAGGCTCTGAGGATTAGAGGATGGACATCTTTGGAGGCTCATTTTTCATGCTACAAATAGTTCTTTCCTGGTTGATGATGGCAGGCACATGGTGGATGCTTTGCCTTCATTGAATGCTGGCAGAGTTCAGTCTCTCCCATAAATAATGAGGGGCCAGAGTCTTCCTGGCCTACTACCCACTTGTAATTGTAATAGACAGAATCTGTATTCCTGTGACTTCCAGACAAATGCTCAGGGAGATAATGGGGAACTCACAGTAAATAACAACAGGAGATCATGGTCTTTGATTAGTCTTCTCCTGCTTCTAGATGGCCAGAGGGCCCAACCCCAAAACCCTGGCTTTGTAGAATCTATACAGCCAAGTTTCCATGCAGGCTTGCTGAAATGGTGTGAGTCTGGAAAACACACTTGATCAAAGAGATGCAGACTTCCTGGAAGGAGGGTAGAAAATTTCTGCTTTGCATCAGAAGTTACATGCAAAGTTGCATGGGCCAAACAAAGGGAAGCTAAAAGGACTCCAAATCATTTTTTCTTTTTTTTTCCACTATTTTTAGTGTTTATTGTTTTATTCACAGTCTATATTTAATTTTAAGGGCATACAAATGTTTAAGTTACATATATTGATTTGGCCCCACCCGAATCAGAGCTTCAAGCATGTCCATCCCCCAGACGGTGCACACCACACCCATTAGGTGTGAATATACACATCCCCTCCTCGCCCTCCTACCTCCTTGACACCCGATGAATGTTACTACTATATGAGCACATAACTGTTGGTCAATTAATACCAATTTGATGGTAGTATATGTGGTGCCTGTTTTTCCATTCTTGTGATACTTCACTTAGTAGAATGGGCTACAGCTCTAACCAGGATAATACAAGAGGTGCTAGATCACCATTGTTTTGGGGGGCTGACTAGTACTCCGTGGTATACATATACCACATTTTATTAATCCACTCATGTATTGATGGGCACTAGGGTTGTTTCCACATCGTTGCATTTGTGAATTGTGCTGCTATAAACATTCTAGTGCAGATGTCTGTCTTTTTTATAGAATGTCTTTTTTTTCCATTGGGTAGATGCTCAGTAATGGCATTGCTGAATCAAATGGTAGTTCTACTTGTAGCTCTTTGAGATATGTCCATAGTACTTTCCACAGAGGCTCAACTAGTTTGCAGTCCCACCAGCAGTGTAGGAGTGTTCCTATCTCTCCACATCCATGCCAACATTTATTGTTTTGGAACTTTTTGACAAAAGTCACTCTTACTGGAGTTAAGTAATATCTCACTGTGGTTTTGATTTGCATTTCTCTGATGATTAGAGATGTTGAGCATTTTTTTCATATGTTTGTTGGCCATGAGTTTATCTTCTTTTGAAAAGTTTCTATTCATGTCCTTTGCCCACTTTTTAATGGGTTTGTTTGATTTTTTCTCACTGATTTTCCTGAGTTCTATAAAGATTCTAGTTATCAGCCCTTGATCAGATGTGTAGCATGCAAATATTTTCTCCCTTTCTGTAGGTTGTGCGTTTGCTCTTGTGATAGTTTCCTTGCCTGTGCAGAAGCTTTGTAATTTGATCAAGTCTCATTTATTTATTTTTGTTGTTGCTGTGATTGCCTTTGGGGTCTTCTTCATAAATTCTTTGCCTAGGCCAATGTGTGTAAGAGTTTTTCCAACATTTTCTTCAAGAATTCTTGTAGTTTTATGCCTTCAGTTTAAGTCTGTTATCCACTGTGAGTTGATTTTTGTGAGAGGTGAGAGGTGCAGGTCCTGTTTCAGTCTTCTACATGTGGCTATCCAAGTTTCCCAGCAGCATTTATTGAATAAGGATTCTTTTCTCCAATGTATGTTTTTTTTCTGTTTTATCAAATATCAGATGGCTATATAAGAATGGTTTTATATCTGGAATCTCAGTTCTATTCTATTGTTTTATGTCTCTGTTCTTGTGTTATTGACATGCTGTTTTAGTTACTATAGCCTTGTAGCATAGTTTGAAGTCTACTAAAGTGATGCCTCCCAATAAACAAATTCAGGAAAGTCTTGGGTTACAAAATCAATGAATGTAAATCAGTAGCATTCCTATATGCCAACAACAGTCAAACTTAGAACCAAATCAAAGACTCAATACCCTTCACAATAGCAACAAAGAAAATAAAATACCCAGGAATAAGTTTAACTAAGTAGGTGAAAGACCTCTACAGGAAGAATTACAAAACATTAAGGAATTAAATAGCAGAGGAATTAACAGGTGGAAAACCATACTATGCTCATGGATCAGCAGAATCAGTATTGTTAAAATGTCCATTTTACCCAAAGTGATCTACAGATTCAATGCAGTCTCTATTAAAATATCAACACCATATTTCACAGTCTAGAAAAAATAATTCTATGCTTTGTATGGAACCAGATATGACTCCATATAGCAAAAGCAATCTTAAGCAATTTTTCTTCATTTACCCTCAGATATGCATCTCTTGGTAGCTCTATAAATACCTTACTCATTCTGGGTTTCCACTTCTTCTGAAAATTAGAAATGACAGATAATACTCTAGCACAGATTGCTGGAGGATTGAATCGCATACAATTTACAAAGAGAGTTCATTCCAGTGCTTGACATGTAGCTCAAAACAGTGGTAGCCTCACTGTGGCTCAATGGAGCATCCAGATTGCTTCACAGACTGGTTATGTAACCTCTGGCTCTGTTTCTAGAAGCATTGTCTTCCTTCACTGAATTATGAAATAATAAATACTTACCTAATAAGTTTATGAAAATTAAATAATATTTCAGAGGTTACAATGCAAATGTTATGGCCCATGTACTACCAGATTGAAACCAGTGGTTGATGCAGCACATGAAAGATTAAAGACATACTTTATAAATCTAATACCTTTTGGTGTTAATGAATGAATGTGTACTGGTGAGTACATTCATCAATGAGTGATTACGTTGATGATGTTTGTCTCTGTTTTGTGCTTGTTTTCTAGGTCTCCTGTTCTGTCACATCTCCTTTTCTTTTCTCCATCTATTTAAACATAGGATCTTCACAATATACCTCAAGTCTCTCCTCTCAGCTTCTTATTGTCAGCCATCTTGTCCTCCATGCCTTGGATTTTAGCCCTCAGGTCACATTAGCTCATGTTTTCCTGTAAACAAGTCATCTATCATGTTCTGGACAAAACTGAGGATGCCTCCCTGACTGTGTTCTCATCAGAGCTCTCCAATATTGAGGCACTTCATTCTGCTCTGAGATCAAGGTTGTCTTCTAGAAGTAAGTTGGCACTGGCCTTCCTGCAGGGTTCTTAGTTTGGGTTTGCCCAGGAGCAGAATCATCAACAGAATACAGGTGCAAGTAGAAAACAGAAGCAGGGGAACAGAGAAGTGAAACTAGAAAAGAAAGCAGGAACTAAAGGTTTTGTTATTATTGTGGCTACGGGAAAATTCTAGAACAGTATCAAACATGTGCCTCAGAGTTAGCCCACCTGTGGGGCTAGTGAGCTATGGTATTTCTACACAAAATCCTGCCCTCTGTGTGTCTTTGCCTAAAGACTTCTGGGGGAGTGGGCAGGGGTTCTCCAGTATTTTTCATCAGCCACTTGATGAGCAAAGTGAACTTAAGAATTTAAGAAAAGAAATCAAGGCTGGCAGCTGGACATGCCTGAGGGCAAGGTATGTGGGAGGAGCACCCACAACCTTGCCACAGAGTTCTAGTCCATAAAACTGGAATCAAGTAACTCTGGACAAGACCCTACCTTTACCACACTCTGTATAAAATCAAATTACTCACTTTCTCTCTAAACCTAACTACCTTCTTAACAAATGGAGATTATAATACCTACCTCTTGGAATTGCTGTAAAGATTAAACAAAATAATAAAATTAGTCTTTAAGTGACCTAGGAACTAAAGTAGTTATCGTTATTATTATTATTAAGCTAGTATTAGTACAACACAATAGTCTGCACACATAAATGCCTAATAAATATTTACCGAAACTAAATTCATATAGAATGACTTTCTATTAAAAAAAAACCCTGTAAAATACATTAACTCAAATTTTCCGTGTTTGTACTTTTCTGCCATCCTACCCAGAATGACAGAAAACTACAGATGTTATTGAAAATAATTTTTCAAACATCAGGGATATGTTTTAATATATATTAACAGAATGACCTTGCTTTCCAGCACTCCACAGAAAATAAACTAATTAGAAGGAAGGAAAGAACATGAAAAGAAAAATATTCTTCAAATAGGACATGAAAAGAGAGCTATTCTTCAAATATTTATAGGGTTTTGGCCCCAGAGTTTTCCATGTTTTCATCTCAATTCAATAGCTTCAGGAAGCTGGGGGCAGGGAGGGCACAAGTTGTCACACAGATGGGGAGGACATGCAGAGAACGCTAGGTTGCACGGACTTTGCATGATGCCGAGAGGGACAGTAGGTTCACTCTGCCTCCTCTCTCCGGGTGTCAGACGCTGGTCAGTGAGAAGGGACAAGAAATGTACAAAGATTCCTAATGTGAAAGACTTGGAAGGCATAAAGATTTTGAAAAATGAAGAAGAGACTCTTGGGTGTCCTAATAATTCCAGTTCCTTAGGTCAAAAGCCACAGAAGTTGCATGTCCAGGGAAGGATACCAGAAGGTGTCAGAGAATGACCTTTAGATCTGAGACTTGGAAAGGGCTCTCTAGACCTCTCCACAGGGACAGGGTGTTCTCTCTGAGCAGGTTGCTGTCATTATTGTGACTTAGCTCCATGTGACATTCCCAGGAGACAGCGTCTGCGTGACCCAAGTGGGGACATACGGCTCTGTTCTGGGTCCGTCAGCAGTGGTGAGGGACAGAATCTCATGGCACAGATGTGGCCACTCTCAGAGTGGCAGCCGAGCCTCCTGGGAATTAGTGTGGGTGCTGCTCTCTCTTGAGCTCTTAGTCTTTTCCTTGTCGGGCCCAGGCAGAATTAGAGGAGGGCTGAGCTGAAGCTTTCTTTCATTTGAGAAGTCTCTTTGACTCTAAAAACTCAAAACAGTGTAGGACAGGGCCCAAGACAGAGGGAGCAGAGAGCTGGTGGCTTTAAGGAAGTCAGGTAAAGGGATGAAACACCAAATTTGTTTTCTGAGTGATACACACTAATCCACGTAGGATCATGAAGTTGAAATTCGGAACAGAAGTAAAGAAAAAGAGAGCTAAAATAAATAATTCAAATACATTTGAAACATAAGAAAACTTTCACCTATGTCATATCATTGAATCCTAATAGTGCTCTGATGATAAGGGGTCAATAGTTCATTTTATAAAAAAGAGGAAAGCGATGCTGTAATCAGACAGATGTGGGGGTATTCATTTATTTATCTTTATGCTTTTTTACTTCAAAGTATTATGGGGGCACACATGTTTTTGGTTACATGGATTGCTTTTATAAAGCTTGAATCAGGGTTAAAAGTGTGCCTGTCACCTAGACAGTGTTCACTGTATCTGTTAGGTAGGTTTTCATCCATCCCCTCCTTCCCACTCCTCCGCTGCTTGATTTCCTTTGAGATTTACTTCCCTCTATGCACATGTGTGCTCATCAGTTAGTTCCCATTTAATAGTGACTACATGTGGTGTTTGTTTTTCCATTCTTTAGATACTTCACTAAGGACAATGGTCTCCAATTCCATCCAAATTTTTGCAAAAGGCATTAAGTCATCCTTCTTCACTGCTGAATAGTATTCCATGGTATACGTACGCCACATTTTGTTAACCCACTCATGAATTGATGGGTATTTGGGTTGATTCTACATCTTTGCAATTGTGAATTGTGCTACAATAAACATTCATGTGCACGTGTCTTTTTGATAAAAATGATTTCTTTTCCTTTGGGTAAATACCCAGTAGTGTGATTGCTGAATTAAATGGTAGGACAACTTTTAGTTTTTTGAGGAATCTCCATACTGTTTTCTATATGGGTTGTACTAATTTACAGTCCCCGTCAACAGTGTATGAATGTTCCTTTCTCTCTGCATCCACGCCAGCATCTATTGTTTTTGGACTTTTTAAGAAAAGGTATTCTGACTGGGGTAAGGTGTTATCTCACTGTGGTTTTTATTTGCATTTCCCTGATGATCAGTGACATTGAGCATTTTTTTCATATGTTTATTGGCCATTTGTCTATCTGCTTTTGAAAAGCTTCTGTTCATGTCTTTGCCACTTTTTGGGGAAGGGGTTGTTTGATTTTTTTCCAATTAAAGGAAGTAAAACATGAAACATTGTGGGAATGATATGAGCCTTTACTACAGCCACTCCAACCAGAAAGCATAGCAAGTGGCCAACACCCTATGTGGGAGATCAGAGTTGGCATAAAAATATATCTGCATGTCCTTTAATTGAAGTGAAATTTACGTGCAAAAGAGTGTGCAGATCTTAATGGTAAAATTAAGTAAGTTTTGTCAAATGTATGCAGTATATCCCGATCACCATGTCCCATCATCCCAGATACATTTTTCATGGTTCTTCCCAGTCATTCCCCAACAAACACTGTTCTGCTTTCCATCAGTTCATGTAAATACACATAGATCATTTACCTTTTGGAGATGGTTTATTGTTTTTAACATAACATTTTAAAAATATCCATCCATGTTGTTACATGAATCAACTATTTTTTCTTATGTTCAAGTAGTATTCCAGTATAAGAATATGCTATCTTTTTCCTTTATCTTCTTCATAATCCATTCACTCAGTAATGGATATTTGGGTTTGAGTTTTTCCAGTTTGGAACTATTGAGAATAAAGCTGCAATCAATACTTGTTTTAATATATAGAATGTTTTCTGGGCATATGTTGTCATTACTCTTGGGTAAATATCTAGAAGTGGAATTACTGAATCATAGGGTATATGCATATTTAACTTTATAAAAAAAATCGCTAACTTTTTTTTCCCCAAAAGTGGTTATATTTAACATTCTCATCAGCAATACAAGAGACTTTCGGTTACTTCACAGTCTCACCAAGATTTGGTATTGTCCTTCATTTTAAAATTTTAGCCATTTTAGTGAATGTGAAATAGTATCTCACTTTAGTTTTAACATGTGTCCCTTTATGATAAATGAGGTTGAGCACATTTTCATGGGCTTATTGGACGTTTAGATCTCTTTGACCATATTTATTAAAATTGGTTTATTATATGTTATTGATTTGTATGAGTCCTTACATATTCTAGATACAATTTTTTTCCAAATATGTGTGTTGCAAACATTCCTCCCAGTTTGTGATTTGCTTTTTTACTTGCTTAATGGTGTCTTTTAACCAGAATATTTTTTATTTTGATTAAGTCTAATTTTATAATTTTTTAAATTATGGTTAGTGCTTTTTGTGTCATAAGAAATTTTTCTTATCTTCTCACAGTTGTGACCATAGTTTCCTATGTTTTCTTTTGGAAACTTTATAATTGTAGTTCTACATGTTATACATATGTGGAGATGAATCTAGAATTCTATACTTAGCCCAAATATCAATGCATGCATCTGCTGATTAAAGATATTTTCAAACAAGCAATCTAAAGAATGTTACCTTCTTTGAACTTTCCCATAAAAAGCTACTGGAGGATGTGCCCACCAAAACAATGAACTAAAACAAGATATCAAAAGGCATGAGGATATAATGACTTTAGATATAGAAACATGGAGGATAAAGATAAAATGCAATGTGAATCCTAAAAAAATCAGCAAAGGAAATTCCAAGGTCTCAACCTTGCACTGAGTTGGATATTAATCAGTACAGCTAGGAACAGGTCAGAAATTTCTAGGTTGCACAATACCTAATGCATTTAAATGCATTGAAAGATTTTTATAGTAAGGAGAAATGTGGGGAACATATGTGTGTCAAGTGAATAATTACAAACAAACAAATCTACAAAATATTGCACAGGAAAAATCACTATTGCTTACTGAATGGTCCAACCATCAGTATGTTTATATGCTCATAATAATTTTAATGTTACATTATGACCTAAAACAATAGAATATTTTAATAATAGGTGGAAGAAAGACTAGAAAGTGAACTGGTGGCAGATGCAAGAGAAGGGGACATAAATAGAAGATTAATACTCATTTCCCAGATGACAAAACATTACATAATGCTTAAAACTATAAAAAAAATAAATATAAAATGAATTTTGTTATATAAACATGAAGATAAGCAAAATTGGGACTGGTTGTTCTTGGGGAGATGCAAAGGGATTGTAGGATGGCCAAGGAAAATCTTTTCCACAACAGCACTTACAGAATGATAGAATGACTTTACTTTTTATATTGCATGCATGCATAGCTGATAAAAAAAAAAAACTTTAAAAGATACCTGCACATGAATGTTTATTGCAGTATAATTCACAATCACAAAGATGTGGAATCAACCCAAGTGCCCATCAATTCATGAGTGGACTAACAAACTGTGATATATGTACACCATGGAGTACTACTGAGCCATAAAAAAGATGAATTAATACCTTTTGCAACAAACTGGATGGAAATGGAGACCATTCTCCTAAGTGAAGTATCACAAGTATGGAAAAACAAACACCACATGTACTTACTGTCAAATTGGAACTAACCAATGAGCACACAAGTGCACACGGGAAGTAAAACTCAATGGAAAGCAACCAAGGTTGTCAGGGAGAGGGGATGAAGTGAGGGGAGTAAACTGACCTAATGGGTACTAGAAACACTATTTCGGGTGATGGGCACACCTATAGCCAGGACTCAAGGAACACAAAAGTGATCCATGTAACCTAAAACATTTGTACCTCCTCAATATTTTGCAATTTAAAAAAAATAAATAAAAGGAAAAGATAATTATTTTTGTTTAAGAAAGTGTCCTGAATTTAACAATCTGAAACCAGCCTGATTTTAAGTGAAAACACCTCCATGGACTAGCAGTGTTTCTATAGGGTCCTATGGATCTCAGTTCCCTGCTCTGTAAAATGAGGATAATTAAACCTACTTTGCAGTTTTATAAGAATAAAGTCTAAACATTTAAACATTAAGATGCAAGCAGCAAGGTCTTCGATAAAGTATTCCTCAATGATTCTCTGAATTGAAATCATGTGACTTTTTTTAAAATGCAGATTCCTGAGTCCCACACACAATCTATAAATCCTAATCTCTGGCCTTTTGGCTCAAGTGTTTGCACATTAGGTAAAGCCTCACTTGATTATACCACCCACCATAGCTTGCTAAGTGTGATCTGGGGCATCAGACACATCTAATTTCAATCCTTCTCATGAATATAGTACAAGAAATGTGGGAAATTTCCTTAAACTCATTTGGCCTCTGTTTTCAAATTCTTTGAACAGGTGACAATGATTTATTCTGCATACAAAACCTGAGCACTGAGCCTGCCACATGGTGGGCATTCAATAAATGTGAGTTCCCTTTCCCCCATGAGTCAGCTTTGTCTCTGATATAATACTGTCTCTGTGCATTACCGAATCAGACAGTTAAAATAAAAAAAACTCCAGACATTGAATTGGATCCAGCTTCGATTGTACAAACTACCAGCAGCTGGTTATTGAGCAACTGATATGTGTCCAGCATTCTGTTAGATGCTGTGAGGAAAATTAGCATTTTAGGAACAGAAGTTTATGCCATAAGAGGTCATCTTGATAGACAGCATCAATGCAAAGACATTTCAGAACCAGAGGATGTTAAAGATGGGAGATGCCTTGCAAGATGTCTGGTTAGACATTTCCTTTACACAGACTGGGGATCTGAGAGGTTGAGAGCTCCCAAAAAATATATAGACAATAAAGGATAAATATAAGTAGACTCAGATAGAACAATTCATAGGAAGTTTTTTAAATTATCAACTGAAACATTTATATTATATGACATTAGAACTCAATATATTAAAAAGACATAAGGAAATCGTCTCTGCTTGAAGCAGTATTCAGGTGTCCAGAGTTACACCCACTTGGGCCCTCCATGGAACCTGTCAAAAACTTTCTAAATACCATGAATATAACCCATCAATAAAGAAAATGTGAGTTTATTGCTTACTGAGGTAAAAGAGAACACCATCTTTGCAAAGCTTTGGCAGTGCCTAAGAGTGGGAACTGTAAGGTCAGGATTTATTGAGAATTGCAAGTTGGGTTTAAGGAGGGTATTTCAATGTGGAGACCTGATAAAGATCGGGTAAGAGTCATGGTAAACATGTTTAGTAGATACAGCAAGTAGAGTATTTTGAGGTGAAAGACTCAAAGCATCTTAGTGTTCAAACTCTCTGTTGCTGCTTTCCATTAAAGAGAAAAATGGGTCTTTTAGGAAGTTCCTATAATAAACAATCCAACCATTTTCTTGGACAGAACAACCTCAAAAAAGTAATGTAATGAAGACGGTAGAATAGCAAAACCAAATTAATGTAGGCAGTAAAGTATGGGTTTTATTCTCAGGGTTCAGGCTGATGGTGAGGGTAGACGGCTTTGGTTCTCAAATGCTTGGGACCTTTGAAGCAGAGCCAGAAAACCTCCATTGCCCTGACCCCAGGCCTTCTCCAAGCAGTCTTCCAGGTAGCTGTGCCCAGTGCAAGGGATCCTAGCTCCTCTCTCTATAAACATTGTGAAGTCTCTTTTGTTACCTGATCTTGCACTTCACTTCCATACCTTCTCCTTAGTCTGCCTCACCTCCACCCATATCTGATGACTGATGTAGCTTCACCAACCTCCACCTTTAGACTCTGCTGTAAATATTATCATGCATGCATTTGGTCTGGCTGCATCCTTATCTGGCCACCCCAGTGACTCAACCAATCTGGCCCAGCCCCAGTCCTGGGACACAATGCTGCTGTAACTCCCTGATGCCAGAACTTTAGGGAGGCCCAATTTGACCTCCCTGGAAAGAGTTTGACAACTAGACTTCCCTACTTGTACTTGTGGGTGATAATACTTATGCTCGTACAAGGCTTGGCAAGCAGTAAGTTAGAAGAAATGTATAGAATCCTTGAAAGGCACAATTAGGAAAACAATTTGTCTTAGTCAGTTTAGGCTGCCATAAGAAAATGCCACAGACTATGTAGTTTAAATAGCAAAAATTTTCCACAGTTCTGGAGACTCGGAAGTCCAAGATCAAGATGGCTGTCAAGGGAGGTTTCATTCAAAGGCCCCTTCTCTTGACTTGTAGACAGCTGTCATCTTGATGTGTGCTCACGTGACCTCCCCTTAAAAAGAGAGAGAAAGAAAGAGAGAGAGAAGGGTGAGGGAGGAAGAGATAGAGAGAGAAAACACAGCTCTTTGTTGTCTTTTTCTTGTAAGGCCACTAATTCTATTATGAAGGTCCCATTGCATGATCTCATCTAACCCTAATTACTTCCCAAAAGCCCTATATACAAATACCATCACACTGGGGGTTAGGACTTCAACATATGCATTTTGTGGGGTCAGAAACATTCAGTCCATAACACAGTTCCAAAATATTGGTCCCTCTGCTACAGAACATAATCTTTTCTCCCACACCCTATTTATAATTTCTCTACTTGCTGCTAGACACGGGAGCATGACAAGGATGCCCTATCAAATAAATGAGTGTAACTTGGGAATAAATTGAGATTAAATCTGTCATAAAACATTCAAAGACAGTATGCAAAGTAAATTGCTTTATGAGAGTGTGACAAGCTTGAATTAGAAAACTGGCTCCGTCACTTACTAACTTTACAACCTTGAATAAATTATTTAATCTCCTTCATCCTCAGTGCCCTATCCTCATTTTAAAAATGGGATTTGAAATGCTTATCTGATAAAGTTATTATCAGGATTAGAGGTTAAAATATAATGTACCAGATCTGTTGTATGTATTCCATTTATAGTAGTTCTCATTGTGTTTACTCTTTGATGAGGCATCCACTTTACATGCCTTCATATAAATACTTGCAAGAGTAATTATCGCTGTAGTTTCTGTGTAAGTTCTATCAATGTTCCAGGTGAAGACAAAGAAAAAGGAAGAGGGAGGAGGGGAAAGGACGAAGCACGGGAGGAGAAAGAGAAAGGAGAACTCATGTTTACTGAGGTTTTACCATGTCCCAGGCAGTGCAATAAGACTGTAGCACATCTACACTCAGTGATCAGTTATCATTATCATCTCTTTTTTTGTAGATGAGAAAGGTGAAGTCCAGAGACTCAGAAGTCATTAATGCAATGTGCCATAAAATGTGCTGGATTTGTACGTATTACATCTGTTAATTCTACCCACTCTCCATGGATAGGGATTGATGTTCCTATTCTCATGCTAAGGAAACATGAGCAAAGATCAGCACATGTAGCTCAAGCTCACAAAGCAAGCCTGATGTAGCCTGGGTGTAAGCTTAGGTCTATTCTACTTTTAAATTTCACACACTGCTTTTGTAGTCCCAAGGCTTAATACTAGGAAAATGTCCAGGTGCACTTGTGGAACTGTATTTTCAAATTCACATTTTGTTGTTCTTCTTATGTGAAGCAAAAGCAAACAGTATTTGAGAAAGAGAAACATTCAGTTTGGAGAAAACACCATTATTGACCTCAAAAGCTGTGACAATATTTTATTTTAATAGCTCTTGTCCCTAAAGGACAGAAGTAGGTTACATTAAGGGGAGTCTTCCTAGAGGTAGGCGTTCAAGTTTTTATTCATTCAACTAATATGTATTCTGAGTCTCTTATATGCCAAGAATCACAATAGGTTTAGAGACATGACTTGTGGATACTTTCTAAGCCTGGCTAGGTGTTGCTTCTCTTGAAAGGAGAGAGGGCAAGGTGGACTCAGTCCATCCCAGGGGATTTACACTACCTCTCATTGCAGGTGTCCTCTGGATCAGCACTGAACTATGTCCTCTACGTGGTTTATCTTATTTAATAGTCATAAGTATCATGTGAGCACTATTTCCATTACAATAGGGTTCCTTCTTATAGACAGTTAAACTGAGAGTGCATAAGCAATATTTCCAGTGTCACACAGCTTGCAAGTGGTAGAGATGTTGTTTGAAATTAAAGCTCTTAACCACTAAGTTCCCCTGTGACAGCATATGAGATGACAGAGTGAACCAAAGATCAGCCATGGGAAGGAGTTAAGATACTTTTGGCATTAAGACTAAACCAGTGGAGTGAGTTAGGAAGCCATGCCAGGATATAAAAACCAAATCATGAACACTAACCCAAGTAAAGGCAGTGTAGAGGCAAGACCAGTTTAGAGGCATGAGACCATCACCTATAAAGATCAGGACCATCATAGATAGTGATGGCGCCAGAAAGCTGGTGTTTTCATGACACGGCTGCAGCTGCACCTTTCCCATTATAATATAGCTATGAACACCTGCAGTACATATCATACCCTTTGAAACACAGACAAACAGTGTGTTTTGCTTGTGCCTGGAGCCTTGTAAAACAATGTGCAGATGAGGCTGTTATAAATTCTCACTGTATAAAGGAGTACTGATGTCAACAAAATCTTGAGGAAGAAAATGCACCCTCTCAATAGCAACAGAGATCCACCTGTGAGAATAAGGCTTAGAGTAAGTATTCATTCAGTCATTTGTTCTCAATAAATGTTTTACGAGCCTCTACTTTGCATCAAATTTAAAAGTTTAAGACACTGGAAGTAGAAGAAAGAAAAAGGATATTCCAGCAGAAAGAGGGAGACATAGAACACACTGAAAATAAATAAAAGTATTTCTGACGATGTCAAGTGCTACGAAGGAAATAAAAATAAGTAAAGTGATAAGAAGTGACTGGGGAGATAAACTCCTTCCCACAAGTGATTAGAGAAGGCCCCTTGGAGTAGCATCTTCTGAGTTGAGGTCTGAATACCTGGAAGATGTTGGCTGCATAATGGACCATGGGAAGAGCATGCTAGGAAGAGAGGACAGCAAATCCGAATGCTTGGGACATTAAATGAGCGGGGCCTAAAGTAAAGGAAAGGGGCGACTGTTGAGTATGGAGTAGGGGGAGATGATAGGAGTTTTTAGAAAAAGGCATGAGATAGAATTAGTTGCATTTTGAGGGCCATGGCATATAGATCGGAAGCACTGTCCTGCTATTCAAGGAAATGCTCAGAGCTAAGCTGGAGAAGAGAATAGCTAGTGAGGAGTTACAGCTGAGGGGACAGACCCAGGGAGATGACAGAGTCTAAAGGAAATTCAACCACTTAGGGGAGGTGCCTCATTGTTGCTCACATCCAGACTCTTTTTGTTTTCCTTTATTTTATTTTATTTTTAGATGTCATTAGAAGACTTAGGAGGGACAGGAGAGTCTTTCACACTCTTTCTTGCTATTGCTTTCCTTCTGTCTCTGCCTCTCTCTCTCTCTCTCTCTCTCTCACACACACACACACACACACACATCTTAAACTAAAAACCAATAACAGAGAGTATATTACACCTCAGAACTATCAAAGACCTCACAGAAGCTTTAAGGTGATTATTAAAGAGTCACAGGATCAAAGTATGGAATAGTGATGACCAAGAGAAATAATATCAAAAAGAGTTCATTTAACACCAGGGCCCAAACTTTTCTGTGTTTTAGCTCATTATCAGAAAAGTGTGAGTTGAGACCCAAAATAGGTAAACAATACCCAGATAACTTGAAGAAAGACTGGAGCAGTTTGGATGGAGGATCTGTATGCTCTGAGAACAAAGAGCAGAGTAAAACCCAGTCTGCTCTCAGAAAGCTCACGGGATCATGAGAGACAATTTCAACGTGGTGTCGTGAATTCCAGGAGGAAGTGATGGCAGGTTCAGTGGGACACAACAGGATGTGCAATTAGTTCAGCCTGAAGGTTAAGGATAAAGGTTACCTTACAGTTAAAAATAATGAATGTTGATACTTACATGTTACAATACTCTGAAATTTTTACCTATGTTTTCCTTCTTCCTTCATTAATTCTCCTTTTTTTTACTCATATATCTTCATAATTTCTGAAAAATACGCATTCTAAAAAATTCCTGGTTTATTAGTGTAATCTCTGAAGTAAGAAGGATGTGATTTAAAAAACAAAGAATAACCATTTATTCATGTATGTTATAAGAGAAAATTTTTGAAAAAATTTATTTTTTTATGGAAAGGTCAGTTCACACCTTCAGCTCCAACTTCAGCTTATGAATTTCTTCTCACCAAATGAGAATGTTGCAATGAGAAAGTCAAGTGATTTAATGGAGGTTTTCTGAAGCTGCATTGACATTAAGAAGCTGGTCAGCATACTGGTCCACACCACCATGAAGAAACCATGAGTGTGTGCTTACAGCTTTTATCCAAGACAGAAGATAGTTTCTTATCTACATTTGTATGTTTGTTCAAAAACCCTGTCATATTGTTTATTCCTTCATCAGAGGGCAAGATTGAGTCAGACTCACTAGGTATGTGGCTTCAGGCAAGTTATTCTTCATACATTAGTTCCCTTATTCCTCCATTAGGAATGATGAGGATGAGGAGGAGGAGGAGAAGAAAGTAGAGGAGGAAGAGAAGGAGGAAGAAAAAGAATAAGAGGAAGAGGAAGAGAGGAGGATAAGAAGAAGAAAAGGAGGAGGAGGAGGAAGGGGAGGAGGAAGAACAACAACTTATCTATCAGGTTACAGAGTGAGTGTTAGATTGTAGTATATACGAAACACTAAATACAGTGATTCCTCAAGAAACACTATTATTATTATTATTATTCATTCATGCAACTAACATTTATTGAAACCCCACTGTGTGCAAGCTATTCTGCCACTGTAGGGGATGCAGTGATGAGTAGAGTGGCCACCATCTAGTGCAGATACGCAGATACTAATACACAGATACTAAACTCTAAGCCCTGTGGGCTATAGCCTCCTCTACTTCATCATGTTCCTGCCTCCAGCAAGCTTCTGGTCTCTTCCTCATATTTATTGATGTCATTATGCCTGAATCACAGTGCGCCCTTCCCCCCATGTCATACACTCTTCCTAGAAGCTATAAATGTCTGCTCAAACCCCTCATTCAAAACCTTGACTCCACAATTTCTTATTTCATCAGGTTCCCACCACTGCCTTCCCTACAAAACAGTGAACTCAGTATTTTACTCTTCCATCTCAACTCCCCATTCTTTCACCTCTCCACACCCTTGATCTATTTATACTCCATAGACAGAAGCTCATCCAGAGGAATATGTGGGTTTGCTTGGGATAAGCATGGACAGTCCTCATGTTCTAGTAGAGCAATTTTGTCATTTTCATGTGCACATGAATCACACAGGGATATTAATAAAACAGAGATTCTAATTCAATAGATCTGAAGTAGAGCCTGAAATTCTGCAATTCTAGAGAGTTCCCAAGTGATGCTGATACTGCCGGTCCAAGGACACACTTTGAATCACGAAGTTCTAGTATCACTGACACGTTACCATTCATTGCCACTATTCAGAGTCGAGCCCTGAGCCCTACAGATCCAGAAATATGATTTATGTTTGCATCTGAGTAAAACAAATCCCTTTTCTGTGGATGAGTCACATCGACCAAATTCATAATGTAATATCTGTGGACAGAGTGGCAAGAAAATGGTCTATAATAAAAAGCAACAATCACAAGGATTGAGATGCTTGAAGTTCATAAAGCCACCCGCTATCACTCTTGAGCTGACTTACAAGGAAAGTAAGTTAGTAATTAGGATATAGATTGGAAAGCATAGAATCAGGACAAGGACAGCCAGATAAATTGAATATGCATACAGCTCACAACTGCTTTTGTGTCCCTCAGTTCAAATTTGTTAGCAAGCCTCTGCCTCTCTGAATTTCTTTTCCCTTTGATAATGTAGCTAACAAACCCCCAACCTAACAGGTATATGCTTTCTTCACATGTGTCAGAACAGTAGAAAGTCTTCAACTGGAACACCCACTTAAAGACAGGCATGTTATTGACTGATATTTATGGAGTTTAGATATGTATACCACAAAATAATAGCAATAAGCACTAACCCTTGTTAAATATTTGTTATACACCAAGCTCAAGAGTTAGCACTTTGTACTCATGGTCTCGCTATGGTAGGTAGGTACTATTTTTATCCTATTCTATGGATGAGAAGAGAGAGGCAGAGAAAGATTTAGTAGCTATTAGAGTCAGGATTTAGACCTAGACATCCTGGCTTCCAAGACTGAGTTGTTAACCAAGAGTTGAAAAGGAGTTCACCATTATACTTTGTATAGGGTATGTGAACAGAACATGTAATGTTGGAGAAGTATATTCACTTGAAGGTATATGTTTATGTATATTTTAACATCACTTCCTTTACAAAGGTTTTTCTTACATCTTGCATCTGAAAAGCTGAAACTTTCCTAAAATCACTGTCAAATTGCAGCAGACTGATTGCTCAGCATGTGTAGGTCTAAAACCCACCCTGCTTCCTCCACATGCCATTTGAGAAGCTTTAAATTTGTGTTTCAAAGGCTTTTGTGTGACTCGAAATGTTCAGCGGGATTTTACTGAGATGGTTGAATAATGATTTGCAGAAATATGGATAGATATATAGCTATAGATAGATATAAATACAGATATCTCAATATGATAAGAGTTCAGTCAAAAATATTTACTATAATGCTACTGTGCACAGAATTCGGTGCAACAGAGTATTTAAAATAAATTAAGAAAAAAAAGATTTAGTCACAGTGTTTGAAAGACTCTTTTGCTTAAGCCACTTTGAATTAGTTTTCTGTTATCTCATAATACCAAAATCCATTTGTTAATTTAACTGAATGTTTCAGAGGATGAAGCTGAAGTTCAGATACAGCAGAACTCAGGGACTCCAATGATATCATCAGTATCAACAGCTGCCTACGAACATTCTCACACTTTGAAGTTTAAGCAGGACAGACACACAGAAAGAATTGTTTGTCAACATTTTTAAATTATATTTAATAAGAGTTGGTTGCTTAATCATAGGTTTGGTTTCCAGGTTCTGAACAAATAATGGAAAGTGAAACAGCATCCCTGTCACTTGGTTAGAGCAGGAAACAATGGAAAGTCTGGATGTGAAAATGATGTTACTTTAGGCAGAAGGGCGGGACTCCCGGAAGATAGCTTTGTCCTCCAAAGGAATCTTAATTATAGGGGAGGGAGATAAGTGGAGAGACTCAGCAAAGGAACTAAAAAAAAAGTGAGAAAGACTTTTTTTAAAGGAATCTTTTTTTTCTTGCATAAAAGGTGACAGACTAAACTAGAAGGAGCATTTGCATAATAAAACACCAGCAGAAATGAACCAGGCTAAGCAAGAGGTGTTGTGGGGCTTGCAGTCAGCAAAGGTACTCACACCTTTTAATAACTTCCAGGTTTTAGCTTGTGTCTGGATATATTGGAATCAGCATGAACGTGGAAATCAGAGAAAATCTATTCTGCAACACAACCTTTGACGATGGTCTTGAGCTTTAGGCCCCTCCCTGGATGGTGGACTTGGCTAGGTGGATGACCAAACTAAGGCATTCCACCTCTGTTTCCCAGGTCTCGCTTTTGTAAAATGTAGATGATAATGCCTATGTGAACTAAAATAAAATCTTAAGGCTCACCCCCCACCGGCTGACTGAATGGAGCCCCTCTTGGCCAAAGGAATACCCTAAAACTAAATTGCCTGCCAGGAGGAGGGGGGTCAGACATGCCTCATCATGCCCTCCTCCCTTCTTGGGGACATCCTTTGTAACCCATTAACAGGCCTAAGGGTATGTAAGACAAATCTGCAGGTCCTCAATTTACACAACAAATATATGTCCAGTGGCTTATCTCTGATAAACAGCTCCTTATGTTAAAACATTCCAAGCCTTTAGACAAGCTTCATGTCTTTAACCAATTGCAAGTCAAAGAATCTTTAAACTCACCTATAACCTGTAAGCCCCTACTTTGAGATGGCCCACCTTTTCCGGCCAAACCAATGTATGCCTTCCACGTATTGATTTATGACTTTACCTGTAACCCCTGTCTCCCTGAAATGTATGAAACCAAGGGTTCTTGGGCTTGGCTCCGAGTCATGACCCTCAAATTTGGCTCAGAATAAATCTCTTTAAAATTATTTTACAGACTTTGGCTTTTCTTTCCGTTGACACCTATCTCTGAGTTCTTCTGAAAATTAAGCTTATAATAATTAATGCAAAGGGTCTGTTATATAGTAGGTTTTAGAGGTGAGTGTCCCTGCCCCCTACCAACATTAAAAATTAAAAAGTCTTTTTCATATTGGAACTTTCAGAGTGGACTCCTCAAGGATGATGAATTCTATTAATATTTGTCTCTCAAATAAAAGAACAATTGGGGGGAAAATTGCACCCAGCCAAATCTATTTTTAAATGGATGAGAGTGGAGCGGAAAATAATGAAGAAGAATGTAGACAGATACAAAAAGGGACTGGGACCATTTTGCCTCTAATAGGTGCCACAGACAGTTCATTACTGATAAATGTAGAATAATGATGTCCTTAATGAGTCTTTTCATGCACAAATTCATCATAAAACAAGAGGATGAGGTAAAACAAAAAGTCTTTGAATAGCATTCATGCAGCAGGGAAAGCAAGGATAATTTACGTCCCAAAAAGAGCTACGAATTTAATAAAGCCTTCTGAGATTTCCTTCATTGTAGCCCAGTTTAATAGCTTTTCTTCTACTATCTCTGAGGTACATTTCAACCTGCCACACACTCTGGGCCACCTGAAAGAGTCCAGAAGAGGTAGCTCTGCTGCTTGTTCTTAGAAGCCTCTATGGCCCCTGATTAGTTATATGACCTTGAGTCACTGTGTTCTAATTTTCTCACTAGCAACATGAGGATAATAATACCTGCTCTAGCTGCTTCACACTTGGTTGGTATTGTGGGCCTCAATTGTGTCCCTTCTGAAATCCATATATTGAAGTCCCATCCCCTCAGTGGGTCAGAGTGTGACTATATTCAGTGATAAGGCCTTTAAAGAGGTAATTAAGTTGAAAGAAGTTCATTAGGGGTGGCTCTAATCGAGTACAACCTGTGTCCTTATAAGAGGAAGAGATTAGATCATGGGCACACACAGAGGCAAGACCACAAGAAGACACAGAAGAAAGACAGTCTTCTATCTACAAGCCAAGGAGAGAGGCCTCAGAAGGAATGAACCCTGCTGACACCTTGAATCGGGACTTCCCAGTCTCCAGAATGGTGAGACAATAAATTGCTATTTAACCACTTTGGGACCGCGCTCACCGGCCACGAAACCTTGCCCACAGCCGGCACTCATAGTCTGCATGATAGTTTGATTGACGACGAATCCGTTTTGTTCTTGTGTGATGAGGAAAGCTTTAAAGCACTGAAAGCTTGTTTTACTTTACAGGCAGCTTTAGGAGAATAACTATAATAACTCCTACTAAGGACTTGTTAAAAGGTCACAGATTCATAGTAACTTATTAGCTGTACGTACACACTGCAACTGCAGAGATAAAAGCAAAAGCTTTTGGCTGTCGACTAAAGTCGATGCTTGGCTGTGCGCCTTCATATCACAGCTGTCGGCTAAAGTCGACGCTCGCGTTCATCTGTGGCTGTCGACTATAGTCAACGCTGGGCTGTGCGTGTTCATCTGTGGCTGATGACTGTAGTCGACGCTGGTTCCAAAGTGGTTAAGCCCCAGCAAATGAATACAGTTTGCTGCTCAACAGTTAGGTGAAAACTTTTATGCACCTACTCCTTAAATGACACCTCACTGAGCCTGTGGCAGCCACCCAGGAGGATGTCAGACACAGATGTCATGTGCAAGTGCTTTTTGAATTCACAGTGCGAAACATGTTAAACAGTTTAGAGGTCACGACCACTGCTTTCTCCTGCTTTCTATGTACATTTCACAGAAGGTCTTTCAGTGCAATATTCCAAATAATGGACTTGGTAAATTAATGGAACAAAATTAAGTTGACCTAATTGCAAATCAGTACAACTATGATAGGCATAATTCTAAGAGGGCCCCAAATTTTCCAGTCCTTAACATATATACCCTATATAATCTCCTTTCTTTGAGAGTAGGTAAGACTGTGAATATGATATGTTAAGTTACATGGTTTAATTCGCTTATGTGTAGGGTACAGGTGACAGTAGTCACTCTCATGATAGTTTTACATTATATACAAGACTCAGTCCTACCAAAGGGTGAGATTCTCCTGCTGCCTCTGAAGGGGAAAGCCCCATGTTGTGAGAAGGCCCTTCGACCAGGATCTGAGTCGGCCTCTAAGAGCTGAGCAACCCATGGCCAACAGTGAGCAAGAAAACAGGGATGTCAGTCCTACATCCACAAGGAAGTGAATTGTGCCAACAGCCTGAATAAGCAAGGAAGAGCACCGAGAGCTTTAGACACGACTGCAGCCCTGGCAGCACCTTGATTTCAATACCTGATCCAAAGATTCAGCTAACCCCAGGCCCAGACTCCTGACCCATGGGAATTATGAAATAATAAATGTATGTTGTTGCAAGCTGCTAATTTAGATATAATTTGTGAAGGCAGAAATAGGAAACTAACACAAGGCCAAAATGCTGACCTCCCATCTTGATACACAGACATGCGCCCAAGCACACACACATGCACACGCTCCCATACACGCGCGCACACATTATTTTTAAGAAATTGTATTTTAATTAGTAGCCAGTCTTGTCCCATCCCCAAACTTTCCCTTCTTCTTTGGTAGAGGAGCAGAAAACCTGATTGAAGGATAGAAAATTCTCCCTGCTTCTCTCTGAGCATGAAAGAAAGAAAAATTTTATACCAATATTTCAAACCTGGGAACAATTTAAAATAAATGGACAGGTTGGATTATTGAATGTCCTCAAGGAAATGGATATTTATCACCAGCGTGTGTTTCATATTGAGAGATCAAATGCCACATAGACAGTCCGTAGGAAACTTGTTTTTGTAAGTAGGAAAAAAGAAAGATAAATATGAATCTTAGCTCTGCAATTTGCCATCTGAGCATTGCTAAAGTTTTTTTTTTTTTATTGCTAAAGTTTTTGATCTCTAAGTTTTGTCCTCTATAAAATGGAGACAATAATGCCTACTTCGGGAAATATTTTATTTTCTTATTGAAATAGAATCACCTATTTTTAAATTCACCATTTTAAAGTATATAATTTAGTGTTTTTTTGTACAGCTACAACATTGTGCAACCATCATCACTATCTAATTCCAGAACATTTCACCACCCCAAAAGGAATCTGAATACCCTTTAGCAATCTCCCTCCATCTCTCTGTCTCGCAGTCTCTGGAACCACTAATCTACTTTGAGTTTCTACGGACTTGTCCAGTTTTGAAATTTTGCTAATATGCAAATAGAAGCATACGACACGTAGTCTTTTGTGTCTGACTCCTGTCACTTAGCATAATGTTTTCAGGGTTCATCCACGTTGTAACCTCGTGAGATTTTTGTGATTAAAAAAAAAATTCTTAAAGCAGAGATGTTGAAACTATTTCAACCCCTTCATTTAATGCAATGTAAACATCCCTGCTCATGACATCCTTAGCTGAGTATCCTCCAAACTCTTCTTGAAAACCTCTAGGCATTGGGTACCCACTATTAAGAAAAATGACCTTCTCCTCGATAGCAAAATTCTGCCTATTGAAAAATTAGTCCTTGGACTGAAACAAAATGGACCTCCCATCAACTTCCACCAATTAGCCCTTGCTATAGGTTGAACAGTGTTCCCACAAAAAAGATATGTTGAACTCCCAACCCTCAATACCTCAGAATGTGAACTAATTTAGAAATAATCTTCATAGATGTAGTTAATTTATAGATCAAGTTAAGATGTCATTAGGGAGGGCCATATCCAATATGACTGGTGCTCATATAAATGTATGAATAGGCCTTCCTTGGTCATCCTAACTAAAGTGGTGACCTCTATCCCATGTTGCTCTTTATCCCAGGATACTAAAAAAATAGAGTGTGTGTTTGTGTATGCGTGTGTATGTGTGCACACGCACATGCCTGCCCCAAATTTCCCATTTTCCAAAGTCAAATGATATATTTACACTTTTATTATCCATCTTATTCACTACTCTATTTCCAACATTTAGGAGAGTGACTGGCATACAATAGTTGCTCGATAAGTATTTGTTGAAAGAAAACATGAATATATGAATAATAAATGATGGTGGAAAAAATAATTGGAAGATAAGGCCAACTTTGGTGTAGGAACATCTCTGAGTTATACACAGAATTGCCATACAGTACCAAGGAAGTGTGGCAAATATTCTTGGAATGAAGTTAGAGTTGGAAACTGTGCTTGCCAAGGTGGACCCCTCTGCCATGTGCCGTGATAGCCTCTTCTCCACACTTTCGAGTTTTTGTGTAACATCCGGAGGGGTTAAGAGTAAAGAATCTGGTAGAGAAACAGCAAGTTTCAGGGTCCAAAACCACAACCACAGGGTCTGTGGGAGAGCACTCTTGACCGCATTGAACACTCTTCCAGGACCCAGACTGGTTCTTAAATAGATCACAATACAAACACCAGAATTACTGTTTTCCATAACTTCTCTGTCTGTAGACTTAACATGAGTTGCTGAAGATTTGGCAATTTTGCTCCCTAACCACTGACAACATGTCTCAACCTCTTTGGAAGAAATCTGCTGGGACAGGACTGTGCTGAAACAGGCGCAGGCAATCCCCAGACAGAGGCTGAGGGCCTGGCCCAGGGACAGCCCAGCCTCCAACAAATCAGCTCCCAATGAGATGCACGGGAGTGGGAAATGGCCTCCGGCACACCACCTTCTGCTCCACGCCATCTGGCTCCCTGCACGCCCTTCCTAGCTGGAGTTTTAATTTCCGAACCAGACGCACTGCCACAATTACGCTTTACTTCATTTTATGCTTCCTGCTGCGGGAACACATAAGCTCCTGGTAATTAAACGTCTACTTTGTGAAAAGTGAGGAAGTTTCCGCACTTAACGGATGCTCTATTTGCTGGAGATACAGCAGGGGGAATCCCAGAATTTTAGCACCTTACATAGGTCACCAGACCACTGACCCGCCAAATCCAGAAGCAAATCTGTGGAGATGGGGCCAGCATTTGTCTTTTGATGAAGTCCCTGCTTGGCCTCTTGCAAGCTGTGTGTCTTCCAGCTACTATTTCTGCTCTGTGAGAGTTTTCCCCCCATAAAAGAAGGAAACCAATGTAAGGCAGAAGTAAATTTTAATAAGACATGCCAGTGTGTTTTACTGGCATGTGTTCCAAGCTCCATGCCTTGTTTCCTTTAAGCGGATGTAGCCAACTAGACCTGCTGGTCCTATGAGGCACAGAGATGAATTAACTTTGGCATGCATGTACCCTTAAAAAATAAATCTCATATTTGAAAAAGAAAGGATACCATGTATTTTTGTCGTTGTTGTTAATTTCTAATTTCTCCTGAAAAAGCAGAAGGTTTGATTATGGGGATCACTTTTTTATATAGCAGCAAGTGGCTGGAGCTGTGGCACACCTTCGGCAAGGGATCCTGTGGACCAATGCTTTCTCCAAATTTTACATGTCTGTCAGTCACCTGGAACATTTGTTTAAACAAAGATCCATATTCAATAGATCTGAGGCAGAGCCCCATATGCTATATTTCTAACAATCTCTCAGGATGTGGACGCAGGTAAGACTGGAGCCCTTTTGAGCAGAGAGTCTGTGCAGCCCAGACACAGACCCTCCCGTTTGCCTTCCAACCCTAATGCTGAACAACAGGGGCCATTCATCACCGCCCTCACTTCACTGTCTTCCTCCTATTAGAGGCATATTGTTCTACACCTGCCCACTTCACTCATTTGTCACTTGCCAACCTAAGAATACATTTGAATATTTAACCGGATTTTAAGAATGTTTGGTAACTCTAGCCAGGTTGAATTAGTGAGAGTCCCACCAGGAAAAGAGATGTCATCAACTATATGTAGTGGAAATAATTCAGGTTTCACAGGTAATGGAAAAACTGATGATGAATTAACCCAGAAGTTAGTGACAGCAAGAGGTCATTGGGCCCCAGGGTAAAGAGGATCAAACGGAGGAGGTGGTATCCCTAGTATCCAGGATCTATACAGGGTCCCTTGGCAGACACGGAGACTCTCAGAAGCCAGTCTGGCAGAAGCTGGAGTCACAGAGAAGATCAGAGCCTGCTGCTTGAGGCAGATAGGAAGGGTGAAAGGTGTGCTGGCTCCTCTTTCAGTTAGTAATCTTCACTAGTGATTCCCATTAGATAAATCCATCTGGAAGCCAGCTGGCATGGGAGACAGAAAAATGCAGCCTATAGCGGTCAGAATCCTCTCCCATATAAAGCAGAAAAGGAGTGGGGTAAAATTGGATATGAAGGCAGAGAAAGCAGCTCTGATACACTGCCCTTGGGTACAGCCTCACTGTTGTCAAGTGGAAGGAAGATACTAGACTAGATTTTTAAAGAGCCAAAATATTTTTGATACTTCTTTAAAAATGCAGAGAAACAAATCAGACCACCTTTCAGCACCTACGAAGTAAATAAATAGATATAACAACACTCTTGAAATGTCCAAAGGAGTCTTTGCTTAGGCATAAAGACAACTATACTCTAGTCCTAGAATTGTCGTATGATTATTAGGTGACCTTGGCAAATTGATCTGACTGATTTGGGTTCCATATCCTTAATTGTTAAATGGTAATAATGATTGCTTCTCCGCCTACTTTATAGGACCTTTGTAAGCAGAAAAATAACATTAAAAATATTTAACTTATTTACTCATTCAATGACAATTAATAAATGCCAAGCATCATGGTTTCTAAAGGTCAGGGAGTATCTCGATTAAGAAACTTTCCTAAAACCTAATTCTCTATTACACATTGTATTAAAGGTCCTATGTGTGCTTCCAAAGCCCCTGTGCTTCCCAGTTACATTAGTCAGGGCCTAATAAGGAGACAGGAGCCACACCAGTAATTGAAAGGAGAGAGAAACCATACCAATAGCTGAACAAGGACAATTTAACATAAAGAATTAGTAACTTCAGGCAAGGGATTAACTACCAAGAGACACTTGTATCACCACACTTATAACATAGATTATTTGTCTCTCCATCAGATTAGGGGTTCCTTTAGAGCAATAATGATGTCTCTAATTCATCATTTTAACCTTAGAGCCCCAAGTATCTCCAGACCTAAGTATAATATTTGTCATTCAGTGACTGCTAAATTATTGTTGAATAAATGAATAAATAGGAACCTACGATCTCAGGGGACCTAAAGTTTCAAGGCATTACAATAGTTAGGTAGACTTGATCTAGTGCAGTTCTGGTTGGAGACTAATGAGAACAAGCTGGAGAGATGGAAAGTAACATTACAGAGAGAGAACTATCGACGAATACAAGAGGAAAGGGAGAGCAAGGCATATCCTAGAAACTACTGCTTATCCAGGTTTGCTAAGGTATGCGTTTTGAGGAAGGAAGTCACAGAATTATGAGGTTGGAGAAAGAAGGCAGGAGATATGCTGTGGAAATAAGTTTAAAGCTTATCTAGTGGAAGGGGCACCATTAAAGAGTTAGGGCAGGGGACACGAGAGGATCAGAAATGTGTGGGTGATAAGTCACCCCGCACTCTGCCAGGTGTGCTTTGGTTGACTGGAAAGGGCTGTACTTTTGAGGAGTAAAATTTGTTACATTTCCTGTATATGAATACAAGTAATACAATCAAAGAAAAACAATTTGTAAACAAAAAGGGAGAAAGGAATCGTGTTTGCAGTCAGGAATCCTACATGGTTAATCCAAATATGATAAACAGTCCTGAAAATATTTCTATATTTCTCAAAATCTGTGTAGTCAAAATAAATATTGCAATTGAATTAAACACTGAAGACAACACTTTTGAACTCCTTTCAAAGGAACTTCCACCAAGTAATACTGCCTGGGATTGAAATTGACAAAAAGAAAATGTATTTCAAGTGCTTTTTGTCAGTAGAGTTTTTACCAATAGCTTCGAAATAAAAGCTCAAGTTCACTATAAGCAAATTCCAACACAGTCACATAAAATGGAAATTTCCCTCCCTCTTTTATCCCTTTCCCATAAATTCACACATGACACATCAAATGTAACAGAACCAATACTATTTTAGATAAAATTCCTTTACGCCCTTAAATTTAGCAAGTTGGCAATTTACCTAACTCCAGTGAACCTTAGTTTTCTCATTTGTAAAGGGGACACAATTACTATTTTCTATTAGATGATTTAATATTTCTATTAAACATATCTTTAAAAACAAAATATAATTTTGTGAAAAAAGTGTTTCTAAAAAACACTATATTTTTGCCTCATGTGTATTTTTAATTCATTCTCAGTGAATCATAATTTAATGAAATCCTAGGGTAGTATTCCCAGGTATAGAGCAGAAATGGATCAAGAAATATAAATGATTTATATATAAAAGATCTTTCCAGTTGCCAGTTGGCATACTTAAGTAAAAAAGAAAGACTGATAAATCGGCCCTGTCTACGTAGAGAGAAACAAATAATAAAGGGGGGAAAAAAGATTAAATTTCTTGTCTACAACATGCTGAGAAGAGAAAACCCCTTCTATCACTGGGAACTAGTCATTTATTTAGCTCTGCCTAATTAAAACCAAATTCCTAAGGCAAGAATGCCTCATAAATTTTATCATGTAATAAACATATAGTCTTATTTATTGTATAGTTAAATTAGTTATAACTTGAAATTTGCATTTAATATCAATCAGACTTTGAAGTATATTGGTGCTTCAGTTGATACCCAAAGTTCCTCAAAGTAACAATTGCATTATCAGTAAACAAAAGTAGAAGGTGGGAATACCTAACTAATGGCTAACATGAGAAATAACAGACCATGATTGTAAAGTGCTTATGTGAGTCTTGCATGTAGAATATAAGAAATAGTCAGTGGCTGCTAATATTGTTTTTATTTTAATTACAGTTGTTTCCATTGCTGCTATTGATAAAATCTCTTAGAACATTGCCCAGCATACAAAAGTAATCAATCAATAATTTTAAATTACCACATCTTACTCTAAATGACACATGATAAATGATTTATGTGTTGAGTGCAGATAAGAGGATATTAAGACATAATAGTCTATGTCTTGATATACCCTTGCTTAATCAAAGTGGTTAAATTAATGTTCATTACTCCCCTTTTAGAAAAGTCACATGAATCACCAAGTTATGCATATATAATAGAGCAACTCAATACACACAGGAGATTTCAAATAGTCTTCCTCCTTCTCTTATATACTTGCAAGCTCATTGTTTCATTTTGGTTTTTATTCTTTTGTTTTTGTTTTTGGTAAGAAAAGCCTGCGTTTAAAGGTAAAGGTTGCCAGTAGGACTTCTGCTTTTAGTGAAGCAAATAGAAAGTCCATTGGAGTTGAGGGAAATGATATTCATTCAACTAAGGACCCCAGGGTAGTTTCATGAATGTAATGTAGGTATGCATCTATTCTTATAGGGAAATATTACAAACATGATGTTTTTTTTCTGAGAAAGTGTCTTGTTAACAGATGGTAAGTTGCTGAAAAAGAGGGTAGGAAAAAATTTTCTAGCATCTAGAAACCTCTTGAAAGTAAGAGGAAAGAGGAAGAATGTCTGCAATACAGTAAGAGCTCAAAACCGTGTTTAATATGCTAATAAAAGAATGAATCCTCATCATTTTTCTTCTTTTAAGCTTCAACATTACTACTTATAGACACTGTTGTGGAGTTTGAAGATATAGCTACTGTTATAAACTTTTGGCAAGAATGCAAATTGGTACAATGTTTCTGGAAAGCTAGTCTGAAATATAGAGCAACTGCTTTTTAATTGTCTTCATCTATTATGGGCAAGGTGGAATAGTTTTTTATAGATAACATCCTCAGTGCAAAACAAAGAAATGCTAGAAAAATATTTGTTTGAAAGAAAACCTACTAAAGATATCAGAGAGCTATTAAAGTAGCTGGTACTTGGAGACTCAGAGTCCACAAAAGTGACCACAATATTTGGCACTACTTTTTACACTGATGGATTTTTCATTTCTTAAGAGCAGCTGACAGGCTAACAAGCAGAAAAGAGCTTCTAGCATTCTGATGGAGCTATGAGAGAGATCTAGAACACAGGTTTAAACTCAGGTTTAAAAATATACTTTTCAGTTGAAATTCCAAATGGCTATGAAACCACCCTTCAATAATGGGTGCAAGGGGAGAACTGTGGGAAGGACCTAGCTAGAAACAATGCACAGGCCTAGCTAAAAATAATGATAATAATTAGCAACTGTCCCCGTGTAATTGCCACTCGGGAGCCACGCAGCTGATGTCCAATAGGATTCTTAACTTTCTCCATAGATAACATCACCTTTTCAAAGTCTGAAGTTAGTTTTTAATATATCTTCCAGGCCCTGTATGCCAGTGGATCGACTGGCCCACCCAGACCAGTGGCCCAGACCAAGAAACTGACTCAACTGGAATTGTGTCCCCAGGGACTGGAGCAACACAAGAGGATGATGTCTACACCCCTATAATTTTGCCCCAACTGACAAACCTAATTGCCTAATCCCTTGCCTGTCAAACTACCCTTAAAAATCCTGTCTTCCAAATTCTCTGGGAGGCAGATTTGAGAAATTTCTCCCTCTTGAGAAATTTCTTCTGTCTCTCCGCTTAGTGCTATGTGGAATAAAGACTTTCTCTGCCTCATAAACCCTGCTGACTCAGCGTATTGGCTTCCTCTTGGGCAGTGGGCAGATGAACCTGGTTCAGTAACAACAGCTACAACCTAGGACAATGGACCAGACTTCACAAAGACTGAATTTCAGTCTCCAAGAGGAGGTTAAGGAGATAAATATAGGAAAATACAATGTGATATACTGGACAGGATACTAGGACAGAAAAAGACTTTAAGTAAATGCTAAGGAATAAATTACAACATTTAGTTTATAATAATGTATCAATATTTATTTATTAATTGTATAATAACAAATTACCATACCAATGTACAATATTAACAATATGGGAAACCAGATGTGAGGTACATGGAGGCCCCATGTATTATAATTTTTCTACTAATCCAACATTGTTTTAAAAATTAAGCCAATCAAAAAAGGTATTACATCATATATAAATGGATGAAATACTCTATTTAAAAACAGAAATTGTCATACTACCTAAAACCTCAAGAACAAACAAAAACATTTGTAGCTTAAAAGAAACACATTTTAAATATAAGGATATAGAAAATTAGAAGTAAAAAACATAAAGAGATATTCCATGGGAACACTAACAAAAAGAAGGTGAAAAATATCATAATATCAGAATAATATAATGTTTTCATTGTAAATATCAAAAATTGTAAATGTTATTTTAAAATATAAAGATCAAACAATCCCATCAAGAAATGGGCAACGGAAATGAACAGAAACTTCT
>VBSM01002608.1:91707881-91775681 GCA_008086735.1 Cheirogaleus medius
TGTATGTAACCCTAACAATATTTGTACCCCCATTACAAGATGGAATAAAAAATATATATATATATAAAGATAATAAAGTTTAAGGGGGAAATTTGACAGAGATAACTCAGTATTTAAAAGTGTCAATTTATTACAATTATGTAGAACTGTATTTTTCTTTATCAATATAGACTCAAAATGTGTAGAGAAAATAGTGACAAATTTAAAAAAAGAAAAAATGTTCAATCATCAAAGGAATTTTGACACCCTCTTCTCAGTCACTGATAGATCAAGACATTGATAAAATCAGGGAAAAATAAGTAAGAATACTGAAGATTAAAAATGAAATCTAAAAATTCTGACCTACTTAGCATTTGTAGAACACTATAACCAACAACTCCAAAGTACTTTCAAATGCACATGGAACCAAAATAATAGGAGGTATATTCTGATCATGTAGAAATAAGCTTGAAATTAACAATAAAAGGATAAATTTTTTTAATTTTGAAAGTAAGCAAAAACATTTCTAAATTAACAATAGGTCAATGAAAATTAGAAGATATTTTGAACTGACTAATAACATAAATAAATGTAAATAGAACTTATAAAATCTCATGGGATCAGACTATACCATGATGAAGTATATTTCTAGGCCGAAATATGTATGTATATTATTTTTAAAAGATTAAAAATATGTGGTATAGGTGTGCTTTTTATGATATTAAAAGAATAATGTCAAACTAGCCCAAATAACAAAATAAGCCCAAGGAATAAAATAAGCAGAAATGAATTAAAGGTATCTTAGTTGCTATAACAGAATACCTGAGCCTGGGTAATTTATAAAGAAAAGAGGTTTATTTGGCTAGCAATTCTTGTGGCTTGAAAGTTCAAGATTGGGCAGCTATATCTAGTTAAGGCCTCATGCTACTTCACCTCATGGCAGAAAGTGGAAGAAGAATAATCCTCTGCAAAGGGATTACATGGAGAGATGGGGGATGGGAAGCAGAGAGAGAAACTAAGGAAGCAAGACTCTTGTGAACAATTGGCCCTCTCAGGAACTAATACATTTCCGCTAGAGCCAGAACTCATCATTCACCCACAAAGGAGGGCATTAATCTATGCATGAAACATCCACCCAATGACCCAAACACCTCCCTCTAGGTCCACCTCCTAATATTGCCACATTGGGGATTAAATTTCAACATGAGTTTTGATGGGGACAAACCACATCCAAACCATATCATTAGGTAAATAAATATACAATGTAGAAAATCAACAAAGCCAGAAGTCAATTTGCTGAAACAAATAATAAAATCAATAATTTACTCGCAAGACTAATCAAGATTAAAAGGGAAAAATCACGAATTAGCATATGAGAAGAAAGACAGGGTAATCACTACAGAACCAACGTACATTAAAATAAGAAATTATTATGAACAACTTTGTGCTAGTATTTGAAACTTTAGATAAAATCAACAAACTCAATAAAAAATGCAACTTATCAAAATTAACCCTAGAAGAAATAAATAGTTCACATGTTTGTTTTTAGTTGTAGAACAAATTAGATAAAATTAATGTATAATCATGATTTAAACAGAACAAACAAAATACCTCAAGCAAACTAGAAATAGAAGTAAACTTTCCTAATGAGACAAAAGATATTACAATTTTTTAAGAACCCTACAGATACACACACATATACACTCTTAATGGTGAACTTTTCTCCTGAGATCAGGACTTAGGCAATAGAAGACTACTTTTAATCAGCATCCTGGAGGTACTAGCCAGTCCAAATAGGCAAGAAACTTAATAGAATTAGAAGATTAGATATAAGGCTATCATTACTCATACCATATTTGCCTATATGTATTAAATACATAAGAATTTAATAAATTCTAATTTATTAGATTTAACAAGTGAATTTTGCAAGTTCATTAGATACAACGTTGATAGGTGAGAGTCCATTGTATTTCTATTTGACAACAATTAGAAAATGAAGTGCAAATACCACTTATAATCATACATATACTTATACAATTATAGATAAATAGATGGATAAATGACAGAGATAGAGAACTAAATATATGCTACATATGTATATAATATACATTTATGTACATATTGTACATGTGTATGTGTGTTTCCCAAGAACTCCATAGATATATTACAGATCTAAATAAATTGAGAATTATAACATGTATACATTCTCTTCAAATTGCTCTAGAGTTTTGATGTAATTCCTAGCAGTGGTACATGTGTGTGTGTGTGTGTGTGTGTGTGTAAATTGATAAGTTTTTACTAACATATAAGTGGAAATAAAAAGAGTCATGAAAAATCAAAATAATCTCAGAAAAGATTTTATTGTGAACAGACATAACATTTCAAATATGTTTTTTAGCATTTATTTCTAAAAAAAAAAAATTGAGGAAATGAGGAGAGCACCCACTAGCCATATTCATATGTGCAACTCATTCTCAGTTTCTAAGTTACCAATATTATGGGTTCATTTTTATAACTGGGTACAACTGAGGATACCTCCCCTTTCATTCTTCCAGGTATGGTTTGAAGATCCACAGGAGACCAAGGTTCTTGTACTCATTAGTAAATAAACTACAAAAGGTTTATAATATATGTTTAAAAATCTGCTCAAGTATATACTTTGAAAAGAGGTGGTGAGGGAGGAATAGTAAAGAAATTAAGATATTCTATTTGAAGAGATTTTTAATTTTATGATTTAAAAACAAAAGGAATTACAGAAAAACATATAAATTATACATCTGAAAGGAGATGAAGATACACATATGAAATAAAGAGTCACAGTATTTATTCAGAAATATGTCTTGGGTATGACTTAAACAGAGTAGACATAATTTATAACAAGATAAAAGCCTAGGAATCTTAGAATTAGAGATTTTCCATTTCACATCAATAGTTCCAGAGTTACTTTTCTTCTTGCACATAGTTTTTCAGGATGCATCTGTGGTTTTCATTGGGTACCACTGTGATGAAGTATATTTCTAGCCCAAAATATTTATGTATATTATTTTTAAAAGATTAAAAATACATGGTAACATATTTTCTCCTCTAGGCTAAAGTTGCCTCACTGGAGTAAACATATGTGGTTTTGTTCTAGATTTGTGGGATTTTAAGTGATATCTTTTATTGATAGAAAAGTCAGGCCACCCTTGTTTCAGTGGCAATTTTGATGTGGCCATGGCTTGTTTGTGGATTTCCGCATCATGCAACACTAACTGCAATGTGTATCCCACAAGGGGTCAAAAAGAAAATTCAGAGAGCAGAGTCTGTCTGAGTCTAAAGCAGTTCTTTCCACAAAATTCCTTTGCATAGACACAGAACTCCAGCTGGGTTGCTGTAGAGTCTGGTGTTGGCCTGGAAGCTCACATTTAAACTGAAAGGAATTTGGGATAGAAGTCAGCCTTTGTGAATGACAACAATGTGTGGAGACAGATGCTGAAAGGACCAGCTGAGAAAGCATTGATCAACAGCTGACTTCACAGTCATTGAACCTGTAATCTACACCTTCATTAGCACCCTTGGAAAGACCTCCAGGTCCTTAAAACCCCTCTTTCTTATAGCATTGTCTACTAACAGATACTTGAATCTGGAAACTATTTTAAAGCTGTTATATCAAATTTCATAATTTCAGGAGGAGAGTATTTCTTTTTCTAAATTCAAGTTAAGTAGATTATCTAATTATTCAATTAATAAAAAGCTGCATCTCCTAAGATTCTACATACACATAAATGTAAATGTTGTTCTTCTTTTAATTCTATTAATAAATGTTTGAATTTAGAGGAAGATGACACAATGTTTAGAAGATACTTAGAATTATTTCAATATAAATTTTAAATATTCTGTGTGCTTTTACCTGATTGCAGGTCACAGTGTACAAGATAATTCTATTGATGTTCCCAACGACTCTGAAAAAAAGATGCTTTCTAAATGTCAAATGTACATTGACCAGTTTCTTTCTTTTTCATTGACACAATGAATGAGTCAATAATAGCAACCCATTATGAATAGCAAAACCAAAAAGATTGCATTCATCTTCCATTCACCTTCACCCAGAGACCTTTATGCCAGTGTGTTCTTCCTTTATGTATCATATGGATTTATGAATTTTCAGATTGACTGTATATTAATCTCTGCCAATATTTTTTGAGGCCAAATTGCCTCAACTTCGTCAGTAGAACCTCACCTCAAATTAGGATTTATATGTCACTTTGATATGACTACATTATTTGTGAAAAAATTTTGCTTTCTGGTACAACCAAATTTTACAGGCTCATTTTTTCCCTTTCAACCCAGACATGGAATCAGCTACTTTTCTAAGGAACCCTGGCTTCTCACATGGGAAATTAGTATTGGAGACAAGAATCTGAGTGTTTCTGTGAATAATTGGGGTGAGGAGGGGCTATTTTATGGACAAAGCTAAAAAAAATGTATTTTGAATTTCCCTTGTAAAGTTATGATTTGCTTTTTATATTTCCATCCAGTTCTAATAGGACATTGTTCCCAATTAAATTTCTTTTTCTTTTTTTATTTATGTATTATTTTTTAAATTTTTTTGTTGCAGCATATTCCAGGGGTACAAATGTTTAGGTTACGCATACTGCCTTTGCCCCACCAGAGTAAGAGCTTCAAGCATGTCCAGGCCACTTAAATTTCTGATGTAATAATTATACTTCCTTTTCTCTTATACTAAACATCTTGAGTCCTAACAAAATAAACAGTCACCTTTTTTACTTTATCGAGAATCTAAGAAAATCATTCCAAAATAAAAATTCAATATTAATGCAAAAACATAATTACTGAATAAGTTCAATTTTCGGCAGTTCTTTTTGTTTCTACTACATAATGTTATGGATTTGTAGTCAGATTATTTTGTTCAAGGATAGCAGTTCTCATACTTTATAGTATATCAGAATTACCTAGAAGCTTTGTTTAATAAAAAAAAACGATAGCTGGCCCTCATCCCCTGAATTTCTGATTCAATATATGTAGGATGTGACTGATAATTTACATTTCTAATCAATTCACTGATAATGCTGCTGGTGGTCCAGGGGCCACACTTTGAGAATCACTGTTCTAGAATCAATTATCATTTCTAATTCTCTATGGCGGCAAGTACTTATCTGATCTATAGTGTTGGTTTGGGACTTTCTGCTGGTGTTCAGTCTGAGGTCATGACATTCCAACACTTGCCGCTGGCAAATTCACAGAGAGTGGAGGCTGATTAGATAGTCAAAGCACTAGGAAAGAAGAATCTTCTGTATCCTGAGGTGGTTTAAAAATTTTCACCAGTTTTGTCTTCAAAATTCTGTACAATAGTTTGCTTTCATCACTATCTGATCCACTTACAATGACTTAGTACCTAATTTTAAGGACAAAGTATCTATATTTGCTTCCTACTTGAATAAACCAGTTCCCCCTCCTATGATTTAATTTCTGATAATATTGGAACACACTTATTTCATATCTAAGGTTCCCTTGCCATTATTATATCAGGTTATATATTTATGTATTGGTGCAAGGGGACTATCCTAAGTAGTATTTTAACATAGTACCAGACAAAACATTAAATTTTCCACTGAGGAATCAAGAAACTTCCTGGTACCTTAGATTCCATGCGAATTAGCAAAGAGAAATAAAATGAATGCAAACACTTGAGGTTTGGTCTGAAAAAAATATATTGTATTATTTGTTTCCTCATTTTAGTTGGAGATAAACCTAGTTTAAAACTCCAGTTTCTCAGGCATTACCATAATGCTATACATATTCAAACTTCACGAAACATTCAAACGTATTATAAAAAATAGCTAACATATATAAAAATAAAATACGATTGGATTTTAAAATATCAGTAATTGAATACTCCTGCCGCTGGTCTAGTGTCAGATATTACAATGTTAAACCATGATTAGAAAGTTCAAGTGGAAACTTTTATACCAATGCATGTAATTTCCAAGTTACCAGGGTCTTGGTCCTCTTGGAGGCACTTTAGGAGACATGAATATTTAAAATTATAACATATTTTAACTGCAACCGTTCATTTCCATTTAAGTCCCATATTTTAGATCATTTACATAAAACTTTAGCTATGTAATTTTAGTGCAGAAACCCAAATTCTTAAGTAAAATTAAATATTCATGTGCTAAATTTTATGGTTTTTATTTTTGTACTAACTGTGCTTAATACTATAGAGTAACACACAAATATATTCTTTAAGAATCAAGAAAAATTGATTAATGTTCCCATTTCATTATTAAATAGACTTTTGTCACCTCTTTATATTTAAAAGGAATTTAATATAAAATCCTTATTTGGAATAAATGTTTTGAAAAAACTGAGATTAAAAAAGGAATCTTTTGTTAATAAAAAGGAGGTGATGTCTTTTCTATGAGGCAAGATTTTAAGTCTCTTGGCCTCAGAACCAAGCATCTTATCAACTAAGCTTCTGGCTTATTCTTATCAGCCCCAAATTAAACTCTACTAGAGAAAAGATAGCTGGTTCAAAAAATATTTAATTTGTATAACTTATTATTTTAGATAGTTTCATTTTAATTTCATAATATTGTGGGGATACAAACGTTTTGTTTTCATGTATTGATTTTGTATAGTTTGAGACAATGTTATAAGTGTGTCCATCAATGAGATAGTGTGCACTGTACCTATTAGGTGATAATTTATCCATCTCCTACTCCTTCTTACCACCTGCTTGATTCCCATTGAGTTTTACTTCCATATGTACACATGAGTGTTGATTGATTAGTTCCAATTTAATACTAATTACATATGGTGTTTGTTTTTCGATTCTTGCAATACTTCACTTAGAAAAATGGTCTCGAGTTCCATCGAGGTGTTAAAAAAGGTATTAGTTTCCCCATTTTTTATGGCTGAGTAGTACTCCATGGTATACATAAACCACATTTTATTAATCCACTCATGTATTGATGGGCACTTGGGTTAATTCCACTTCTTTGCAATTGTGAATTCTGCTGTAATAAACATCTAGTCCAAGTGTTTTTTTGATAAAATGGATTTCTTTCTTTTGGATAAAAGCCCAATAGTGGAATTGCAGTATTAAATGGTAAGTATACTTTTACTTCTTTGAAATATCTCTATAATGCTATCCATAGAAGTTGTACTACTTTGCAGTCCCACCAATAGTGTATGAGTGTTCTTTTCTCTCCACATCCAACCAGCATCTGTTGTTTTGGGACTTTTTGATAAAAGCCATTCTCAGTGGAATTAGGTAATATCTCATTGTGGTTTTGATTTGCATTCCCCTGATGATTAAAGGTGTTGAGCATTTTTTCATATGTTTATTGACCATTAGTCTTCTTTTGAAAAGTTTCTGTTCATGTGTTTGCCCACTTTTTAATGGGGTTGTTTGATTTTTTTCTTCCTGTTTTGCTTGAGTTCCTTATGGATTCTGGTTATTAGCCCTTTATCGGATATATAGCATGCAAATATTTTTCTCCCATTCTGTAGGTTGTCTGTTTTCTCTATTAATCGTTCCCTTGGCTGTGCAGAAGCTTTTTCATTTGATCAGGTCCCATTTATTTATTTTTGTTGCTTCTGTGATTGCTTTGGGGTCTTCTTCATAAATTCTTTCCCTGGGCCAATGTCTATAAGAGTTTTTCCAACATATTCTTCTAGAATTCTTATAGTTTCATGCCTTAGGTTTAAGTCTGTTATCTGTTATGAATTAATTTTTGTGAGTGGTGAGAGGTGCAGATCCTAATTCACTTTTCTCTATGTGGCTATAGAATTTTCCTGGCACCATTTATCAAATGGAGATTTTTATTCCCAGTGTATGTTTTTGTCTGCTTTGTCAAAGATCAGATGGCTATATGAGCATAGTTTTATATCTGGGTTCTCTGTTCTGTTTCACTGGTCTGTGTCACAGTCTTGTGCCATTGCAATGCTGTTTTGGTTATTATAGCCTTGTAATGTAGCTTGAAGTCTGGTAAGTTGATGTCTCCCAATTTTTTCCTTTTGCTTAAGGTTGCTTTGGCTATGTGAGGTCTTTTCTTCTTCCATACGAAGCATAGAATTATTTTTTCTAGATCTGTGAAAAAATGACAGTCTTTTAAGGGGGATTGCAATGAATCTGTAAGTCACTTTAGGTAGTATAGACATTTTAACAGTGTTGATTTTGCAAATCTATGAGCATTATATGTTTTTCCATTTGTTCATGTCCTCTGTGATTTCCTTTCTCAGTGTTTTATAGTTCTACCTGTAGAGGTCTTTCACCTCTTTGTTTAAATATATTCCTAGGTATTTTATATGCTTTGTTGCTATTGTGAAAGGTATTGAGTCTTTGATTTGATTCTCAGCTCAACTGCTGCTGGCCTATAAGAATGCTACTGACTACTAAATGATTCATTGGTCAGGAGGAAATTAAGGTGGAAATCAAAAGATTCTTTGGACTAAATGACAAATGAGACACAAGTTATCAAAATCTGTGTGAATCACCAAAAGTAGTCCTAAGAGGAAAATTCATAGCTGTAAATGCCTACATTCAAAAGACAGAAAGATCACAAATCAACAATCTAATGAATTATCATAAGGAATTGGAAAAGGAAGAACAAACCAATGCCAAACCCAGCAGAAGAAAAGAAATAACTAAGGTCAGAGCTGAACTAAATGAAGTTGACAAAGAATTATACAGAAGATTAATGAAATAAAATTTTAGTTCTTTGAAAAGATAAACAAAATCAATTGGCCTCTTACTAGATTAAACAGAAGCAGAAAAAAAGGACTCTAATAAAGTCAATCAGAAATGAAAAAGGAGATATTACAATTGATTCCAAAAAAATACAAAATATCATCTCTGAATACTATAAAAATCTCTATGCACATAAACTTGATAATGTTGAGGAAATGGAAAAATTCTTGGAAACACACACTCCCTAGGCTAAATCAGGAATAACTAGAACTCCTGAACAGACCAATATCAATAATGAAATTGAGCAGCAATAAAAAACCTTCCAACAAAAAAAGTCTTGGACCAAATGGTTTTACACTCAAATTTTACCAGACCTACAAAGAAGAACCAGTACCATATACTACAGAAATTATTCCATAACATTGAGAAGGAATCCTTCCCAATTCATTCTATGAAGCCAATTTCACCTTGATACCAAAGCCAGGAAAGGATACAACAAAAAAGAAAACTATAGACCAATATCCCTTATGAATATAGTTGCAATAATTCTCAATAAAATCCTAGCAAACCAAATTCAGCTGCACATCAAAAAAATAATCCACCACGACCAGGTGGGCTTCATTTCAAAGATGAAAGGATGGTTCAGCATACGCAAATCTATCAATGTGATTCACTACACAAAAAGAAGCAAAAACAAAGGCACATGATCCTCTCAGTGGATGCAGAAAAATCATTTGACAAACTCCAGCATCCTTTTATGATAATAACTCTTAATAAAATAGCCATAGATGGAATATATCTCAATATTATAAAAGCCATATATGACAAACTCACAGCCAACATCATAGTGAATGGGGAAAAATTGAGCAGATTCCCCTTTAAAACTGGAAGCAGACAAGATTGCCCACTGTCACCACTTCTATTCAACGTAGTAAATAGTAAATAGTAAAGTCCTAGTGAGGAAAGAAGAGGTCAAACTATCACTCTTTGATGATGATATGATCTTATGCCTAGAAAACCCCCAAAATTCTCCCAAGAGACTCCTGGAACTGATAAATAAATTCAGCAAAGTCTCAGGTTAGATAGAGTTTTATTCAAAGTTTCATCCTGTTGTTCTTGATAAAAATCATTAGCTACCTAAAATGAAAATATTCAGATTCAAATTTATCACATTTCAGATGTTTTACCATATATATCTTAATAGGGTTTGTTTATTGGAGGGTTCCTTTCCACACAAATATACTTAAGACCAATATATTTCTAGACTTCATTTTTATTTTAGCAAATTTGTGATATAATTTTAAAACTTCAAACAGTTTTTAAAGATGACCATTTTTGTAAGGACACTAATGCCATTCGTGAAGGTGGATCCTTCATGACTTAATGACTTCTCAAAAGGTCCCACCTCTTTATACTATAATATTGAATATTAGTTTTCAACATATAAATTTTTGTGAGGGAGGGCAACACCAATATTCAAGCTATAGCAACAATGTACTGTAATTTTTTTAGAATATTAACATTTGGGGGAAGCTAAGTGAGAAGTACATAAGAACTCTATTCTAGTGTTGTCCCTTCTTATGAGACAAACTATTTCAAAATAAAAAATAATGAAAACTAATGTCTCAACAAGAGAGAAATCAATTTCAGTAAAGTCACTCATCCTGGAGAAAAGGCTTTGGCCCATTTATTGTAAGTAGAAGAGCAACCACTGGTTGTGATTTCCAAAATGAGCACTCTTTGGGGTTCAAAGACTTTAGGGATGATATTTCAGAGGCTTATTCTTGTACCAGTATAGAAAATTTCATAGAGGAGAGTCTGCTATACTCAGAGGGGGAAAATAAAGGTATAGACATTTGCTACATGGGTGGTTTTCAAAACACTAGAAAAACACGGAAGTAGTTGATGTTTATTTGACACTCTTTTACTTGGGTGCTCTGGACACTTTAGCAGTTAAAATTTCCCAAACCTGGACTGGTGGATAAGTAAAATTCTGTACCTTCTCAAGAATGTGATGATATGGTTTCTTCATTTGGGGAAACTTTTACAAGTATTTGTAGAAAGTTTCTTCAGTTTCTTAATAAGTTTTGGAAACCTCTCTGGACAGGTCATGAAGGAAGCAATAAAAAGTCTTATCATTGTTTTGTAAGCCTAATCTCCCTTCATATACCTTATCCCCACTTGGCAAGAGAATGATTTTTCCATGACTCAAGAGCTATGAAGGGGAAACTGTCATTTGGAGCCATATATGGGGTACTACCTTTATCTCTTAATGCATTTTATAGGTAGGGTACCATCATAGTTTAACAAAAACTATGAGCAGGTGTAAGACTTCTTACTAACTCAAAGATTTCGAACAGTCTAGGGATCAAAATGGAGCATACACAAAGAAAAATATTCCTTTGAAAGAGGTGGTTTTGGGGTCATAGAGAAGACAGAAAGCCAGGTAGTGAGACTCAGTCTATGCTCCCCATGTAAAAGAGCAAAAGCCTTATTGAACTGTAAATCACTCAGAAATAGAGCTTTGCTGCAGAATCCCTAGGTGGCAGAATCCCTAGGAGGAGAATGGAGAAAAAAATTGAGACATCAAAGTGTCCTACCATATATGCATTCCATTTTCACTTTGTAGCCCTTTTCCATTAGTCTTGGAATTGAATAATACACCCATTTTTGTGTGTATGAAAATAAGACTACAACAGGTAAATGTTAAAATGCGGCTTTATTGTTCACTGACTTACCTGAATGTGGGAAGAAATGAGAATGGACCAGTCAGAAGCCAGGAATGACTTTGCTTCAGTTCTTTACACTCTATTTTCCTTAGGTTGTGTTTTATTCATGAGCACAACCCAGGATTCTATGCCTCCTCTACTACTTCCCCAAAACAAACACATTCCGCTTCAGAATTAGTTTGAAGATCCATTTCAGTGGGAGAACCTGAGCTCAAAAGACATCCACTTCAAAAGTCTGATAATAGATTTATGAAAAATTCTTCAAATATACATTTTGAAAACAGGGAAAGTAATGCAGGGTACCCTGTATTACTTATGGCCCTTTCCCTGTTTCAAAATGTATATATACATATGTATATGTACATATGTATATATTTATAAAATGTATATATACATTTATATATACATGTATATATATATATATGAAAATAGATTCAAATATAGGTCTTGAGCACCAGGGAAGCCACAGTGAATAAGATAAGGCACCCACCTGAATGGGATGTTGGTACATATCTGAAAAAGGGAGCACAGAAGTCCTGCAGGAAATTCAAGGGGGATAGCAGGGAGGAGGCAAGACATAAAGGATAGTTTTTGTTACTTGAATTTATAAATTTTGGAGTATGTGACCTACAGGATTCTCTTTTTTTTGCTTTGTTGGTTGGTTGGTTGTTCTTTATGTAGGGTTTATTCCCCTCACCAAAGAACAAAGTTGTAAGAATTACTCTATTGGACATCAATATTTATTATAAAGATATAATAAATGACAAAGGGTGTGAATGGCACAAAGATAGACAAATTAAAATAGAAGTGGATCCACACAGATATGAACATGCGATTTATGAGTAAGGTAGAGCTGTAGAACAATACAGGGATAACTTTTTCCAATAAATTATGCTGGGTCAAGTAAATATCCATATGTAAAGAAAATGAAACTTTACCCCAACCTTATATTATAGACCCAAGGAAAAGAATTCCAATGTAAACAATGAGTCTTTTTGAAAATAGCACTGAATAATATTCCTATGACCTTGAAGTAGACAAAGGGTTTTATACAGACACAAAAGCATTAACCAAAATAGAAGGATTGGTAAGCTAGACTTCACTGAAATTAAGAACTTCTGTTCAACAATAAACACCGTTAAGAGAACATAAATATAAGTCAGAAAATAGAAAATATTTGCAATATACATAATCAACAAAAGACTCATATTCAGAATATATGTGTATGTGTATGTACATATATATAGATTTATATTAGTATACATATTTAACAAATATGTATACTATTTATTAAACATATAAATATATATACTATAAAACTTATATATATATAAACTTTAATAATCAGTAAGAAAAAGATAGAAGACTCAATTTTAAAATGAGCAACAGTTACAAGTAGTCACTTTACAAATGAGGATATCCAAATAATCAATAAACATAAGAAGTGGTGTTCAACATTTTAAGAAATACAAATTTAAATCAAAATGAGAGTTCACTATGTGTCCACCAAAATGTCTAAAATTTTAAAAGACTGACAATACTATGATAAGATAGAAAGTAAAATTCTCATAAACTTCTGGTATGCATTTAAATGGACAAAACCACTTTGGAGAACTACTTCCAGTTGTGCTCACTAAAACCAAATATTGCGTACCCTTTAACCCAGCAATTCCTATCCTTAGAAATGAGAACTATGGACAATAATGTTCATAGTAGCATCATTCAATAATATGTGTAAGACAAAAACAACTCAGATGTTCAAGAACAGTAAACCGAATAAATGAATGGTAGTATATTTAAACAATGCAATTCTATACCACAGTGAAAACCTGCATGTTATGGCTATATGCAACAACTTGGCTGGGTCTCATAAACATCAAGATAAATAAAGACAGACACAAAAGAGTACTGTCTGTATAATTTTCTTATATAAAGTTCAAAAACATGCAAAATTGATCTGCGGTGTTAAAACTCAGAGTAATGGCTTCCTCTGGGCAGGAGGGGGGCTTCTGGTATATAGCAGACAGTGTAAAGTCTTTAGATCCTTTTTATCATTTTGGTGCAGCGGTCTTCAGCCCCAACCACCTCCACCTCTGCCTCTAAGAGGCTTCCAATGGCTGGTATCTACAGCGTCTTCATGGACAAACTCCTTTTGGAGGCTTTGTCCAAGGGCACATAGAGCCAAAAGGTTCCGAGAGTTTGTGTTTTCTCTCACTGCAGGGCAGTTACCACAGACTAACATTGGGAGCAAGCAAGCCAGGCTCCCATGACATGGGGCAGGGCAGCTCTGAGGTATAGCCTATTCTAGAGTTCTCCTAGAAGGTCAAACTGAAGCTATCTTGTGGGGATGTCTCACTTTGATAACACCCTCCCTCACCTCTCCTATCCTGTTTCTCTCACTCTCTTGACCATCTCTTTTGAGAGCATTTCCTTAATAATTCACTTGCACACAAATTCTTGTCTTAGTATCTACTTCTGGGGAACCTAACCTGAATCAGGTGAAAATTGAAAAATTTTGTTGAAAAGACTGGATGAAAAAAAAGTATTAGTTATACTGATATATTCACTTTTGTATAATCCATCTTGCATGCAGTTGTGATTATTTTAAATTTAGCATATTCATTATTCTTAAATAAGTATCTATTTTTTTAAAAAAAAGTATTCAAAACGCTGTGATAAAAAACATTAAAAAATTTGTCCTAGAAAATTTAATACAGTTATGCAGTGGTTTATGTTTAAAATAATTCATTATAATGTTATTAAAATAGTAAATAAATTTTTAAAACCTATATATTCAAAATTAAGTGGCATAATTAAATAAGGTATATTATATCCATATGATTAAATATCACTCATTTATTATAAAACATTTAATGACATTAAAATTTTTAAGAAGAATTTTTAAATGAAAAAATAAAATTATGAGGTAGTATATGTAGTACAGATCCCATTTGGAAAGCTGAAGTATCTTTATATATTTCATTGTACATCAAAATATCAGCAGTGGCTATCTCTAAGAAATAAAACAATGGCTAATTTTTCAATCTCTTTTAAGTCTCCCTATTTTGTCAATTTTCCATAATAAATAAATATTTATTTCAATCAAAAAATGTAATAAACAAAGTTTTCTCTAATAATGGCATCCAATAGTATCCACATCTATGGAAATGAAATATCCTTTCAAAACAGGTGGATGTTCCCACATCTTTCAGGTGGCTCCTATAAGAAAATAAAACAAAAATAATTAAACAGAAAATAACAAGTTTTGATGATGAAGCAGAAAAATTGTCCTTGTGCCTTCTTGGTCAGAATGTAAAATTGTACAGCTTCTAGGAAAAACAGTATAGTGGGCTCACAAATTTTTTTTAATTGATCAAAAAAATACCACATAATCTAGCAATTACACTTCTGGTATATATTCAAAAGAATTGAAATATTGTCTCAAAGAGATACTTGTGTACTCATATTCATAGCAACATTATTCACAATCACCAAATGTGAAACCCATGCATGTGTCCATCAACTGGTAAAAGGATAAACAAATTGTAGTATACATATAAATAATGGAATATTATTTATCCTTTAAAAGGAAGCAAATTCTGACACATTTAAATATGGATGCAACTTGAAGACATTATCCTAAAGTGAGTAAAACTAATGAGTCACAAAAGGACAAATATTGCATTATTACACTAATACCAAGTGTCTAGAATAGTTAAATTAATAAAAACAGAGAATACAATGGTGGTTGCCAAATGCTGGCAGTGGGGGATGGGATCATGTAATTGGGAGTTGTTTAATGGGTATAGAGTTTCAGTTGTGCAAGATGAAAAAGTTCCAGATATTGGTTGCACAACAAATGTGAATAAACTTAATAATACTTAACTGTACACTTGAAGTGATTAAGATGGTAAATTTTATGAGTAATATGCCACAATTCTTTTTAAAATGGGTAGAAGTTGCTATTGGCATTTAATTGATATGTGAAGTGGAACAGTTCTGTGGCTTTCAGTTTTAACCTAACACTATATTACAAATGATCATTCTGTTGCAGTTATTTAATGTTGTTGCTATATTTGCTTTTGCAGTCTTAGTCATAAATTCTTTGCCTAGGCCAATGTCTAAAAGACTTTTTCCTACATTTTATTCTAGAATTTTTATGGTTTCATGCCTTACATCTAAGTCTTTAATTCATCTTGAATTATTTTTTGTATATGGCCAGAGATAGGGGTCCTGTTTCATTCTTCTGCATGTGGCTATCCAATTTTCCCAAAACCATTTATTGAATAGGGCTTCCTTTCCCCAGTGTATGTTGTTGTCTGCTTTGTTGAAGATGAGGTGGTTGTATATAGATGGTTTTATTTCTGGGTTCTCTATTTTGTTCCATGGTCTATTAGTTTACTTTTATACCAGTACCATGCTGTTTTTGGTTACTATAGCCCTGTGGTATAATTTGAACTCAGATAATGTGGCGACTCTCGATTTGTTCTTTTTACTTAAGATTGTTTTGACTATTCAGGGTTGTTTTGGGTTCCAAATGAAGCTTAGGATCATTTTTTCTAGATCTGTGAAGTATGATGACGGTATTTTCATGGGGATGGCATTGAATGTGTAAATCACTTTGGGCAGTATGGTCATTTTAACCATGTTGGTTCTACCAATGCATAAGCAAGGGATGTATTTTTCCATTTGTTTGTATCATTTATGATGTCTTTCACCAGTGTTTTGCAGTTATTCTTATATAGATCTTTAATCTCCTTTTTAAAGTATATTCTTACTTATTTTACTTTATTTCTATCTATCGATTGAGTTTTTGATTTGACTCTGCTTGACTGTTATTAGTATATAGAAAAGAAACTGATTTGTATATATTTATTTTATAACCTGAGACTTTCCTGAATTTATTTATGAATTCCAGGAGACCTTTGGTGGAGATTTTAGGATTTTCTAGACACAAGATCATATCAGCAAATAGGGATAGTTTGACACTCTCTTTCCCAATTTGGATGCCCTTTATATACTCTTGCATGATTGCTCTAGCCAGAGCAATACTATGTGGAATAGAAGTGGTGACTATGTGTAATAGAAGTGGTGACAATGGGCACCCTTGTCTTTTTCCAGTTCTTAGAGGGAATATTTTCAACTTTTCCCCATTCAGTATGATGTTGGCTATGGGTTTGCCCTATATGGATTTTATAATTTTGAGGTATGTTCCTCCTATGACTAGTTTGTTGGGAGGTTTTATATCATTAATGGTGCTGCATTTTATCAAATGTTTTTCTACATCTATTAAGATGATCATGTGGTCTTTGTTTTTGTTTCTGGTTATGTGGTGAATCATGTTTATTGAGATGCATACATTAAACCATCCTTGCATCCCTGGGATGAAACTCAGTTGATCATGGTTGATCTTTCTGATGTGCTGTCAAATTCAGTTTGTTAGCATTTTCGTGAGGATTTTTGCGTCTATGTTCATAAGGGATATTGGTCTGTAGTTTTCCTCTTTTGTTGTACCCTTTCTTGGGTTTCAGTGTGATATTAGCTTCATAGAATGAGTTAGAGAGGATTTCCCCCTCTTGGTATTATGGAGTAGTTTCTATAGGATAGGTCTTAGTTCTTCTTCTGCACAGCAAAGGAAATAATAAACAGAGTAAATAGACAATCTAAAGAATGAGAGACGATATTTGTAAACTATATATCTGACAAAGGACTGATATCCAGAATCTACAAAGAACTCAAATGAATCAGCAAGAAAAAAGAAAAATCACCAAAAAGTGGGCAAAATACATGAACAGAAGTTTTTCAAAAGAAGATAGACAAATGGCCAACAGATATATGAAAAAATGCACAACATCAGTAATCATCAGGGAAGTACAAATTAAAACCACAATGAGATATCACCTTACCCCAATCAGAGTAGTCATTAACAAAAAGTCAAAAAACAATAGATGCTGGCATGGATGCAGAGAAAAAGGAACACTTACACACTGTTGATGGAACTGCAAATTAGTACAACCTCTACTGAAAATGGTATGGAGATTCCTCAAAGAAATAAATGTAGACCTGCCATTCAATCCAGCAATCCCACTGCTTGGTATCTACCCAAAGGAAAGGAAGTCATTTTATCAAAAAGTCATCTGCACTGGAATGTTTATCATAGCACAATTCACAATTTCAAAGATGTGAAATAAACCTAAGTGTCCTTCAATTCAAGAGTGGTTAAAGAAAATGTGGCATATACGAAGGCTGTCTGGAAAATATCCAATCATTGTTAATACGATACATATTAAATGGTAAAATATATATATATATAATGGCTGAATACTTCCCATGCAGACATTTTATATACCATGAAGTAATACTCAGTCATAAAAAGGAATGAAGTAATGTCTTCTGCAGCAACTTGGATGAAACTAGAGACCATTATCCTAAGTGAAGTTTCTTAGGAATGGAAATCCAAATACCATATGTTCTCATTAATAAGAGGGCACATATGAGCACAAAGTGATATAAAGAACATATGAAACCAAAAGGTGGGCAGGTGGGAGGATGGGTGAGGGATAAAAACTTACCTATTGGGTACAACAAACACTACTCTGGTGTCGGCCACACCAAAATCACTGACTTAAGCATTATACAAGATATCCATTAACAAAAACACTTGTACCCCAGCAATTAATATTTAGAAATAAAAAAAAACCAAAAACAAATAAACAAAAAGTGAGCTTTCTGCTTGTTATCCCAGCATTGTCATCAATGGCTTTTCTTATTTTCACCACTTTATGTTCCAGACCAGCTTTGTCCAGTATAACTTTTTGCAATGATGGAATTTTTTTATATCTGTGCTATTCAATGAGGTAGCTACTAGCTATGTGTGGCTACTGAGCACTTGAAATGTGACTAGTGTTACTACATACTGAATTTAAATTTAAGTATCCACGTGAGGCTAATGGCTACCATATTAATGTTGGTCTAGCTTTCTGTATCCACCTTCCTCCACCACTGGATGAACTTTTCTTGTGATGATTTCAAGAATATAGAAGCAAAGCTTCCCCCTGGCAAAAGTTCCCGTTTTGCCCTTCTTGCCAGATTACAATCATCCCAGGTGTTGGAACCATATTTCCTAAACAGTATCCTTTCTCTGCGTAGAGACTCCTCTGATTTTCCTTTTCATCTGCTCTGCTGGCAAACATTCATCATTGTGAAATAGCTGATAAGCATTTTGCTGAGTTTCCAATTGTTATCAGATTACAGGGGCCTGTAGGAGATGATTGGTGAATCTCAAATCAAGACAGCTAAAGTAATTTGGGGGGAGGGCTGTCTACAGCTGTTCGGGTCTAATCAGCTGCTGCTGATTCCTTACCTGGAGAAGCCAGGAATTCAGAGAGATGGCTGGCCTAATTATAGAAAAAACTCCATAGAGAAGACAGCAAACCAAAATACTGAGGAAGGCAAGGAGAAGCACAGGAATCAGACAGCTCTGGGCTTACTTCCATCTATACTCCACACTATCTATCATCTTGAACAAGTCCAAAACTGCTCTGATCCCACCATAGTTTGGATCCACAGGATAAGGGTAATTGCCTATTTCAGATGACTAAGCCTGGCATATAATGATCAATCCCTAAATGACATCTGTTAAAAATGGCTAACTCTGTCCCCTGCTCTTCCTCCAATCACTGCCTCTTCATCTCTTCATCCTCTTGGCTGTAACAGAAACAAGATAATTATAGCTCCACCTTCCTTGTAAGGAAAGTGTCCCTGTGGACTTGGCCTTTAATTTTGTTGAAACCTAATCAGCAAGGCGATGGCATTAGAATATTGTGCCTTTGGGAGGTGATTAGGTCATCAATGCTCTGCCCTTATGAGTGGAATTAATGCTCTTGTAAAAGAAGACCCAGAAAGCTTCCTTATCCTCCTGCTGCGTGAGGACACATAGAAGGTGTCATTCATGAGGAACAGGCCCTCACCAGACATTGAATCTTTTGGTGGCTTGATCTTGGACTTCTAGCCTTCAGAATTGTTAGTAATAAATTCCTATTATTTATAAATTATTCAGTCTAAAGTATTTTGTTTTAGCAGCCCAAAGGAGCTACAACAGATGCCAACACCAACCGTCAATAACAACTGCTTCAGGTGAACACCTATAGCAATTGCTACTTGTATCACCTATGCCAAGGTCGAGACCTTGATCCTATTCATTGAATGTTTTAGATCCCAAAGCTGCCACTGAGGCTCCTCCATAGAATACCAGTCCTTCGCAGAACTCAGTCATGTGTGTGTGTGTTTGCTGGTCAGATGAAAGAGAGTGAGAAGAGAAAATGCACTTTAGTGTGGATACTAGAACATGACCAAATAAATACTGTAAAGTCAACCAAAACACCTATTTATAGGAAAACATTTGCCCAGCATTTGAAGATAAAATAATATATGTGTAGTAAACTATTATCTACTCCACAAAGACCAAGGAACAAGAGGAAATGGATGCGGGACCTCTTATTTTGTACACAAAGCCTAAATAAAATAAGTGGCTGAAGGGACCTGAAATTACTTGGTATACAAGTATCAAATGAACAAGTGTCAAAGACTGTATTTAATTTATTAATTAATGAAAGGAAGTGAAAAGATGTTGCAGCCTCTTTAGAGAAGTCATAGAACCACAAATTTACATGCAGTAAAAGAATGTTGACTTGTCTTTGCAAAAACTTGTCTTTCCATAGGGCAATAATCAATTGCATTCCAGTGGCCATAATTTGCTTTTATCTAGGCAAAATTATTTGCATTGTTATCAGTTTGGTACAAGTTAACTTTTATCTTTACACAGTTGTAAAACAATCTAATCAAAGACAAAAGCTCACAACCTGATAGAATTAGATAATTTCCAGTGGCTCCTTCATTCCGTAGGAGGAGGACTCCCTATCTATTCCACAGGATATCCACAGATCTCTTTTGCTCATTCCAAAGTCTTAAATTTTTCATTTCACTTATTTCTTCAACTTACCTCAATCTTCTCTTATAGTTTCTAGCCATAGTTTGTTCCTAATGTCACCTCAATTAACTCTTTCTTGTCTCCCATGTCTTTTGAACATGCTCTCATCTCCTCCCCCTTGATATTATCCTCTTTCTTCCAGCCCATCTGCCTGTACCTACTCACCTCTTTTCCTTCCTTGTCTCATTTTGAATGTCTCTTTCCTTGACCCCCAAATTAGACAAGGTTTCCTTTCTGTGCACATCCCTAATGCCAGATGCTTGTTTATTTTATGCTGGTAAGCTCAGTGTAGACATGATAAGACCTCTTTTTAATACCTGGTACAGTGAAGAAAAAAAAAAATGAATGAATGGACTTACCTTCAGCATCCTCATGTATAATGAGAGAAATGATCCCTGCCCTGCCTACACTCAAAAAATTGGGTTATCAAATGAGATCTATAGACTATGACAAATGGGCCTTACCAATAAAAGAGGGTTTTGTTAGTGTGTTTTTTATTTAAGAATGTCCTTGGCAATTTTCACCTCTGACAGCCTTCTATGCTCATGAAATAAGGTCTGAGATATTCAATGATAAGGATCATGATAAGAAGAGAATATTTATAGGTTAATTTTAAATAAAGTTGATCCATAGGAAAAAGCAGACATCTTAGGTAGCAGTGAAAAAAAATAAAAGTTAAAATAATAAATACAAACATGAGGTTGGCATATATTCATGAACAAGACTGTCAGTTGATGCAGTAAATATTTATTTCCTTCTGACACATTCACTGTGTTCTTTGGGGGTATTTATGGAAAAGCTTGGTAATGAGCTATTTATTATGATCTAAAACAAACCAATGCACATGCAAAATGCAGCCACCTAATTAAAGAAGAATAAATAATTTCCCATTTTCAAAGCCTCCCACCCACCTGAACTCCAATTCCATGTCAGGCCTTGCCAAAGACACTTGAAAGCTATCAATTTACTGTGTGTACCGTATGGTGCTCACATGGAAGACAGATCTACTGACTCGTTAAAGTGTACTAATTATTCCACAATTTTGAAAGTGAGAACATATGGGAGCTGTTTTCTTTGTGAATGTTTCTGCTTCAAAAACAAAGTACATGAAACTGAACAAGTATTTTCCATAATCTATGTCATTTGCAAATGGTATTCAAAGTTCACCAAATTTGCTAAAATTAAAAATGCTTAATTCCCCTCTGGTCAAAGGCTGCCTGATATTCAATTCCTCCTCTCACATCTTTTTATTTCTATTGTCCTTCTTCCCACTGAGCAGTGACTACTTCTACCAAGAAGAGCACAGCTAAATTAAAAGTGATATATTCTGACCATTCAATTCGTTGTTGGGTCAACAAATCGTGAGCAGCTGGTGTGATGCATTTTTCATTTGTTTGTTTTGTTTTCCCTAATGGAGCAGATACCTTGGTGCTGCAAGGATGGACATAGAGCCTGTCTGCAGTGGCCAGAGCAGTGAGGATCCCAGACCAGGAAGAGAAGGTCAAGAAGGATGAGGAGAGACTATCTCAGACAAGAAGACTCTTGTATCTTTATCCCTATAGCAGAATCAAGCTCTAGCTTTCAGATGGAAACAGCCTGGGATCTGGGGCCCAGAGTTAACTATGATGAATAAACTTATCACCCAGATCCTGAACTCACACTGGGATACTTGAAAACTGAACCAGTTTGCATAGGAGTGTAGAGTTGAAATTATTCAATAGTAATCAAGTAACATTTATCTAGATATTAACCACTACATTATTACTGGAATTTTTATTCTTTTGCCCTTCTGTGTGCATGAACTTTGTCTTTGCTAGCTTTCATTTGTTTGGGTACAAACATCAGAACTTGTCCCAGACAGAATGCAGAGGAACAAGTTGATATATAGCTTTTGATATGCAAAAATAGGATTGGCATTAAGACAAAGGTCTTGCGAGCCAGACTATGGTCTTAAGAGCAAACTTTCTACATCTTTATTTCACCTCTTTTGGCCTATGAACAATCATCTATTCTTCAGAAGCCTAAGAGAGAGATCCTTCCACTTACAACAGCAAGGACAGGAAATCAGCCATTTCACAATTAATTTCATTAATTAATTCATTAATTTCACAATTAAGAGATGTGATGTAAGTACTGTTAAGGGTTGAATTGTGCTCACTTAAAAGATATGAGGATGTCCTCACCCCCATTACCTGTGAATTTGACCTTATTAAAAATAGGGTTTCTGCAGACGGAATCAAATTAAGATGAGATCATTAGGGTGGGCCCTAATTCAATATTACTGGTGTCTTTACAAGAAGACGGCCATTCGAAGTCCCAGGGACAAATGAGAATGCCATGTAATGACACACAGACACAGGGAGAGCATCATGTGATGACGGAGGCAGAGATTGGAGTAACATGTCTACAAGCCAAGGAACACCAAGAATTGCTCACAAACACAGACGCTAGAAGAGATAAGGACAAAACCTCCCCTTTAGGTTTCAGAGGCAGCATGGCCCTGCTGATGCCTTGATTTTGGACTTCTGGCCTCCAGAACTGTGAGAAAATAAATTTCAGTTGTGTTAAGTGACTCTGTGTGGTATGTAGTTGGAGCAAATATGATGGAAAGACCAAAAAACAGGGGGCATGGGCAATATACATAACCGTAATATTTGTACCCCCATAATATGCTGAAATAAAAAAATTTAAAAAGCAGGAGACAGGAAGAAAGCAAGGACTGAAAATCTATGTCCTTATTTCCTCTTTCTTGGGGTCTGCCTGGAGAACGAGGGCACGTCAAATAACACCAAAGACCAGGGTGGCATGAAGGTGGCTACCTCACAGGCATCCTGCGTCAACCTAAGGAGACTCCTGGAAGGATAAATCTGGTGGGCAGTGTGCCTGATAAAGGGGCACAAAGAGGTTCCACTTTCCCCAGCGTCCCCTTCCCTGTGTCATTTCTAAGAGCCAGGAATTGCTGGAAACAATAGTATTTTATATTAAAATTCCACATTTATCTGTGAGTTCCAATTACTGATCTTGTTTATCTCTTCTTCTATGTCTTATCATTTGTTTGGAATGAGATAAGAATTCACTCCTGGTTTTCCAGTGAAGTCACCATTGTACAGTTGGTTAAATGACAATCACTTTCCCTGACATCCCAATTTCTGTTAATGACATGACCATTCACCGAGTCACCCAGGTTTCAGTGCCTGCTTCTCTCTCAAGTGTAATGTCCTCTACATTATTCTTCAGTTTGGTAAACACTCTGCCAGACCTTCTTAGATCGGCCTCCTGCCTGCTTCATTCACTCAAGAAACAAAATTAATGATTACTATGCAGGGGTCAACTTTCTAGGTATTTGAGATTTAATAATGAGTAAAATGAAAGTGGTGTCTGCCTTCGCAGAGCTTGCATAGTCTATTCACAAGTGTAGATATAAACTAAATAATTATCTTGCCAAGTATCTAACTGAAACTATCATAAATGCCGTGAAAAGAAAGTGCAAGGTGCCCTAAGAGATTATAACAAGAGAATTGGTCTAGTCTGGAGAATAGGTAAAGAAAGATTTACCTGTGAGTGGACACTTGATGCAAGATCCTGTGAATAGGAGTTACCTGGGTGGAGGTAGGTAGTGGGGTGTGAGCTGGTGGTAAAAACTTTGCATGCTCTCCCTGTGTCTGCGTGCCATTACATGGCATTCTCCTGTGTCCCCATGTCTTTGAATGGCCGTCCTCCTGTAAAGAGACAGGTAATATTGGATTAAGGCCTACCCTAATGACATCATCTTAACTTGATACAGCCTGAAGGAGAAAGCGGGAATTGAAGGAACCTGAAACAGTACAATGGAATGTCAACGGAAACCCCAATGGGAATGCTGTCTGCAGTGAAGCTGGAAAGAAAGGCAAGGGCCAAATCATGCAGGAACTGTTACCATTTTAAGAATTTTGATGCTAAGAGCAACTGAAAACCATTGTAGAGTTTCAACTAGATGGTGACCTTCTGAGAGCCACAGTCTTAGATCAGCTGTCTCCGCTGTGAAGACATGGAAAGTGCAGCCTGGGTGCAGGGAGGCAAAGTGATCTCCACATCAGTGGTCCTCACTTTGGCTGTGTGAGGGCATACATGCAGAGCTTTCAGATCTCCTGGATCCTGGGACCCACACCCAGAGTCCCATGAAATTCATTTGGGAATATCCCAGGCATCTTAATTTTTAAAACTTCTCCAGGTAATCCTAATATGCTGTCAAGGTTGAGAACCACCGGGATACCTAGATGGTTAGATATATGAGGGCAAGTTTTTTTTTTCCTCCCTTTTATTACCTGTATTAGTCTGTGTAGGCTGCTACAACAAAATACTATAGACCGAATGACCTATAAACAACAGAAAGTATGTCTCATAGTTCTGCAAGCTGGAAAGTCTAAGACCAAGGTGCCAGATACAGTGTTTGGGGAGGGCCTGCTTTCTGGTTCATAGATGATGTCTTCTTGCTGTGTCCTCACACAGTGGAAGGGGTAAAGGAGCTCTCTAAGATCTCTTTTATAAGAGCATTAATCCCATTCATGAGGGATCTGCTCTCATGACCTAAGTACTTCCCAAAGATCCCACCTCCTAATACCATCATTTTGGGGGATATAATTTCAATATATGAATTTGGGTGAGACACATTTAGACCATAGCACCATTCCTCATCCCTACCCCCATATTTAGAATAGTGTCTGGTATAATACTTAATAGGGAGAGAAGGAAGAATGAAAAGAAAGAAGAAGGGAAGAAAGAAGGAAATGAATGAATGAATGAACAATTTTTTTAGTATATGTTCCACTATTTCCACTTACACTGCTATAATTAAATAAAATATTTTACCTTTTCCTCTAGAATAATGCCTAACATACTATATATGTAGTTTCTCTCTCTCTTTTAAATAATAGCACCCCTTGGGTTTAGGTGTGCACATGGTTGCCCCACTGAAGACCACCTATAACAGCTTCCTTAGTAGGTCGTTCTGGTCATGTGAGAAAACTGTTGACCAATAGGATGTAATCCTAAATTACAAGTGCAAGTTCTAAGGTAAAGCCTTGGAGTGTGGTTGCCTTTCACCTTCACCTTTCCACTCCCAGGGCTAAACCATAGACATGGAGTTTGTAAGCCAGTTTCAATATTGCAGATGAAAACAACACACCTTGGGAAGGTGAAGCAACAAGTTAGCATTGTCAAATGTTTGGTCCTATAGAAAAACATTTACATAATAACCAGTTTTCCACTAGAAAAACAAAATAATTTTCATTTTTTATATCATTCAGAAGATAAATATATCCCTGTGTATTTTATTTTAATAAGCAGCCAGGAAAAATAACATTATGATACTAACAGTATCATATTTCAATTCAACATGTTTCCCTCTAATATATTAACATCAAAATTTTTTGGAAATTTTATGTATTTTAGGACAAGTTAGCATATAAAATATTAGGTTTTTATTATAGGAATCTTGCATTACTTCATGATTGTATGACAAATCATATTTAATAAGAGATTGGTTAAGCAAAAGATGCAAATGTGTTCTGTACACTCTGGTTGTTTGTGTGTGACTGCAAAGCATTTGGTACAACATTAAAATCCTTGTGTGTGGTGTACATTGAGCCCAGCAACCTAAGGCTTCATCTGTCCCAGTGTCTACTGGCTACATATATTATTTATATTAGCTGGATAATGAAAATTTTTTAGCTATTCTAAAAAGGAGTTCTGATGTTATTTTCAGGATAGAGTTATTTTTCATTAAATCAAAAATATTTAAACTTCTTAAGCACAGAATAAAATAATAGAAAAAAGTCAGAGTGTGTGAGAATGAGTGGGTGAATATTCACACCAGCTGGCCCAATCCAGCCTCCACTTGTTAAATAAGCTTATGGGAATCCTTTTCATCTCTAAAATAAAACCCATTTCTGCCGGGCAGAATTAAATCTGTTAATGCACCAAAACCCATTGGACCCTTCACCTGTCTGTGCCTGCAAACTTCAGATACATCCCGATCAATGAGGTGGAACAGAAATGCCAGTAGCTTTACTTTCTCAAGTTTTCAGGAGTTCGTGACGACCTTCAACTGGAACACAAGTGGAGTTGGCAAAAAAATGACCCCCCAAGATGTCCACGTGCTCATACTCCAAGTATGGGAATATGTGACCTTATCTGAGAAAAGAGACTTCATTGATGTGATTAGATTAGGTATTTTGAGATGGGGAGATGATCCTGGATTATCCAGGTGGGTCCAATGTAATCATCAAGGTCCTTATGAGAGGGAGGCAGGAGGGTCAAAGTCAGAGAAGAAGTAACTTAAGTAAGAGGAGGCAGGACTGATGTGCAGCCAAGGGATGCGGGTGCCTCTGACATCTACAAAAAACGAAGAAAGTGTTTTCCCTAGAGCCTTCAGGAGGAATGCAGCCCTGCCAACACCTTGATTTTAACCCAGTAAAACCCATTTCAGACTTCTTACCCCTAGAATTCTAATATATTAATAATAAATTGGCGCTGTTTGAAGCCACTACATTTGTGGTGGTTTGTTACAGCAGCAACAGGAAACTGCCTTTTTTAATAGAAAAAAGTTAACAATAATCCTTATGACATAGCATATGCAAAAACTAACTCATAATGAATAATAAACCAAAATTAGAACTATAAAATCACTTCAACAAATGTAGAACATCTTCATGAACCTAGAGTAGAAAAATATTATCCAGATAAGATACAAAAGAACAAATTAGACTTCATCAAAAATAAAAAACTTCTGCTTATCAAAAGATACCATTAATACAATACAGTGGAAGCCCCAGGCTGAGAGAAAATATTTATAATACATATATCTGACAAGAGACTTGTATCCAAAATATATAAAGGAATTATATAACTCAAAAAAAAGACAAAAATCTAAAGTTTTAAATATGGGAAAAAGAGTTAAAGAAGCACTTCACCAAAAAAAAAAAAAGTACAAATAGCCAATAAGCACATAAAAATGTGCTCAACACCATTAGTCATAAAAGTGATATAAATTAAAACAAAGGTTGTCAAGGATGTAGAGCAACTGAGATATATGAATATTGTTGGTTAGAAGGGTAAGTGGTATAACTACTTTGGAAAACAGAGTGGCAGGTTCTTTCATAAAGTCAAATCTATATTTCTCCCCTATGACCCAGTAATTTTCTACTCACAGGTATTTACCCACGGAAAATGAAAAAATATTTTTTCTACACAAACACTTATATATGAATATTCATAGAAGCTTTATTTATAATCAACAAAACTAAAAATAACTCAAATGTCTATCAACAAATGAATGAAAGAAGAAATTCTGGTATATCCATGCAAGAAATACTACTTGGTCATCAAAAGAAATGAACCACTGCTACATGGAACAACAGAGATGAATCTCAAAAACATTATTCTGAGAGAAAGATGTCAGGCACAGAAGAGTATATTCTATAAAATTTCATTCTGCTGAAATTCTATAATAGGCAAAACTAATATCCGATCTTCAGCGACAGAAAGGATATCTGTGATTGCCTGGAACCAGGAGAGCCGATGGGTATTGGTTGCAAAGAGGCAGGGAACATTTTGGGGTGGTAGAAATGGTCTACACTTTGATTGCAGTGGTTATTTGATGGGTAAATACATTTGTCAAAACTCATTTAGCTGTATGCATTTTAATTATGTAAATTATACCACAATCAAGTAGAATTAAATTTTAAAAATGCTAAAAGTTTAAGCATGAAGGAGGGTGGTAATAAAGTTAAAGGCATTTCTAGGGCAAGAAATTAAGAATGAGACTCTCTATTGTTCCCAAAGGCAAGAGAATTCTCAAGACAATAACAGGGCTGGTCAAATAGCACTAGAGCAGGCCATGGAGTGGCTCCCATGGCAATTTGAACTTCAAAAAAAAGCATAAATGCAATGAATTGAAACTCATTTAATATTTAAAAACCAGTAGATTTCATGGTAAGAGAGAGAGAAAGAAGGGGTGAGGAGAAAGAGACAGAGAGAAAGGGAAAGAATCATATTAGACACCATTGCAAGTAACTGGACAATTGGACTACCAATGTCTTTCCCTGAAAACTGGCAATTGGAGGAAAATAATTAACTGCTTATTGTGCATTTCCTGTACAAACTTTATGGCACAGAAACCAAATAGCCCTAGGTGATGAAAAAAAAATTCTTATGTACAGAAGATGTTCAGCTAATACATAAAGAAGAAATCATAGAATCAGAAAATCTTTATTTAAAACCCCAGTTGTAATCATTAGCTCAGGCAATGACCATCAATGCATACACAATTAGTAAAATCTTACCTTAACTTATTATTATCATGACAATATAGTGGTAAAACTGAGCTGTTCTACTTGAACCCATAGATCAATTTTAGCACCAATCATAGTGGGACAGACAACAAGGCATTGTGTATGCTCAGGTGTGAGGTAGTATGATGCACACCATGAAGTGTTCTTGCCCCAAATATTGAACTTGAGTCTAATCAACCTCTGAGTGGTCACTTCCACATAAAGGGAATATGGAGAATATAAAAATATGTTAAATGACACCACCAGGAAGCTAACAGACAAACCCCAAATATGAGATTATCTACAGAAAATTGAAGCCAGTATCTGCAACAATACTATGACAAAAAGACAAAAATAAAAGTGGATGACCTATGCTACTCTAACAATGTGTTAATTTGTTATTGGCTCATAATTAGGCAAAAAGAGAAATAGAACAGAATAGAAAGTTCAAAATTTATTACATAGCAAAGGTTATATGTCCAGATCAGTGGGGGAAATTGTAAACTAGCTAATAAATGTCTTTGTGACAGCGAAATAAATATTTAGAGAATAATGATAATAAAGTTGTTTTTACAACATCATAAAAATATAATTATAGATGAAGTAAGTACATAAGCATACAAATACTATTATAACATCACAAAAATAGAGGAATACTTTTATAGTCTTGGAATAGAAAGGCTTTTCTTGTTAAAATATAGAAAGCAAAATCCATTAATGGAAGTTCTCATAATTTAAGATAAAATGCTAAAACTAAGGTATAATTTTTAAAAGTGAAAATCAAACACTTAACTAGGAAAAATGTTTTCAAGTTACATGATAGACTAAGCATTTAAAAAACTCTTACAAATCACTAAGAGGGAGACACAAAAACTCTAAAGGAAAATGGGTAAAAGATATAACCAATCATTTCATACCAAGGTAAAAACATGAGAAATTAGCACACAAAAGTATAAGTTCATCTTTATAATAATATGCAAATGAAAATAATAAAGATATAGAAATAATAGTAGTAGGGATACAAGTAATCATATGTACAAAGCTATGCAATAAAAATAAAGATATATAACATAAATATATAATAATACATGTGATTATATCTAAAGATATATAATATAATAAGATATATAATAAAGATGTACAATTTTTCAGCTTGCAAAACAGGAAATAAAATTAAAGATTAACCATGTCCACTGCTGTCAAGCTCGTGGAGAAATGAGTACATTCCCATATGCTTATTAGGGGGGAATACTTTCCCCACTTATAATATTTCTTTTCATGTAGGGAAAGCCCTATTAGCATAACACACCTCTCTCTGCCTCTTGATCATTTATTTCCAGGAGGCAAATGATTAGCATGATTGGATAATTTGGAAAACAAAACTGAGCAACAGTATGTAACTTGGCTTCTTTCTCCTTGCCCTCTCTTGATAGGAGATAGTTTGAAATCAGCAGGCTTTCTACTTTACATGTCCATGATATTTTCTGGCCCTGTAGTTGAAAGATCAAGCTGAAAAGGCTGCCCCAATCCAGAGATTCTAGAAAAGAAGTATATCTCATTCTGGGATCCAGTATAGAACATTTACTTGCTCACTGCTATGGTCTGAATGCTTGTGTCTCACACGTATTCATATGTTAAAATCCTAACCCCATAGGTAATGGTGTTAGGAGACAGGACCTTTGCAGATGTGATTAAGTAATGAGGGTGGAGCCTTTCTTACTCTGATAAGTGCCCTTATAAAAGAGGCCCCAGAGAGCTGAGTTGCCCCTTCCCCCATGTGAGGACACAACCAGAAGTCACCATCTGTGAGAAACAAGTCCTCACCAGATACCAAATCTTTCAATGCCTTGGTCTTGGACTTCTCAGCCTATAGGACTATGAGAAATAAATTTGTGTTATTTATAGCTGTATTTGTGCTATTTATTTATACTCAACTTATGGTATTTTTGTTATAGCAGCCTGAACAGACCAAGACACCCGCAAAAATAAGTTATTTTATCTAAGACAAATTTATTAAGTAATAAAGTAGAACTTTTGCTTCTATCTACCATATTAGGCTATTTATCTATTGCTATATAATAAAACATCTCTAAATTTAGTGACTTAAAGCTCATTTTATGTATTGGAGTTCTGTGTATCGACTGCACTCACCTGGGCATTTCTTGTTTGGGCTTCTCACATCGATTGCAGTCAGCCAGCAGCTGGAGTTGGAGTCATCAGAAGGCTCAACTGGACTGGCCATCTAAAATGGCTCATGTAGATTTGTCATTAGATGATGGCCTTTGGTTCATTGGTTATCTAGGAATGTTGACCAAAGTACCCTCTCCTGTGGCTCAGTTTCTTACAGCATTGCAGTTTTTCTCCAAATGGGTATTTCCCAGGAGTGAAGATTCCAAGATATCCAAGGAGAATCTGCAAAGCTTTTTATATTCTAGATTCAAAGGCCCTGTACATCATTTCTGTCACATTCTTTTCATGAAGGCTACACACTAGGGTCAGCCCTGATTCTAGGTGAGGAGAGGTAGATGCTACGTTTTCATGTGAAGGGTGGCAGGTGAGTGCAGATAAGGAAAGAAAAGTGATGACTGTCGTTGTTTCTACCTCGCATAACTCTTGTCTCATTTCTCAATCACTTCAGAATTCAGATAAGGAAGAAGAGGAGCCTTTCACTGGTCCCCCACAGACCTGCAATAAAACTGCTCATGGGAATATTTTGAATGGAAATTTAGCAGTATCAATTAAAATAAGAAATGGCACAACTACGAATATAAATTCTGGAATCTCTCTGAAAGATTTTCTCATGTAGGCACCCAGAGGTATTTGTACATAGTAGCCTGTGCCTGCATTATTTGTATTAGCAAGCAATAGAGACAGTGTAAACGATAAGTATAGAGGTGATGATTAAAAATTAACCTACCTAATGGGTACAATGAACACTATTTGGGTGATGAGCATATAGCTATGATTCAAATGTTACAAAAGTGATCCATGTAACCAAAAACATTTGTACCCCCTTAAAATATTAAAAATTATTTAAAAAAATTTAAAAACAGGACAACAAAACTATATATCCATGAAAATGGAATACTATGCAAAAGTTGAAAAGAGTAAGGTAGATATAAATGCAAATGACATGGAAAGCTTTTCAAGACTTACTCTGTGACTTGCATTTTACATATAATAATGATACTAGTAATCCAAAGATATTAATTATATATATATAATTTTATTGGAAAATAATCTATATAATACAACTTTGACAATTTTATTCTTGGGGGAAGATTAGGGGAGAGATGCAAAGTAATTCTCAGACGTAATCTATGCTTAATTTTTTGTAATAAAACCATATTCTTATATTACTTGTGTAATTTTTCAATAAATTTTAAAGCATATAATAAATTAGAGATCAATAAAAGCTATGATTTTATTTTAATGTTTTAATGATCTTTCTTGGATTTAACCAATCACCAGGAATGTGTTTCTTAAACGGATATAGCAGGAAACACCTAAAAAATCCACTCTATTTCAAGGGTTACAGAGAGTTAATAAAAAACATCCCCTTTCCTAATTGTGTTCAGAAGAAATTAAAAGATATATGTAAGAATCGGACAGATGAACATCATTATTTAAATTTTATTGCTGATTACTGATTTAAGCTAAGTAAGAGGTCTTGACTTAAATGCAATGGCCATATAAATGAGAGCCCTAGCTGCACCCCAGAAATATATTCATCTTCTCAATTACAGGAAGGGCTTGATAACTGCAGGACCCCCACAAGGGAACCTGCCCCTATAAAATTGACTTCATGGGGAAGCAGAGAATGTATAGGTCAGCAGGTTTGCTTCAGATGCTGAGTAGGCAGAATTCTAAGATCACCCCCTAATTCCTGGCCCCTGGTGAACACATACCTTTTCCCAGTTATTCAATCAAACGCTAATCTAGGTATTTCTGTGAAGAAGTTTTGCAAATATATATATATATATATATATATTTAAGGCCCCAGATCAGTTGAACTTACTATGATAGGAAGATTATCCAGGCAGGCCTGACCTAATCACATGAGCCGTTTAATACTGGTCTACAAGTCAGAGACAGGAAGTCAGAGGTTTGAAGCACATTGTTGCTACCTTGAAGCGGTAGAAGACACTGTGGCAGGGAATAAGGGCAGCCTCTAGGTGCCAAGACTGCCTGGTGAACAGCCAATGAGGAAATGGGAAACTTAGTATACTTTGCAAGGAACCAAGTTTGGCCAACACAAAAATGAGCTTAGAAGTATTAACAATTATTTCCCTGAAGCCTCCAGACAAGACTTGAGTTTAGCCAGCACCTCAATGTCAACCTTGAACAGAGGATCTGGTAACTCCAGCCCAGACTTCTGGTCTACAGAACTGTGAGCTCATAAATGGGTACTGTTATCATTCACTAAGTTTGTAGTAATTTGTTACACAGCAGTAGAATACTATACACAAAGGAAGAAGACTAGAAAGAGTTAAACCATGAATGCACCAAACAGAAAAGTAGAAAAAAGATGGAGGTTGTGGAGAGAGGCCTGAATGTTGTTACTTTAATGAAGTTTCCATTGCATGGAAACCCAGGGACGGTAAGTGAGTATGAGACTTGGAGATGTTTGCCATTGGCTTCTGTTAGGAGCTTCCTGATCACCTAGCCCGGTGTTCTCAACAGAACCCCATTCACATTTTCAGCAGGACAAGCCTCTGCTATGTTGGACTTTCTTACGCATTACAAGAGGTTTCTTTCCCTGGGGCTCCCCCACTAAATGTCAGATGTATCCCCCAATCACTGGGACAATCAGAAACACTAGCATTTCCATGTACCCATAGAGTGGGTGACAATATCACTGTTTGAAGCTCAATCCCAATATTTTACAGATAAAGAAATTGATACCCGAGGGAAGGGCTTTGAGAAGGTCTCACAGCCCCTCAGTGTCAGAGCTACAAGTGGGATTCTTAGTAGACTGTTTTTGCAAACATAAGTTATACATGGTACATTTTTATTTATTTTATTACTTTATTTATTTATTTATTATTTATTTCAGAGTATTACAGGGGTACAAACATTGTGGTTACATGAATTGCTTTTGTACAGATCGAGTCAAAGTTATAATTGCGCCCATCACCCAGATAGTGTGCATTGTACCTGTTAAGTGTGAATTCAATTTTACTATAAGGTCTTTACCATTCTAGTCACTATGAAATGATTCTGGACACCCATGCCTCCCTCCTACACCTCTGCCAAATGGTGGCTCAAATGTTACCTTTTCAGAAAAGCCTTCATGATCCCCTGATCTAAAATTGCAGTTCCCCCCCTTCATGACCAGTACTTATCAACTTATCATCCTCCTTCCTGATTTGTTTCTTACATAATACTTATTACCTTTTAACAGACTGTAAGATTTACTGATTTCTTTTCTTTTCTTTTCTTTCTTTTCTTTTCTTTTCTTTTTTTTCCTTTCCTTCCTTTCTTTCTTTCTTTCTTTCTTTCTTTTTTTTTAGAGAAGTGTGTGTCTTTATTGGCTGAGCAGGCTACTTGAGGGGGGTGAAGTGGGAGGAGTGGGCGGTCCCAATGCCCAGCTGGCCATACTTCACAGGCTAACAGAAAAATATGGAACACTTCACGAATTTGTGTGTCATCCTCTTGCAGGGGCCGTGCTAATCTTCTCTGTATCGTTCCAATTTTAGTACATGTGCTGCCAAAGGGCGTTTGGCTTATCTGACCTACAACTTGACAATGAACTCCTGGATTGAATGATTTCGGTGTTTTGCTCCCTGGTGTGTCCTGATACTTGCATCATTGCCTAACACCTGGTAGACACTCAATATTGGTTGACTGAATAAATAAGTGAAGCTGTTATTCTAAGTATTTCATAGAAGTAATTATTTTCTTTCCGTATGTTCGGAGAGAAAAAGAAATCGTAGCATACAGTAAAATCGCTTTGTGTTTGCTAATAACTATTTCAGAGGAACAACAATGAAAAATACAGTGAAGAAATTTATGAAAAGAAAGTATATACAATAAGGAGTTTTGTGCTCGATTTTATAAAACTGAGGTATGCAATGAAGACATTTGTTTTACTCTCACAATCAAAAATAATATTTTATTTTTATATCAAATCAAATCATGATCTACGCATTGCATTCTTTACATCAATTAAGTATTGACCAGCTCAGAGAGCAATAATATGCATTTATATTGCTTTCAATTTTGCAGTAAATCATTAATCTACATTTTTTCTTCTCCCTTCCCCCTCCCTAAACTAACAAGGTCAACACCTGGGATTTTTTTTTTTGTCTTAAGAATGCTGAATTTCAAATAATTTAACCCCTGGTATAATCAATTTAGTCTATTTTAAAAGATACTGAGTACTTGCTGGATATCAATACAGCTTTGGAAATACAAGATAAACTCTACTTGGTCTTTGACCTTGAGAAACTTATTTTTTACTGGTAGCAGGAAGAGGTATGCATACAAAATATTTTTAACAATTGAGGATGTATATGGTTTGTCATACCAATAGGCTGGATGCTTACTTTAAAATCTTAATATAAGCATTTAAAGAGATGCCATTTTTTAAAATTGATTTCATTATTTTTAATCGTTTTTTATCTTTTTTTTATTTCAGCATATTATGGGGGCACAATTAGATAACTTCATTTTTTCTATGATAAATGTCCTTATGTAAAAACAGAAACAATACAAATTTTTTCAATATTACCTTTTTTCACTGGGTTTCAAGATTACAGCAAATAGTAAATGACTGTGGTAACTTGCCATGAAATTCACTATTGTCAGTGTTCATGTTCATATCTATCTTCTTTCTCATAAATGCATTTATTTTTTTCCCTGAAAAGTGAAAAGGATACCAATGCATAAGTGTGCTGCCTTCTGAGTGTTTTAAACTGAGAGGTTGTTGTTACATTGAATATAATTGCACTCAAATACCCTACAGACTTTGTAGCAAATGATTTGAGCATACCAGAAACATTTTGTTCTTATGTAAAGATCTGCTTTTAAAAATATATTAACTAGATTTTCTACTATATAGGGTGGCTGGCGACTAACCAAATATTTACTTGAATTGTTATAATGACATTTTAATCTAAAAGTTCACATTACATTAAACCCTAGGAGCAATTACTGCATTTACCTGAAAGAAAGAAAGATGATGATTTTTTTCTAAGTAATTAAACACAAAAACTTGGGGGACTGATGCCTGCTGGGGGGAAGGGACTTATATTTCATACTCTGGCATCATCTCATGGTGAAGAATGGGAAATATTGATTAAAAACTGTATTAGGTTGAATAAGAATTACTGGCTGTATTTCAAGGGACCGATTATTGAAATAAGCATAGAGGTATTGTTTGTGCCCGAAGGAATATGATTGATGAATTTATGGAATGAAAATTGGACGGGTGGACACAGCAAATTTTAAATATCTTAAAGGGAACTGGTCAGGAAAATAATAGAGCAGACCAGGTCTAGGTTAGATGGTGGTCTCCCAGTTGAATACTTTCTGGGTTGGATTATCCAACTCTGGAAGGATGCTCTTTGCAGGCTTGGGTTCATTATTTTCATATCTCTCCCTGTGGGAACCCCACATGAGATTATCTAGAGGAGAATATTAGTGAAATAAATATCTGGGCCAGAAAGCAGTGGGAAGTAACGGGAAAGAAGGCACAAAGATCCAACAAGCAGTGCTGGATTCACATGTGTTAGAGGAGGAAAGTGACCCACTAAAGAATAATAATAAGGGGTTAGTAGACCCAGCTGAGCCCTCCCAAAGGAATATTGGAACAGAAAAGGGAAATTTAACAAATAGAAATGCTATTTTAAGCATGGAACATTTAAAAGCTGAGGAAAGGCCGTTTCTTGAGGAACACAGGGCAGAGGTATTGGAGCTCTTGGGGTTCCTAGAAGCACACGCTTCAGAAACATCAATAGGTTCACTTCAGGAATCTGCTGAGGGTGTTTCGAGTCTCCAGCTGACAAAAATTAGGTTTAAGCCAGCAGCACCTTTCCTAGGAGTTAGATATCACAGGCATAACAGAAAACGTGGGAAGAGTGATGGCAACAGGCTTATTGTCAGGACTGGGAATGCTCGCCTGCTTAAGAGAGAACAGCAACCTTGCCACTTGAGAAACTCACACTGGGTGCGACTCTAGAGTTTCAGAAACAAGAAGCTCAAAGGAAAAATGAAAAATAAGAAGCTTTCCGTGAATAGAAAGGCATTTCAAATAAACCTGGTGACAAGTGTCAGCACCATGTAAATTTCCAAGCTTGGAAGAGTCATTGCTAACATTTATCCAGCTGTGGGGCAGGCTCCACTCTGTTTTACCTGCAATGTATTAGCTCTTGTGTGAATTTCCGCAACACTCTGATAAGGTGAGAACCACTTTTAATCCTTTTTTTACAGATAAAGAAATTCAGACACTGAGAACTAGTAACTTGCCCAAAGTCACATAACTAATAAGAGGAGCTGGGATTCAAACCCACAAAGTGTGGCTGCAAAGATGGCACTCACTCTTCATTTCTGTACTATAACTAAAGCAAGAGTGGGTCTACAAGACGGGAGGTGATTTGCCTGCTCTGCTACGGGATATGCATGATGCCAAGTTAAACTCTATCAGGAGAACTCGCCCTGCTGAGATAAATTGTGTATTCCAGAAAGCTGGCATAGGTTGACATCTTGAAAAACTGAAACTAAGATAGTCTCTTCCTGGTGTGGCAGACACCATGGCTGACTAACCCCATATCCAATTCCATCCTCCTTATCTTCTTCTCAGTTTCAGATGGTCAAGGTTCCAGACACTGAGATCCAAGTGGGAAGTTTTTTAAAATTTAATTTTGTCTTTTTTTATTATTGTTTTATTAGAAAATATCTAACTGGTAGATAAAATTGTATACATGCAAGGTATACAATGTGATGATGTGATATACATATACATTTTGTACCAAAGGAAATGGGGAGATGTTGGTCAAAGGGTACAAGCAGGAAAATTCTAGTTGCAACTTCCAGGAAAGCTTTCACTTGCCTGACAGAAAGGGAAACTCAGCTGATATGCCCTTTTATGCATTGTTTTCTTTTCTTCTTCCTTCCTGGAATACAAGTATGATGTCTGGAGGGGCAACAGCCTTTTGAGATCATGAGGACAGCCATCAACTGAGGATGGCACCACAAAAGCACAGAGGATCCTGAGTCTTTTTTTTTTTTTGAGACAGAGTCTCACTCTGTTGCCCAGGCTAGAGTGCCGTGGTGTCTGCCTAGCTCACAGCAATCTCAAACTCCTGGGCTCAAGCAATCCTCCTGCCTCAGCCTCCCAAGTAGCTGGGATTACAGGCATGCACCACCATGCCCAGCCCAATCCAGAGTCTTTGACGCACCATCTAGCATATTCCCTAGGCCTGGACTAGTCACCTCTGAACTTATTGTTTGGATGACAAATAAACTTCTGCCATTTTATTTTTAAAAATATGTAAATGAACATATTCAGGTAATTTAGGGGATACTTTATGCAGATCTTTATTATGTTTACCTCTCAAATCTATCTAAATTTTTAAAAACTACTACCTCCAAAAGGCTAATTCCTCAATTCTGAGTTGCTTTCCAACAGCCTTTTGAATTTGGCTATCTCAGGTTGCCTCTGGACGAGTCATTCCATGAAGCTTGCTGAGGATCTGACCTCTCTTCCTCTGACAGGTAGCTTTGTTTCCAGATACCCTGTTCAATCTAGTCATGACTAAATCATCTCTCCCTTTTCTAATGTCCTGTTGAGGCACTGGGCATTTCCTCTCCTCACCTTCATGGCTCTCTAGCTTTAATTTTATCAAGAAAGCATGAGCTCTGAGAAGAAAAACATAAAACCTTATATGAAGAGTTAGGAAACACTGTATTTTAAACTTCCTATGTGAATAGGTGGTTTAATGTGTTTCTTTCTGTTCCTTTATTGAATTTTTTTAAACAAAACCATTATCTGAGAATAATTTTTTGACAAATAAAATCAAGAAGAGAAAAGTCATTCAAATTAAAGAGTACAGTTAAGATTATAAAAATATTATAAAACATTGATTCTCAAAGGAGGGTCCTCTGGATCAGCAGTATCTGCATCCCCTGGGGACTGTTAGAAATGCGTATTCTCAGTCCCTGCCTCAGATCTGCTGACTCTGAAACTCCAGGGGTGAGGTCCAGCACTTGCTGCTTTGCAACCCTTCTAGGTGATTCTGATGCATATTCAAGTCTGAGAACCATTGCTCCAGGATCTAAGTTGTTCAACTATCATCCCTTCACTCACACTAAACACATTTATATACTGAGGTGCAAACTCCTTGAGAGCAAGACCTGAGTCTCATGTACCTTTGTTCTCCCAATATGTAGGAATGTGCCTCACACAAGAATAGTCAATAATGCATACAGTCCAATCAATGAATCAGAGAATGACACTGGTGATATTTGTTTTTAAAGCAAGCTCAAATAAAGGCAGTTAATTCATTTTAAAAATAATAATAAAGATAACTAATTCATAAATTTGAATTAGAAATACTATATATGAAATCAGTCATTATTCTTCTTGAACTTCATCATAATAGCTACATCTATTGTCATTTTTCTTTCCCACTGTGAATTATATTGTATATGCAGAAAAGTACATCAAGTATAGACATACAATATAAAATTTAAAATGAAGGAAATGGATATGAAACTAGCATGCAGAAATATAATTTCATAAGTAATTCAGCATCCTCTCTGCCTCACCACCTCTGCCTCACCCCCTTGGGATAATCACTCCACAAAATGTCATGGTAATCATCCCTTTCTTTAACATTTTATCATCCATGTATGAATCCCTCAACAAATGTCATTTAGTTTTGCCTGGTTTTGAATCACAGTGAATAGATTCAACGTGGCTTGTTTCTTATTCTCCAGATGAAAAACATATCCAGATATTGAGGCATGTAACTGGTTTATTTTCACTGCTGTGTAGTTATTAATACATTGTGTGACTGTGTGATAATTTTTTCATCTATTCTACCATTTATGGGCATTTGAGTTACTTCCATTTTTTGCTATTATGAACATTGGCTCGTTACCACGATCGCCATCACAGGGCCATACTTGAGTCTGATATACCCCCTGCCTTCTCCACTGGCCCGAACGGGCTATGTTGAAGCAAGTCACAGGCTCTTATCATCTCATCTGTAAGGTATAAAATTTATTTTGATGAATAGAATTCTTATTTTTCATGTAGTCATTTTGACCAGTCTTAGTTGGAAGGGGGCTCTTTTAGACTATTTTTAAGGAAAATAAAAAAACCTACACTAAGTCTATAAAGATTTTTTCCTATCCTGTTTTTAAATCTTTATTTATTTTTTTAACTGTCACATATAGGTCTTAATAGGCCTGAAATTGGTTTCTATATAGAAGGGTTTAATTGCAATTTTAGTTCAATATGGATACTAAGTTGTCTCCATAACATTCATGGAAAAATCCATCAGTTCACCACTGGTCTACAATACCACATCTACTGTATTAAAAGTATCAATATCTATGTAGGCCAGTGTCTGGGCTTTCTGTTGTGGTCTGTTTGCTAATGTTTCAGTTCTTGCACTAATACCTCAGTGTCATAAGTCCTTTAGCTTTGTAATCTGGAGAGCAAGTAGTCACCTTGTTCTTTTGAAGGGCCATGGCTATAGTTAGCTTTTGCAATTCCCTTCTAAAGTCTAGAATCAGCTCATCACATTGCAAAGTAATTGTGATTTTGGTTAGCATAACATAGTAAATCAATTTGGAGAGAATTGATATCTACACAATATTGACTCTATGAATTCATGAGCATAATGCGTATCTCTTCTTTTGGTTTCTTCAGTATATTTGAATAAAATTCTATGATTCTGTCTTTGAGAGACTATGATTTTGTTGTATTCATCCATAGGTAATTATATTTTTTTGTTATTGCAATTTTTTAAATTTGACTTCTGTGTGTCATTAGTATATAGAAATACAATTGATTTTAAATTGATTTTGTATCCAGCAGCTGTGTTAAAGTATAATTAATTCTAACGTTTTATTTTATAATTGTTTCAATATCTGTAGTAATCTAAATGATGTGTCAGAAGTCATCCATCAATTCAGTGGCTTAAAGCAATAATAATCATTTGTTGTCTCTCATGGTTTCTGTAGGTCAGGAATTCAGATAAGGCAGAGTGGAGATGGTTGTATTCGTTTGACAATATCCTCAGCTGGAAGCCTGAGGGCTGGAATCATCTGAAGGCTTGCTCGCCTGCCAGAAGTTGATGTTGACTATTAGCTAAGACCTTAGCTGAGGCCGTTGGCTGGAACCCCATGAGGCTGAAGCCTCTCCATGTGGTCTGGGACTCCTTCCAACAGGGTGGCTGGGTTCCAAAAGTGAATGTCCTGAGAATAAGAGCGTGAGTGAGAGAGAGGGAGAGCCATAGCATTGCTTCTGCTGAATTCCACTGATTGGGCAGTCATACATCCCCTTCAAATTCAAGCAGTGAGAACACAAATGCCTCTTCTTGGTGGGAGGAGTCTCAGTGACACTGTAGGCAGCAGATGAGATGGTATTGGCAGGGCTGTGTTGGAACATGAAGTTTGCCACAATATTGTATACAGAGAGAAATCATCAGCAAATAATGACAATTTTGTACATTCTTTTATCAATCTCATTTCTTTTCTTTCCTTTTTCTTTGCCATACTGCACTAGCAGGTAAATTTAATACCATGCCAAATAGAAGGGGTAAGAAGGAGAAACTTATATTTCTCCCTATCACAAAAAGAATGCTTTTAAACATTCCATTATTAAGAATTACTTTTGCCATAGGTTTTTACAGAGGTAAATATGACAATGTATTAATAAGACTTATGTCCCCTAGTAAGGAAGGACCTGCTGCCCATCTGTAGCAGTGTGGTCAGCAGACAATGTCCAGCTGACAGCCTTTCAGGGTCTGCTACCTGCAGAGAGCTGCCCCAGCTGAAGTCATACGCTGTCCAGGGCAGCCCATCTCTGGAGACTGAGCAGGGTGGGACCAGGAAGGCCTGGCCATTGTGGCCCAACACGGGATCATCCAACAAGCAGTACTAGCTCCAGAACTGGTTGTGCCGGCATCATGGTTTACTTCTTCCTTTGTCCAATCCTGCTTCCTGGGCATGTGTTGATCCCTAATAAATACCTTGCAGCCACCTCAGCATCTGACTCCAGAAAAGCCATCCTGCAACTGTTGGGACAGGAGGGGTGGGATAAAGTGGGCAATGAAGCGTTTTGGGAGCTGGATAACTTGCTGCCTGGCTGGAGAAGGACCCCATCCCTAGTAGTAGGTGGAATAGGGAGAGCTCTTGCAGAAGACACTGATCTAATTGTTACAACATCTACTGGAGGGGAACTGGGAGAGTATTTCCATGGGAAAGAATGCATGAAATAAAGAGGTTTATTGGGCATTTAAGATATCTGGAGAAAATAGTAGCTGTATGTTAAGGAGACTAAATAATGTATTAATATGTGAGGGCTACCATAATAGAATATGAGAGACTGGGTGGCTTAAACAACAGAAATTCGTTTCCTCACAACTCTGGAGTCTGTAAGTCCAAGATCAAGGTGCTGGCAGGGTTGAATTCTTCTAGACCTCTCTTCTTGGCTTGCAGACGGCCACCTTCTCACTATGTCTTCACGTGGCTTTTCTTCTGTGAGCCCATGGAGCAAGGGAGAGCTCTGATATTTCTTCCTCTGCTTATAAGGACACCAGTGCTATTGGATTAGGGCCCAGTTCATGATCTCATTTAACCTCAATTATGCCCGTAAAGGCCTTATCTCCAAATATAGTCACTCAGGGGTTAGGGCTTCAACACACGAGTCCGTCCATAGCAGGTGGTTACTGCTAGGCACCACTGATGCACTACAAAAGGATAATGAACACCTGAGGTAAGAGGCAATTAATTGGAAGCGAGGTATGAAAGTCAGGAGGACTCTTTGCTTATATCTAAGTAGGGCATAGGGAGCAGGGATAGCGTGTGGGTAGGTTTGAGGAGCTCACCCCCAGGCTACCACAGTCCATACCTGGCACCATGCAGATGTGATGTCAGCCATACACACTCTAGCAGCAGTCCCTCCACGGTCCTGTTGGTTCCTCTTTCTGAGGGGAAACTTAGAAAAGGGACATTAGTGGTGCAAACTAAAGCCCCCATTGTCGTGGTTTGGCTTAGGTTGCAACTGGCACACATTGTCTACCTCCTTGAAATCCATTCTGCAGGCCATGGTGGCTCACCAGCAGCACTGGGAAATGGGACCCAGTCCTTCATTTCTGGGGGTCAAAGCAGCACATTTTTTATTTATAATGACAAATTGATCAGCCAATTTCCTTGTGATCCCTCCATCCTCTAATGTGTAGCTATAGCCCTGACCCCTTTTGCGTAGCTGGTCAATCGGCCCTACCAGATGGTGACTCCTCTCCCACGATACTTCAAGTCATGCTAAAGTGCATGACTGTGTGAACATTTCTTATATATGTATGCCAATTCACCTTAGGGATATTTACCTAGAAATGTGTCAGTTCAAAGTGTAAATACGCATGCACTTTTTGAAAAATATTGCCAAATTCTCCTCTATAGGTTTTTGTTTTTGCTTTTAAATTTCAAGTTTTATGTGGTTCGAGGAAATCTGAGCTACACCTGGGATAGTGCTACTACATCCTGCCATACCAAGGAAATATGAGCCCTATGTGTGTGCTGATTTCTCCTGGGGGGAGTAGGAAAAGGGACACTTCCATATAATTTGACTTTCAAGCAGAAATCACCGATATAGCTAGTGTTTCATTCTGTCTTTGACCTCTCCCAACAGATTCTGTTTTCTGCTTCCTAAGATCTCAGATAAATTGAGAGAGTGCAAGAATTCTATTCAATGGGCTGATGGAAAAGGACAAAATAGGGTTTTATCTTTTGGATGAGGAAGATCACATGGGCAAACTTTCATCACTAAGTAAATAGGGGAGGTTTCAGGGAACAGGTGCTAGGCATCAAATTCCACAGAGAGCTGATCATTATTTTTCACAGAGAACTTTGGTAATTTATATATCTGTATTAGTCGGGGCTCTCCAGGGAAACAAAACCAATGGGGGTGAGGGGGAGAGAGAGAGTGTGTGTGCACAGGAGTGCTCTTTGTTATGAGAGATCAGCTCACGGTATTATGGAAAGTCCCATCCTCTTACATCTGCAAGCTGGAGACCCAAGAAAGCTGGTATAATTCAGGCCAAGTCCCATGGCCTGAGAACTAGGAGAGCCAATGATGTAAATCAGGGTCTGAGTCTGAAGTCCTGGGAACCAGGTGCTCTGATGTCCAAAGACAGGAGAGTATGAATGTCCCTGCTCAAGCAGAAAGAGTGAATTCACCCTTCCTGTACCTTTGTTCTGTCTGAGCCCCCAATAGGTTGAAGGATGCCCTACCACACTGGTGAGGGCAACTCTTCTTTACTTAGTCCTCTGATTCAAATGCTAATCTCTTCTGGAAAGACCTTCTCAGACACACCCTGAAATAATGTTTTACCAGCTATGTGGGCATCCCTTAGCCCAGTTAAGTTGACACATAAAATCAACCATCACAGTATTGTATCAGGAAATACCAGAACTGCCAAGGACTTTGGTTATTACTGACTTCTCCCATTCTGAGAAAATCATGGCCTCAGTCAAAGATAAACAAAGACACTAGTTAAAGTGGTATGGACAGATTTTAATCCATAATACTTATTACAATAGGGAAAAGGGTCCATTGTGAGCTAAAACAACTTTGATTTGTACAGAGGTGACTGGACATCTTAAATGGAGAGTGACCTATCTGGATTTTAAAACTGGCTCATATTGAATTGAGGTACCTCCTGTCCCACAGAGAATGGGAGACAGGCACCCTGTCTTCACATGTTGGCTGGAACAAACAGTGAATTCTTTTGGCAGCCTTGAATTTTCTCAGGCCGATACCTGAAGTGGAGCTAGAGTCATCCCAGGGATGGGATTGAGCTGTTAGAAACTGTACTAGTGTTTGTTCAAGTTTTATAGGGAAAAGTTGAGGTCTTGTTGAGAAGGGGGCTCAGAGGAGGCTGGTTAGAGTTCGGTCAAGGAGAAAGTCTTTGTCACCTCCAAGGATCAAACATCTGGCCCAAAGTAACAAAAGAAATTAAGGGAAGAGATTGGACCAGACCCTCATTCCCGGACTGCCAGTGGTTGATAACATTTTATTGGCAGGAAGTTTCTACTTACAAAGATTATTTACTCACCTATACAAAGAGCCACCAAGTATAGAAAGTCAATGACTTCAGCCATTCTGGCCAAAATAAAATAATAGTATATATCCTCTTTTCACTCGCTCCAATGAAAGTGACATATGGAGAAGCCTCTTTCTCAGCACATGATCTATAATTCAAACAGAAGTGCTGCCTTCTTCCTCATTAGCTAAATTGTATTCATGGCAGAAAGCAGCTTTTGGTAGCAATATCGATCAGCAGGAAGTAAGATGGAAAAAATTAACAAACTTGAAAAACCCCAGTCTCTAGGGTATAACTCACCATCTGGGAATGACTTATTAGGAAAGAAACAAGGAAGCACTGTCCGTATATTACCTTCCCATTTCACACATGCAGTCAGTCCTCGTTAATCTGAGCCCCACTGATGTCGTGGACTTTGCAGTAATTCAGAAGTGGCACTTGTGATGCACACTGAAGAGAAGTTTCCATGCAAAATGTTTTACTTGGGACCGTAAAGTTTCTAATACAAATCAGGTATGTTTTCCTGCACTTCTCTGTTTTTGTATGTAATCCTGTGTATAATGTTCACAATGTACACAGTGGGCAAAACTGATGTATTTAATTCCTTGTTTTACATTCCCACATTTCAGTTGCTTTTATAATTTAATACCCCTTTCCTCAATCTAAATTAACATCATTTTATGTACTAGAACAATTTTCTTTTTATTATGTGGCAGTTTATCTCTAAAAGCTTTTTTCAGCCTAAGTAACAGAGAGATATTTTAAAATAAATAGTCAAGGTAAAAATGCAATAAAATAAGGGACTGAACTCTGCTCTGAGAAATTCACAAAAAATACTATATAAAACAATTATTAGTAAAGATCCACATTATCTTCCCTTTCGTGTGTTCTAATAACTACACAAGTAGCTCTCTGCTAGTAAATTAAAATAAAATTACATCCTCCTCAATGAATTTTCCAAGTAATTTTTAATAATTTCCTGTTTGCTTGCAGTTTCAAAATTGTTTTTATTTCACTTCGATATTTTTGTTTGTTTGTTTAATCAGTTCACTCCTCCAGATGAAGTTAAATGGGTTGAATAAAGACACAAACTGTTTCTAAAGAATATGAATTGACCCAAATAATTGAGTGAGAACTTGAAGTTAATGGGAGAGGGAATCTATTATGAGGCAGGAACAATAGTAGGAGGTAAATAGCATGTAATTATTCATTTCTTCTATTCACATTTCCGTGTTTGTTATAAATTTCTAATTTGTTTTGAAGTGATTTCAAATTGAAGCTAATTATCAACTATATATCAATGCTTTAATTGCAGCAAATATATAATAAACATCTCTATGTCAAAGCACTGCATTGAAGGAAATCCAAAGAGAAATAAGACCCAGATTCCTGCTATCCAAGGGACTTGAGTTCTTGTTAGAGCAAAGAATGGAAACAGGAAGAGTAAGTAGGTGGCAGCGTGTTTGTTTCCTAGGGCCACCATAACAAATCACCACAAGCTCAGTGGCTTGAAACAACAGAAATTTATTCTCTCACAGTTCTGGAGGCCAGATGTCCCAAATCAAGCTGTCAGCAGGGGTATGGTCCCCCTAGAGGCTCTGTGGAAGGATCCTTCCTGGTCTCTCCAAGTGTCTTGTGGCTCCGGCCATCCTTGGTGAGCACTGGCTTGTAGACATTGCTCTAATCTCTGCCTCCGTCTTCCTGTGTTGCTCTCTGTGTCTCAATATGGCTTCTCATCTTCTTATAAGGATACCAGGCATTAGATTTAGGGCTGACCCTAATCTAGTATGACCTCATCTTAATTATGTCTGCAAAGACCCTATTTCCAAATAAAGTCATATTCTGAGATTCTGAGTAGACATGGATTTTGTAGGGACACTGTTCAACCTACTACAGGTGATAAAATAGTATGGTGTTGGAGAAAGACAGGCAGAGCCATTGGCCTGAGAGACCCATAAGTTAAGAGCAAGATGGAATGAAAGGCATGATTCTAGGCATCTCTGAAAATAGGACTATGTGGGCTCTCATCATCTGGGCTTGGCCTGCTCGCCCATCCTTAGCACAGGAAAAACATTAATTATGGTCACATCACTCTTCTCACTTCTCCTGGGCCATGTGGTCATCTCGCACACTTCTGCAAAATGGGAGGTGGAATATGTTTGTCTCCAGAATTTCCACTGAGATCCCAAAGCTGGCACAATGGAGGTTAATTGCCCTTACAGTCTGTAGAGCAGAGGTAGGCCCATCTCTGCAAGACCTGCTAAGAGATGGAAAACCAAGTCCTGAGACCCTTAGCCTAGAACTCACCACCAACCTATCTGTCCACCAGTGAAGCCCAGAAATCCATTAAGCAGATTGACTGGATAAGCTTTTCAAGATAGTTGTCAATCTAGAAAGATGAGTAGAGGCATTTTTCCTTCTCTCTCTATGGAGGTGAGTACAGATGTGTGAAAGAGGTCTGTGTCCCAGTTCTGACATGGGGCCCTACAGTGTGCAGTGAGAGTTTTCTGACAAATTGACTTGTGCCTTAAAGAGTTGAAGGGTGTAGAGATGATGCTGGACACTTGCCTACTGGGGGCCGGCTGGCTGGAGCTGCCCCAGAAGCAGGCAGAGGAAGGAAAGTTGCATTGAGAGCAACACTTCACAAAGGGACATTCATCCCATGTGTCTCAGGGATGCTGTGAGCAGCAGCGGGATTGGGGTTGTCTCAAAAGCACTCTCTCCAGGAGGTCTCCCTGCAGGGGAACACAGACACCAGCAGAAAGTGACTAGAGGCATCCTCCAGAAGTAGGAATTGAGATGGAGTCATAAGCCATCAGTAGGATTAAGCATTGCCTTTTTCAGGAAATACTGCAGAGTGAGGAATCCTAGGCATTGGCACTATATGGTGAGGAACCTCTAAAACACCCATGAGGGAAGAGTTAGCACTTAGACATTTTCCATGTCAAAGGGCATTTGACAGTTATGAGGGAACTACAACTGCACCAGCTACGTAAAACTGTACCATGCTGTTCCTCAATCACCCTCACATGTGGTGAAGGATCCAGAAACAGCCAAACAGAGAGAGGGACAGTGGAAGAACATTGGATAAGAATAATCTAGGTGCTCCTCTGGGTATTGTTGGGAAAATATGATTCAGGAATTAATGAGATATAGCTCATAAGACCATTATTTTATTTTATAACCCAATATTGCTATATTAAAGACAGAAACAAGAGTTTGCAGGGTTTTCCCTGAAGGAATGTGTGAACTCAATGGTTCACTTATTAGAGGTTGCTATCATGGGAGAGCTCTCAAATCTCCAGTAGGGATGTTTTCCAGGAAGACTTCCTGGTATCTCAAAATCTGTAAGTTTCCCTGTGTCTTGAAAGACAAGGCAAGGCAAATATGGCCCACAGGATGGGAGCCAGAGACAATGAGTGCCCTTTACCCAGAGATGCACCCAGTGGTTATAAACAACCTGTTTTATAGAGATGGGCTTCCTGCTCTCTCCTGTCTGTCTACCTTTAAGTCCACAATAACTAGATCAAAGAAATGTAGGGTCACTATACCTCTTTTGTTATACCTTTGTTAATTGACAACTACCTCTTAGAATTTAGAAGTTAGTCCCTGAAAGACTTTGTACCTGTTTGTTCACCTAGATAGATTAGAAGCCCTTTGAGAGGACTTTTGACTCCAACCCACTACCTGTCTCCCTTAGCAACTGCATTCCCTGATATGTAAATGTGTTACCCTGACAACTGGTAATTGATATCTGTGATTATAAAAACCTATTTGAATATAACCATATTGCTGGACGTTCTCGGGGATACGCCAGCCTCCTAAGTACCCCGCTGTGTTATATCTGATCTTTTTATATAAAAATATAAACTATACCTTAGTCTCTGTGTATTCTTTTATTCTCTCTATTTCCTATCAATTTCCTTATCCTCTGTGGTGACCCAAAAGGACTTGGCTCTGAGGGGATAAGTAGCTAATCTCCTCGAGGGCCTGCCTCAACTACTTCCCAGCAGGGTATCACACTCCCCCGGACACACACACAGACTTCTTTTATGCTAATGACCATCTCAGGAGCTCTGCCAATTGCATCGCAAAGACCCAACCTGGCCAGGCACTACTGTTTTGAATGCTCCTCTGCTCATCTCTAGGAAGAGAAAATGAAATTGTGGCAAAGCATGAATATTATCTCATAGCTCCTATGTAGAAGTTACATACTTTATTGGTTAAAGCAAATTACTTAGTCACAGCTAATATTAAGTAGGTGTCGAAGTCACCTTACCTGTTCTAAGAAGGAGAGAGAACTGCAATATTTGTGAACAGCTGTAAGAACTAACAAAATGAGCAAGCACAACAGAGAAGATAGGCTGCTGCCTCCTATTGGCTTCAGGGCCACTTCAGGCCTAAGGTAAGGAAAGAGAAAAGCTTAAAGTTATATGACATATTAGAGTTTTGATTAACATTGAGCTAAACATTTTAATATCTGAAAATATTTTTATTTATTTTATTTTATTTTATTTTTTGAGACAGATTCTCCCTCTGTTGCCTGGGCTAGAGTACACTGGCATCACAATAGCTCACTGCAACCTTATACTCCTGGGCTCAAGTAATTCTCCCACTTCAGCCTCCCAAGTAGCTGGGACTACAGGCACACGCCACCACACTTGGCTATTTTTTAAAAAACATTATGTAGAAATAGGATCATGCTATGTTGCTCAGGCTGGTCTCAAATTCCTGACCTCAAGCAATTCTCCTGCATTGGCCTCCCAATGGGACTATAGGTGTGAGCCACAGTGCCCAGTCTAAAAAGATTTTTTAAATACTGCATGATATTCTAGATTACTCTTGAGCATTTTCCTCCTCTTTCCTCCCCATCTATAGACAGAGACTAAGTCCTTGCCCACTGAGGTTGGTCTTGGATGTGTGATCTGCTTTGGCCAGTGGGAGGCTAGCAAGCATGATGTGAGTATAAACCTTTGATGGCCTTGTGTGTTTTGGCTTTGCTCTTGTATGTTGGAGGTTAGGCATACCTCATGACAGCCACTGCCCTTTCCGCCTTGAGCAGATGTACAACCCACAGTCAAATCCAGGTAACCCATGCACAGAGAGCTGCCCAGCCAAGCCTAGCTTAGACCAGCTGAGTCACTTTTGCCCTCCAGACGGTGAGAGTGAGAATAATTGCTTACCACTGTAAGCCACTGAGTTCACAATAACTGAATTTGTTATGGAAATAGCTAATACATGCCTGAAAGGGATTTAAAAGGTCCTTGCAAATATTGCTTCTATTTTGAAATGGGAGAGATGATGAGATGGGTTTAATGATAAAAAAGTTAAACATTTCTTAAGTAGTTTTAGGCTACATACTATCAAGTTCAGCTCATTCAACAAATCAGTTATGACTCTTCTCCTTTACTTATTCCATTTTTCTTTTTTCCTGCAAGTTTTCCCGTGTGGAAAACTTCTGAATCTCTATTATTCCTTAAAGAGCTGACTGACATGCTGCCTCCTCAGTAAAGGATGTCCTGAGGGCAGGCCTTGTGTTAACACCCTCCCAGAGCACTTTGTTCAACTTTCCATCTTAGAACTTGATACTTTGCTTTGTCCACAAGACTGGATTTAGTGTCTTTGAATGTGCTAAAGAATGGTAGATTTTTTTTTTTCCGAATCTGTCTTCCCACCTTGACTGGATGCATATTATTCATTCATTCTATCTTTTACTTAGTATATTTACTCACTTCCTATTGATGGTAAACAAGGCAGGACAATGTCAGACATTGTTTTTGGTGCCTTTATATGTATTTATACATTTGTCAGGCTATGTGCTGAAGCAACTCTAGGGAAGAAAGCCATCGGTAGAGGTAGATTATGAGCTCAATATTGAGTTTAATGTGCTTTTGGGGCCATCCAAGGAGAAAGAACCAAAAGAGATTGAATTTGCAGGGGTTAGGCAGAAAGATCTGGGCTACTAAATACATCCAGGATTCATCTGTATGGGATAGCTGTGGATGTGGATGCATAATACATGATATGTACTTTAGTTAAACGATGTCACAGACATCGCAGAAAAGGAGTAAAACACCACAATTTGAATGGAAGCTCCTTGAGACCAGAAACATTTTCTACTCACTGCTCTGTTCTCAGTACCTGGAACAGAGCTCAACATGTCATAAGAAGGTGCTCAATAAATATTAGTGAAGGTCCAAATAAACAAAGTAACTTCAGGGCCATACAGAGTAAGAGAAACATAAAATCAGACACTAAGAAGTGCCTGAACCAAGATTTGAACCAGTTTCTGTGATTTCAAAGTCTTCACCCAACTGCCTTGTGAAAGGTAAAATATTGATTTACAGAAAGAACAAAAGCAAAAATGAAATGAGAGATGCATGTAGCTGATCTGGGCTATGTAAAGTCAAGGCCAGTGTGTTTTCCTTCTGCCAATTTCATGTGATTCCATTAAGGACCACAGGGAGTCTTTGCTTCTGATTTGCAAGTTCTCAAAAGAGAAAAGCATGGTATCTGTCACCTGATCAAGAATTAGACCCATGGGAGAAGGCTGAGTGCCTTTGCATTTCTATTATTTGCTCAAACACATGTATAACATACATGCATATACATATACCACTCACATATACAGGAGATAGAAAGAGGGGATGAAAGAGGAAGGGAAGGAAAGAAGGGAGAAATGGAAACAGAAGAGAGATGTAGAGGAAAATAGCAGATCCAATTTTCATGAAACACTGTCTTTTAAACCTAATTACACCAATAATGATGCACACTTATTTTAATGGAGATTTTAATTGCATAATTTTTAACAATTAGAATATCACAGAAAGCAATATTATTTAAAAGCTAATTACAAACTATGTTAGTTGAGAAGCCAGAGGAGATGAGAAATCCCTGATCATTGACCTGTTCTCCTGGAGACCCCGGTCTGAGGACCCTCTGGATGAAGCAGTGATTGCATGAGATCCCTCTTTGCAGGAGGTAGCACAAGGTGGGAGTTCAGCATCCCAGTATGCAGAGAGGTGAAAATGAAAGAGCCAGGGCTCTGGATCAAAACAAAACAGAACAAAATTTCAGCACAAATATCAACCTATGACTTTTCAGCTATGTAAAATGGGAGACTCACTTACCCTCACCACTGTCCATGCCCCATCTGTCTTGCTGAGAGGACTGTTGAGTGCATTGCTCATAAAGCATTAGCACTCCCAGCAGCAGTGTGTGGCAGCAATTGCTAGAGATAGTGGAGTTGGAGGATAAGCAGAAGCAGAGAGGAATTGTTTGTCCTGTGCACATTGTCATGAAAACTCAGGTTAATAATGTCCATGTTACGGGTTGAAATGTATTCCCAAAAACATACGTGAAGTCATAATCGCCAGTATCTGTAAATGTGACCTTATTTGAAAATAGGATCTGCACAGATGTGATTAAGATGAAGTCATTAGGGTGGGACTTAATCCAATATGGCTGATGTCCTTATAAGAAGACAGGCATGAAGACACAGACATACAGGGAAGAACACCAAGTGACGAGGGAGGCAGACATTGCAGTGATGTGTCTATAAGCTAAGAGACACTAAGGATTGTTGGCAACACCAGAAGATAAAAGGAAGGCATGGAACAGAACTTCCCCGAGAGCCATAAGAGAGCATGGCCCTACCAACACCTTGATTTTGGACTTCTAGCCTCCAGAACAATGAGGGAAAATTCCTATTATGTAAAGCCACCCAGTATGTGAAACTTTTTAATGGCAGCCCTAGGAAACTAATACAGTCAGTGGAACATTAACATGGCTGGTGCTTTGCCCCTGTCAGGTTTTATGTTCATACTGACATGGGACTCTCTACACCACCTATTGACATTCTTGCCTCCTAACATCTAAACCCATGCCCAGCTTCACATGCATCGATCACCTTAGCCTTGATGGCTTCTACTTTCTGATAATCTTCCTAACCATAGTTTTGTGGAATGAACATAATTTGATGCTGGACATATATGGGTCTAAAGCCCAGCTTTTCCAATATATGCCATATGGTTTTGTTTGAGTTACTTGTACTTCTTTAATCCTCATAACTATGAAAGTATATATTATTAGCCTTTTTTATAGACTATGAGAAAGTATTTATGTGAACAAATGGAAACTCAATTTCAGAGCACTTAATAACTTTCCCAAGGTTAAAAAGGACTGAAGTTAAAAAACTTGGATTTTCAGCTAAGTCCAGTGTTTTTCTCCCTCTTGATCACAGTTCATATATTTTTTTAAAAAATTGCAGATATATCCCATTGTTCTCCCAGGATTATGGCACACTCGGGCAAATGCACATTTGTTCCCAGTGTGAATTTAAACTTTTCTTCATTGCCCATGTTCAATTTAAATCCTCTGCTCCCACCTACTAAAAGAAAAAAGGACAAAATAATGAAGAGACGTGGAACAAATGGAAAGAGATGTCATATCACAAAAAATCTTGATTACTCCACTTGAAATGCTGTGTTATTGCAGAATGTGTGCAGCACCTTTGAAGGGAAGTATTCAAAAAATTAGCCAAGTTTAAATAATCAGTATGACCGTACCAGAGCTGAGCAGATTATAACATTCTAGGAGAAATTTTACACAGAACGGAGAAAAATGTTACAAAATAAAAATTATTGAGAATAAGTTTGACATTCATGTGTTAGTTTGTATTAATATGGGTATGAAGAAAATGGCACATCCTTTTGCAGAAATGCAGGTGGAAGGAATGGTCCAATAATGACAGGTTCCTTCTACATGTCTGGCGGCAATATCAACGCTGCTTCAGATGTTCTTCCTATGTAAACTCACACTTGTCTTAAGTCAAGTCTAAGTTTCTTGCACTTTCTCTGTATTTCATCCTCCCAGAGCTAGGAATTTTATTTGACCTTTGTAGTCTTTTTGTTCTGCACCCAGAACCAGTCTTGAATTAAAGAAGAAAACTTGTAACCAGGATGACATATTTGGGAAGGCATAAATTGAGAACCAAGTGGACTTGCATTTGCATTCTGGTTTGATCTAGCTATAAGATGCTGAGCCTCTCACTGTATTTTTCCATCTTAGTTTCCTTGCCTCTACAATGATGATAAGAAGCCTCTATCATGGACCCGTTGGAAGGATTGGATGCAGTTTAATGTGCTGGAACAATGTTTGATTGACACACAGTGTGCTCCTTAACTGGAGGTCTTAGTTGCCAGCAATGAAGGATGACTCTGGATGCTTAAACAGAAAAAAAGGTTTTTTAAAAGGATTGGTGTACATAGCTTAAAAGTAAGAAAATAAATAAGTGGTAAGGATATGGGGCAGCTCACTTAATTTAGGGTAGGGCTGGGAATTAAACTCATGTAGATTTCAAGCAATGTCCCAAACAAAGTCTGATGAGAAATCACTGCTGCTCACAGAGGACGAGAGGAAACTTCTTTTTCTGATATTATCACTTTTGCCCCCAGAAAGCCCACCTGGCCACCTTTAGCTTTTTAAGAAACCCAGGAGTGTCCTCACTAGAGGTGAAGTTTGAAAACCTTACATCTCGCCCTGGGCAGGAACCGTCCCGATGGCCCTTCATTCTGCTCATCTGATCCTTACAGCAAAATACACTCATCCTCAGCCACTTAATTTTTTCATGATTGAGAAAAAAATATCAGACCAAAGCAGAATTCAGCACATTCTCACCCAATGTTTCTCTGTTTACTGTCTGCCTGCCTTCCCACCCCACTGGACTTGAAACTTCATGAGGGTAAGACCAAATTGTTTATTGTAGTATCATCTCTGCCTAGAGTAGGGACCAGCAAGGGTCTTGAGTGAGTATTTGGTGAATGAATAAATGGGTAAAAGTGGAAAATGGGAGCACTTTCCTGCCAGCGAGATGAGTAGAGCAGGATTCCAGAAAGTCTTAACCTCCATTAGAAATGAAGGTATGGAGGGGAGGGAAGGAAATGGGAGAAAAGAAAGAAAGAAAGACAGAAAGAAAAAGGATTAAGGCTATGTTTTAGAATTAAAGACAAGAGAGTGCCTGGCTGACAATGTCGCACCACCTACTTTGTCAGTGAAAGAGGTGCCACGGGCTTGCCTGCCAAGACTCTCCCAGAAGCTGCCTGTCTGCATTTTCCTCTCACGACCTAAGTGGCCCTCAGTCTCCTCACAGAGGAGAATCCTGTGCAGAGAAAAGAGATAAGTGCTGAGGAAAACCACGCCACCCATTTACCAAATTTCCTCTAGTTCTTTCCTCGTCAGTTGCAAACTAGATCCAGGGATCTCCAGGAGTTTGAGGAAAACTGACAAAATCGTATAATAATTAGAGCTAATTCTGACCCAGCTCTTATTACAAGCATGGCGATATCTAAGCTTATTATACCTTCTGCCTCATTTAACCCTCAAGGAACTCTGTGAGGAAGGTACAGCTGCTAACCCATTTTACAGAAAGGAAACAGAAACACAGAGAGGTGAAGCAACTTCTCAAAGTCACACAGCTCATAGCAGCCACAGCCAGGATCCAAACTCGAGCCACATGATTGTGGGGCTTCAGAATATGAGGAAAGAGGGATGGATAAAAAGCAGGATGATGCTTGGTTTCATTCCCCTTGTTCTCTTTCTGAATAATACTAGCAAAAGATTTACAAAGCTAGTTATCTCCCAAATAAGAACTGGCTGCCACCACGAGTAAAAAAGAGAGAAAGAAAAAATCAAAGAAGAAGATTAATTGTTGGAGATTAAAATTATTATTTCCAACATTTAAAAAAATCCATAGAATGGTTAAATATTATAACTCAACAATATAAATTGGAATAGTTATAGAATATAAATTAGAAAATATAAGTTGAAATTATTGATTAAAATGTTAATATACTCCAACCGTTTGATCCAATGATTGCACGTCTAGGAGGCACTGTCCTTAGTCCCGTGCACTGAGCAAGCCTGGGGATTTCATTAAGTGTCACTGGCAACCTCTAAACCTTGGGAGCTTCTCAAATGTCCATTACTAAGCATATAATGTAAAGTATGCTCATCTTTACTGCAGAATACTCTTTAGACATTTTTTATTTTGTTATTTGTTTTTTAGGTGGGTGCAAATAAATGTACTCATATAGAAACATATTCTTATATATTTTATTTTTAAAAAGAACAAGCTGCTATATTTCTATTTTGTAAAGCTTGGGAATGAATGCACAGTCATCTTTGGGAACCACAGCAGATTAGTTCCAAAATCCCTGCCCCTCCAGTGGGTACCAAAAGCTATTCCAGGATACTCAGGATATAATATGGCCTAGTATTTACAAATAACCTATGCACATCCTCCCATATACTTTAAGTCATCTCTATATGTAATACCTAAAAAAATGTAGGTGCTATGTAAACAGTTGTTACACTGTATTATTTTTATTTGTATTATCTTTTATTATAGTATTGTTATTTTTTTCCAAATATTTTCACCTGTGGTTGGTTGAGTCAGCAGCTGGTTGAACCTGTGGATGTGGAGCCTGCAGACACGGGGGCAACTGTGTGAATGTCTGTGTGCTTAACTGAATCTGGAAAGAGGTTCATGAACTGTGAATAGTAGAATGCAGGAGTGGCAATGACAACGTCAGTGAGGTAGGTAAGGAGAAGAGCTAAGCCAGGGAAGGGGGCTTTTCCCACACTAGGGTCTCATGCATTTTTCTCATGCACAAAGGAGAATGTGCAACTTTTGCAATTAAAAAAAAAAAGCAGACTTTGCTTAAAGGTGTACAGAGCTCAGAGGGGAGAAAGTGAGACCCAGCACAGCCTGTGCCACGAAATGCGTGTGCGGCTTTGGTTGTCCCCTTCCCTCTTAGAGCCTCAGTGTCCTCACCTGTAAAACAAACGGAGAGGCTGAGAGCCCAAATCCATGAACAGAGACCCAGATACACAAGGAGAGACCTCCAAACGCATCCTTGCTTCCCTGTAGATCATGTTTAGGGGAAATGCCAGCTGCTCCCCTAAAATAACACTGATGAGATCTTATAAGATCCTTTTTCTCTGTCCATGTGCAATAGATTAGATTCTTTGACTGATTTCTCTTAAAAATCATCTTCTTGTTCTTTTTTGTTTTTACTGTCTATTTCTGAGATCACCCTGCCTTCTCTATTTTGGACTGCATTGTTCTTCTCTGTATCCAGGGAAAATGTAATATTTGAACACACTGGATTTTTTTTTCCCCAAATACAGGCACAACTGACAGGAAAAGGCTTAGAAACCAAAACAAGGTGTTAACTGCATAGAACTTTATTCACCCCCAATTCCATTTGCTTTTCTGCATATTACCAATTCTATGCCATAAATAAAGAAGAAAAATGAAAGAACACGCACACATGCAAACAGACAGGCACACTCCCATTGAAACATAGATCTTTTGCATTTCAACCCAACTTCAATCTACACATGCAGAGTCTCCCAGATCTTCAAACATTATTAAGAAAAGTTTGGCCCTGAGCAGTTAGCTCTTGTGAATCAATGACCTTGCCGTGAGTGACAGCTGCATAGGCATTTCCAAGAAACCAGGCCAGCATGCTCCCAGGATCCTGCAGCTCAACCACTTCGGGAACACTTGTAAAAAGGGACCCTGGGCCAATGGGAAGAGACTAGGCTAAAAGGAAAGGCTCATGTGTTTAAAACTGAGACTGAACTTGACTGATCACCAAATCCTGACCCAGCCCCTGACTTCACTGTGACCATAAGCAAATCACTTAAGCCCTCTGAGCTTGTATTAGTTTCTTAGGGCTACAGTAACTTATATACCAAAATCTAAGTGGCTTGAAACAACCGAAAGTTATTCTCTCTCAGTTTAGGAATTTCTTCTCTCCCAGAAGCCAGATATCAAAGTGTCAGCCTCCTTTGGGGGCTCTGAGGGACAATCTGTTCCAAGGCACTCTCCTAGCCACTGGTGGTTGCCAGCATCCTTGGTGCTTCTTGGCTTATAGACACATAGCTCTAATCTCTGCCCTCATCTTTACACAGTAATCTCCCTGTGTGTTTCTGTGTGCCATCTCCTCCTCTTAGAAGGACACTAGTCATTGCATTGGGTCTCATCTTACTCCACTATAACCTCATCTGAAAGGACCTTATTTTCAAATAAGGCCACATTCACAGGTCTCAGGGGTGGGACTTGAATGTATCTTTTTAGGGAACTCAGTTCTACCCACTACAGAACTCAAGTCCTCATCTCTTGTCTATCTCAGGGTATTTGTTACGAGAGTAAATGAAACAAAATCATGACTGTATGGGCCATGACACATGGGTGCTCATATATCAGAGCAATAATAATGATCTTTTTAGCATTTACATTCCAAACCCACTCAAAGACATCTCAATCTTCTACAATGTAAAAAAGCCCCATGCGAGGGGCCAAGGGCACACCAAGACTAGAAGGTGCAGCCCAGGAAGGGGAAAGAGCTGGCCCCAGCCCTGGTTCTTGGCAGACTCATCCCTGTCAGGCTGATGGGAAGAATCCAGAGTCCAAGTTGAGGAAAGGGTTGAGTTTCACATTTGAAATCAACAAAAGGGAGGAGCAGAGATTCCTGGGGGAGATACAGCGGTTTGGAGCCAGCAGTGACTTTGAGACCCAAACCCCCTGGGAATTTGCAGAAGCCTTGGGGAGAGCTTCAGAGTCCAGCCAGATTTCTTTGATCCTCAAGGGTCACAGGACCACAATGGACATTCAGGTGACAGAGTAAGCTTCCTGGGGCCCGAGAGGGGCACAGAAAGGGTTACATTTCTCTTTGGCCAAGAGAGAAACTACATTTTCTCAAAGGATGCTCATTTGTGAGCAACATACACCCCCACCAGTACAGCACTTCTAAATAAGGCTGTCTGGAATGCAGTCGCCCTCCTTGACTTGTGCAAGTAACTCCTGCCCTGGACCATCATGCAGACCCCTGACCTCAAGTTCCCATCCCAGAGGGGTGCTCTGGTCCACTTCAGTGCTCCTTTCTGTCTTCGAAACAAGGGCAAATTCACAGTAGTTGTCAAGGGCTCTAAACACAGACTTACAAAAAAAGACTAGAGTTTTGCTTGTCTTTTTTCTGGTTTTTTTTTGTTCTTTCTGTTTGTTTTTTTATTTTATTTTATTTTTTCATTTGTTGTTGTTTTTTTTAGAATACTAACCACTATACTAATGAGGAAGGACTACAGTTTTGTAAAGCAAACTGTCAGTGGGAAGATGAGAGCCCAACAAGGAAACGGCCCACAAGTGCTCTGAGTAATAACAGAGCTCTCCAAAACAATGACAGTAGGCACATGCACACTCACGCCTGGAGGACGGCCCCAGCCCACCCATGCCAACACACAGACACCGAAATGCCAAACAGGAAAACAAGAGAGAGAGAAAGTGTAAAAGGGACAGCACAGAATTGTGATTCAGTAGACCTTTCACCCGAGAAGAGGCTAGAGAGAGAAGCATGCACAGGAAGCCAACCTTTTGAGAATGGAAGAAAACAGGAGCCGAGGGAGGAATGACCTGGAGCAAAGAACCCTAGGTGGAGCACAGTCTTTCTTAGCAACGCGCCCTTTTTCTTTAACATAGGCAATGATTGTGCAAGAAATTATAAGTTAAATATTAGCACGTTTGTAATTTGCAAACAAATAAATAAATAAACCTCAACTTTGGAGTCCAGAAAAAAAAATCCTTAATTTGAATCCACTCTCTGTCACTTACTGGCTCTGAGACTTTGGGTGGAATCCCTAATCCCTCGCTGCCTCCATGCTCTCCTGTGTAAAATAAAATTAGCACAGCCGCGTCCCAGAACTACCATGGTCATGACTTGAAACACTTTAAGTAAAGTTCCTGAAACACAGTCATTAATAATAAGCATACCAATAATAAAAATCAACATAGTTAGACAGAATGAACAATATTTGATAACACAACAAAGTGACTATAGTCAACAATAAGTTAGGGTGTACTTTAAAATAACTAAAAAAATGGAATTGAAATGTTCCTAACACAAAGAAGTGTTAAACGCCTGAGGTGATGGATACCCCAATTACCCTGATTTGATTAATTCACATCGCATGCCTGTATCAAAGCATCATATGCACCCTATAAAGATATACAACTATTACATACCCATAATAAATAAAATTTAAAAAATCAACATAACAGTAATAAAGTCCACTGTTCAGAGATTATTTTTGCTTTAAAATTTTTAAAAAATTGGGCAGACAGATGTTGGAGCTGATGTCAGGAGTCAGTGTGTGAGTGAAAGAAGCAGCAGGTGCCGTGTTTAAGAAACTAGATGCCCTGGGTCTCGATGCCCAGCCCTGCTGTTTCCTGTGGATGTTGGGCAAATTACCTAACCTCCCTGTGCCCCATTTGTACAAATGTTTCTCCATTTGTACACTGGGGAAGGGTTGTGGTGTAGGTGTATGTTAAACACGTTGAAATGGAACACTTAGAACAGTGCCTGGAACACAGTAACCATTACAAGAGTATTAGCTACTTTTTAAAAAATCACACTCTATATGATTTATTCCTAATCCAATTTGAACTCCAATGGGCTTTACAGAGATAAGCATGATGTTCAGATAATCTTTAGAGTCTCTGTCCATAAATGAGGTGGTTGAGTGCATTACACATTTTGTTTATCTGATGTAGCATTTCTTATGCACTAATTCAGAGGAATATCGGCGTATTCCTTCATTTCCTTAGGAGATCCTTCTCTGACATTGGAAAATGTGAGGTAAAATTCATAAAGTATTAAAGTTTTCAGTCACTTAAACATAACTTAAATTTTGTTCCACAAATTGTATTAAATGCCTTCTATATGACATGTACCAAGCTGGGGGCTGAGTGTTGGCACATGGATAATTCTCAGCTGTGCAATTCAACCAGTGACTCGTATCTGGAAACCTGCCTGTTCATAGAACAGTTCACTTGACCTCAAAACACCAGCTGGTCTTTGCCCAACCCTAGGTAAGTTTCAACCCTTAAAAAGCTCAGCCTTGAGGATAGCATAATTTCAATTAAGGAAACAAAATACTACATTTTTCAAAGTGAGTTCCAGTTCAGCACCCCATCTCTCCATTTTTAGGAGATTTAATTGGATTTGCAAAGTGTCAGTGTCTCTTCCCACTTAAAGTTATTTGTACTTCAATTTATTTCCAGTTATGTTGCCACACTGGTGGACACTTTGTTTCCCCCTCTGTGTCCCTAAGTTACATTTTGAACTTGGAGAGAGGAGTCTGACTCTTCACTGGCACATTTCTTGAATTTCATCACACACATATAGTATCTAGTTTTATGATGAATAACCTAGTTTTATAAATCTGTCAAGAGATTAAATTAAGATTTTTTTTAAAGAGTAGGTGATACTTTTTTCAAATAAATCTGATTCATGGAAAGTGTTTATGCTCCTTTGAGAGGATCTTTTAAAGCTTTTTTTTTTTTTTTTGTAAGTGCACCACATGCATGAGAGGCTGAATGGCATATTTGAAATATTTGAAGCACAAGACATAATCAAATAAGGGCACAAGAGGAATATATTAATAGAACTGAGTTTAAACCCTAGTCCTTTAATTGAATCAAATTGCAGATATTAGGGAGGATATTAAATCCTTCCAGTTTTGGGGGGGTTAATCTGTAATCTGAGTCAGTGTGGCATTGCTGGGCTAGGACAATGGCACGGGAGCCCTAACTGCATCCCTCTGCCTATAACCTCGGCCAACTCACTTGACCTCTCTGAGCTACTCATTCTTCACATTTCTGAACCAAGAAAAATAATATATGTTAAGAACATGAAGTGGATCTTTCGAATGTCAGTACCCATCCTCCCCAAAATAGAACAGATCACGACAAAACACTTTTCATTCTGCACCTGGCATTTGGGCCTAAAACTATTATTTCCCCCAGCTCTGGCCCCCTTGTTGGTGACATTGAACACACAAGCCAATGTGCTTTGGCAAGACATGATATTGTTTTTTTTCAGCTGAAATGGTGGTGGTTCAATTAGCTTAGCAGTTTGCAGAGAAGATTCACTCAAAACACTGAAAAGCAAACATTGGCAAAATGGAAAGTTATTTCCTAGCTTGCTTTGAAGGTATTTTAAACACTGCAGATCAACAGAAAAAGAGGTATAAGACAGCTTTTTGGTCCAACAGAGGTAGAAGTAGCCTCAGATTGAACGAATTCATGTAGAAGCGAGGGTATCTCCCACATGGATTGTGTGTTGTTGTTCTTGTTTACTAGAATCTAGGGTTGTGGATATTATGTGTCCCCTCATTGTTGTTTATTATTCTATTGCTTATTTATATAATTTTTCCTTTCTTTATATTACATAGTTTACTGTAGCTCGTTCCCCCTTTACTAAACCATGAGACAAGTGAAAGGAGAAATATCTTACTGGGATCCCAAGACAGTGAAGAGCACATGAGTAGGCGATCAGAGAAAAAACAGGAATTCAAAGATTGTGGATGAGGCAAGGGCTAAGCAAAAAACTAAGCCATTGTGGTGTGGCTGGGCTGGAGTCACAGAATTAGGGCTTGTAGCCCTAATTTCAAGATATGGAAAAGTCGGTGAGTCTTGGTTTTTCTCCTACAAAATAAGAATTATGTTTCCTAGCTCAGAAGCAATTTTAAGAATTGAAATCAGATGCAAAGTGTTAAGAGTTGTGTGTTTGTTTATTGCCAGTTTTCCTTCTTTTCTGTTAATGAGATGGTAGACATGGACATCAAAGGAAGTCGAGGACAATGAGCTATCTACTAAACACCCACTATTTTCAGGCCCTTTTATACACATTGTCTCCATTTCTTGCTTGTGATCTGTTGGCCTTTCTAATATTTGACACTGCTGACCTTTCTTTTCTTGAAATATCTTCTTTCTATTGGCCCCATTGGCTTCATTTCTTCTTCCTGAAACCTGCTCTCCTGGCCACAACTGGAGTGAGACAAGCTAGGTGCTGAAGCTTGGGATCATGCAGTGACTGCCCTGTGCTTGTATAAACCTAAGAGTAACACCTCCTTAAATGTCCCATCCTGTGCACCTTGCTGTCTTACCTAGCTCTGTCTCTTGGTTCTTGTATTCCTTCCCTAGAGTTGCCCTAATAAACTACCACAACCTGGGTGGCTTACGATGATAAAAATTTATTCTCCCACAGTTCTGGAGACCAGAAGTCCAAGATCAAAGTGCCAAAGGACCTCACTCTCTCCAGGGCTCTGGGGAAGACTCTGTTTCTTGCTTCTGGTGCTCTAGGTGTTCCTTGACTATGGCTGCATCACTGCAATCTTTGCCTCCATCTTCACATGATCTTCTCCTCTTTATCTGATGGTCTCTCCTCTTCTAAGAACCTTTGCCATTGGATTTAGATCTCACCTGGATAATCCAGATGATCTTAACTTGAAATCCTTGAGATCCTTAATTACATCTGCAGAGACACTTTTTTCCAATAAGGTCACATCCACAGGTTCTGGGGATTAGGACGTGTTCATATCTTTTTGGGAACCACCATTCAACTCACTAGGGTTTTCTTCTTCCCCTTTAATCTTCTGCTCAGACTCTTTTCTGGATCATTTGCTCTGCCAACAAAGAAACATCACCATTGTCCATGTTTGGTAAAAGCAGAAAAGAAGGAATCCAGTTCAGATGCACAACATTGACATTTTGACAGATGAGCATATTCACAGAACCTCATAATTCTCATTTGTAATCATATCACCCATCAAAATTGTAATTAATTAATTTTGAGACTATTAACTCAATGAGGGCAGGAACTGGGGCTTCTTCCAAGCATTAGCTCTAGTGTGGCTCATTGGTGCTCAGGAAATGCTCCTTAAATACTTAGGTGGAGGTGGCTCGGGAAGGTAATACATCCCACTTACACAGCTTCTTAGGGTATGGTCTGGGATTTATAAACATCTGCTTGGTTCAGGTGGACAGGAGCATCCTGGAATGAGAATTGTACTAGAAATAAGAAGAGCTAGATTCAAATCCTCTTTCCAAGTCCTAGTTTTTGTACCTGAAAAAATGGGACACTAATTATTTTCCTGACATTCACAAAGTCCATTATTATTACTGGTGAATGCATCCTAAGTCATTGATTCTTCCTGGAAATACACTGTGGGCCAAAGGAGGAACTTAGGAAAGATACAAGTACGCCTATTTAATGGATCTGAGCCAAATTGCTTTGCCCAATATACAGACACTAGAATCCCTCTTCCTGGTACCTTTGACAGGAAAGTCTACCTGTAGGTACTCAATAAAGAGAGGTGGGTAGCTCTGAGGACAGGAGCCATAGCTACTTTTCTCTGCAACCAGTCTCTTTCTCCCTGCCTTATTTCCTAGCACTGTGTGTAATATTAGCACATGGTGTGATGTAATTAAAATGTGTGTCATGGAGCATGAGTATCTTTACATTCTAATTACAGGTTAATAGAATGGACCCAGAGAGATTACCTAATTAATCTTGGAAGGAGATGTGTATGTTTAACAATACTTCAATAAAGGAGCTATGCTCCCTCCAGGAGGATTGGATTGAAAGAAGGTTAAATTAAGGTAGGATATTCATTTCTGAATGAATATGTACCATCAACATGAAGCTCACCAAAAAGTAGAGTAAACCAAATGTATGTTCAACTTTAATTCATGAGTGCTGGGACTCTAAAAGTCTCTCTCTTTCATGCCAAATGCACATTCTAAAACAACAATAAACAAATGAAACACACATTTTAATATATAAATAAAATACTTTTTATACTTTTTTATCTTCATTCATTCATTCATCACATGAGGAGATTCAACATAAAACCATGACCCAGAGCCAATTATTTGATATGTCTGAGTCTCCTGAATCCTTGATGTGACTCACCTGGTCTATTACAGTCACTTCCTAAATGATTTATCTTATTCAAATTTCTCCCAGTTTTAATCTGAACAAAGTAATCCAGGGGCACTGACTTTCCAACACTTCAGTGTGATCATAACATTCTCCTGACTTACCAACACAAGAGATGCTCATTGCATAGAGAATGAACTCAAACTGATGGCTTATAAGACTCTTCAAAATCCAATCCCCAATTACTTGACCACAGCATCCCCTATCTTCTATCTGCTCCTTTCACCTCACAAAATGATGTTTTTCAAGTTACAGGTAGGTGTGCCACCTGTATCAGGACTGCTTGATAAGAAGGTGAATCCCCTGCTTTTAGACTAGAATAGCTGAATCTGAACCTTTGAAGGTAGATCCCTGAAGCTATCTTTTTATTGAGTGCTCCAGGAAATACTGATGCCACTAAAGTTTGAGAACCTGTTCTCTAGGAATATAAAATATTCAGATAAATTTTAAATACTTTATTCCATTTCACACTTCTATAAATCTCTTTGCATTCTTTTCTCTGCCCGGATTCTCTCCTCCCTTCTATTCTCAATGAACTCTTTTCCTTTCCTTTTTTTTATTTCAGAATATTACAGGGGTACAAACACTCTGGTTACATATACTGCCTTTGCACTGCCCAAGTCAGAGCTACAAGCATGTCCATCCCCCAGACAGTGTGCACCACACCCATTAGATGTGAATATACCCATCCCTTCCTCCCCTCCCCCACCTGTCCGACACCTGATGGATGTTACTTCCATATATGCACATACTTTTCCAAGTCCATTCAAACATCACCTCTTTGGGGAAAACTTTCTACTCCCTTTCATTTCATACTCACAGTGAGTTCCTGTTTCCTTTGGAAACTGTCATCCCTTTCTCTCCACCTTCATTTATAGCATTCAGGGTGTTCTGGTAAAGAGATCCATTTTCCTCACCACACCTGCAATTTCTTACAAAGAAGAAATGATGTATTTGTCTTAACATCTTCAGTAGTGCTTCTGCCTTTGATCTGTCATAGACTATTAGTGTTCCTTCAAATTAGAATGATGATTAAATGTGGGGAGTAACTAAAGAGATCTGGGTTTGAAACTCAAATCAACCAGCTTTTAAAAAAATTGGCCAGGCAAGCCTCAGTTTTCTCATAACAATTGAATTAATGTTACCTATTTATGATATATTTATTTCATTGGTGGTCACAACTTTTTACCCTCCATACCTTTTGCCACACTACTTTGACCATCTTCACTAAAGAAGCAAAATCTGTTTTCCCCAACCCCTGAATCCAGACCAGCCAAGTGACTTGCTTTGGCCAATGAGGTATGAAAAAATGTAATACCAATCAATGAAGGCTTGAAAAAGCACTTTTGCAGATCTGCTGTGTTTTGCACTTCTGCTACCACCAGGAGAACATGCTGGGGCTAGCCTTGGATGATGAGAGACTCTCAGAACAGACTCACTGTCGCCAAAGGCTGCCTGGATCGGCCAATAACCAGCTGACCCTCAGATGTGAGTAAGTCCAGCTAAGGTCAGCAGTACTGCCTTGTTTCCCTGTATGTGAGCCCAGATGCGTGAGCAATAATTGACTCATATTGTAGGTTTTGTAGCTTTTTGTTCTGCAGCATTATTGTGGTCATAGATAGCTGATACACAAAATCATAGGTTTGTGGTGAGGATTAAATGGATGCTATGTGCGCATATTTAGCTCAGCAGTTGGTGTTCTTAGAAATCTCAAGAAATTGTAGATTTCATTGCAAGAATTGACATGGCTCCAGGTGATTTGCCATGAAGGCATCTTCAGGGATTTGGTTCACAATGGCTCTTTCTCCTTTGTTCTGCTCCTTCCTCTTGGACAATGACATGAAGTAGACCCTTAATTTCTTGTCATTCATGGTTAAGGGAGCAGGAGACTACATTTAGACTCCCCACTTGAACCTCTAGTGAAGAGTTCAAATCAACAAGTTCCACAGGTTATCTACTATTCTTCCTGAAGGGACTCATTATTAATTCAACAAATGTTTGTCAAGCCACTGTTATGCTTTAACATACTATGAGTATTGAGGCAAGTAGACTAGATAGAGTTCCTACCTTCTTAGAACAAAGACTGGTTGGATATCCTGGTGATTCTGCTCAGTCATTCATGTATTTCTTGATTTATTTATTAACCAAGCAAATTTTATGGATGACCACTTAGGACTGAGACTGTAGTAGGTACCTTAATCCTTTTTTATAAGAGAACCTTAAATAAATTCAGATTTTTATGTAAAACTTCCAGATTTTCAAATTTTGGCAGCAAATGGACAAAGGCTTTGTGTGGGTCAAACAAAAACATCAAGGGCCACCATTTGAGATGCTGCTTTGTAGCTTGCATTGAAATTATCTGTTTGAATTTTATCTCCTCTTTTAGATTATGAATTCATCTGAGATGAGATCAGTGGATTCATCTTGATTCTCCCAGGTATTCTGTGCTGTGCTTTCAAGTAGAAAGTGTCTATAAATCTTATGAAATGATTGGTGAGACACAGTCTCTGTGTTCAAGGAATTACAAAGTGATCACAGAGACGAGACAGATAAAATGTGTTCACAAATAATTATTACATGTTAATAACAATGGCAAGGGCAACAACAATAACTGCTGTCAATTATGGAATCTCTACTACATGCTAAGCATTGTACTAAATCTTAAGATATGCTACCTAATTTAAGAGAACTCACCATCTACCACCTGGAAATAAATCTCCATATACCATGATAGAGACTTCATTTCCTAGTCAAGTCCTGCTTTAATATCCTTCTTCTACTGGATTCTGGCTCTCCCTTTGTCTCATCTCTCATTGTTGATTTATTCTCATACAACTCAAATATCATGACAGCCCTTTTTGTCTTTAGTTCTCCAAAACAACTATGAAATCAGTGTTTTTCAGAGTTTCCCAAAGATTTTGTATTAACAAATAAGGACGTCACCAAATACACTATAAAATTAGATTTCAAAAAAA
>VBSM01002608.1:91775781-91823660 GCA_008086735.1 Cheirogaleus medius
AAAAAAAAAAAAAGTCCTAAAATGTGTATGGAACCACAAAAGACCCTGAATAGCCCAAACAATCTTGATCAAAAAGTACAAAGGTAGCTGGAATCATCACACTATCCAATTTCAAAATATACCACAAAGCTATAGTAACCAAGACAGCAATATACTGGCCTAAATGCTGATACATAGACCAACAGAACAGAATAGAAAGCCTAGAAATTAATCTACATGTTTACTATAAATTTATTTTTGACAAAAATATCAAGAACACATGATGAGGAAAGGACAGTGTCTTCAACAAATGGTGTTGAGATATTGGGTATCTCAATCGGAAGAATGAAATTGGACCCTTATCTCACAACATATACAAAAATCAACTCAAAATAAATTAAGAACCTAAATGTAAGACCTAAAACTGTAAAACTATTAGAACACATAGAAGAAAAGCTTCATGACATTGGTCTGGGCAATATTTTTTGGATGTGACCCCAAAAGCTCAGGCAACAAAAGTAATAATAGCCAAATGGGATTACATCAAACTAAAAAGTCTCTGCACAGCAAAGACATCAATCAACAGAGTGGAGAGACAACCTAAGAAATGGGAGAAAATATTTGCGAATCCTATTAAGCTCTTAGAATGAGTCAGCCACTTCTTGTGAAGGTTATTTTTTATGTGTCAACTTGGCTAGGCCACGGTTCCTAGTTTTTTGGCCAAATATAAGTCTAGATGTTGTTGTGAAGGTATTTTTTAGATGTAATTAATATTTAAATCAGTAGAATTTGAGTAAAGCAGCTGACCCTCCCTACGGTGGCTAGGCCACATACAAGCAGTTGGAGGCCTCACAAGAGAAGACTGAGGTGCTCTGATGAGGAAGGAGAACTGCCTCTGCTCTGGCTTTGAACTCAGGACTGCAACATCGACTCTTGCTAGACTTTCCTACAGCCCTGAAGATTTATGCTTTGCCAGCTCCCACAACTGAGTGAACCAACTCCTTAAAATAAATCTTTCTGTATTTATATGTGTAAGTGTGCGTGTGTATGTGTGTAAGTTTGCATAACCCATGATTTCTGTTTTCCTGGAGAAACTTAACTAATGCACCTCTTTTGACCTTTTTCTACTCTCTCGGCACTGTTATCATCCTTCATACCCCACTGGGCCTTTCAAGGCATGTTGGCAAACACAGACAACTAACCCTAAAGATATTCTTTCAGTCCTTAAGAAGGCAAAACAAACCTATAGCAGATGGTCGCTGAAGAGCATTTCCCTCCTGAATAGATTTTAGTTTTGCTTTCGTTTGTTCATTCATAAAGTGAAGAAAATGGCCAGGTACGGTGGCTCACACCTGTAATCCTAGCACTCTGGGAGGCCCAGGCGGGCGGATCGCTCAAGGTCAGGAGTTCAAAACCAGCCTGATCAAGAGCGAGACCCCGTCTCTACTAAAAATAGAAATAAATTAATTGGCCAACTAAAAATATACAGAAAAAATTAGCTGGGCATGGTGGCGCATGCTTGTAGTCCCAGCTTCTCTGGAGGCTGAGGCAGAAGGATCGCTTGAGCCCAGGAGTTTGAGGTTGCTGTGAGCTAGGCTGACGCCATGGCACTCACTCTAGCCTGGGCAACAGAGTGAGACTCTGTCTCAAAAATAAATAAATAAATAAATAAATAAATAAAGTGAAGAAAATGAAAATCCAAGGTATTGGATTGTTTCTCCCATGGCCAGCCTGAACTCATGATTCAGAGTTCATGTCCCTCCATCATGCCTCACTGTTCCAATAATGTCAAAAGAATTAAGACAGAGCAGATTGTATATCTTGGCTGAGTCAGGAAAATTTTCACTGAGAGATGAAGACACGGGGACCCTGCAAGATGAGTTTTCCACCCCAGGGATGGTAGGTGGGATCATGGCAGAAGGAAATGCAGGGAGGTGGGGGAAATAGATGATTCTTTTGGGGAAATGGAGAATAAATAAATCTGGTTATAACACAGAGTTTACTCTGGGAACAGTATTATAAAAGGCTGCAAAGCTAGAATAGGCACAGGGCATGGCTATGTGAGGACTTGAATGCTGGGACAATAACTACAGTGAAAAACTAACAACAATCATATCCAAGTCTAATGTAACAGGACCCCTCACTCTGGGCCTACCTGGAAGAAATGAAATGAAGAGCCTTAATCATGCAGGAATTAAGATGATGACAAAGACATAATTCATAATTTGCAGTCCCTCTCACATATTAAGTAACCTGCAAAGCACATCAATCTGAAGATCATTTTTAGAATGTGAAAGGCACTTGGCTGCATGAAATTATTTTTCTCTCATGCTTCTAAAAAATTCAGTGCAGATGTGTTACCATCTATTGTCATAAAGAAGATGCTGCTGAGGAACTGCCCAGAAATGGGTGAGACTTCACTGGGCTTCGCTGACCTGAAATTGCTCCCTCCTGCAAGAAGTTACCCAAAGCCTCACAGCTGAAGTTTCTTTCTTTAGTTTGTTGGTCTTCATCCTGACATCTTCCTCCTACTTTCCTTGAGCTGGGCCACATTGTTGCTTGTCATCTTCATAGACAAAATCCTTCCTCCTTCTTCCTGAACTTTGCAAAGGCTGATCCCTCTGCCTGAAAGGCTCACCCTTGCTTCTTTCCCATGCATTTCCTATGCATCATTCAGATTCAGTTAGAAGAGTCTTCCCTAGGAAAGTCCTTCATGGAGGTTGGCCCTGGGCCAATGATGGATAACACTCTCTGGCAGCTTGTATGTGTAATTTCCCATCTCTGGCATCCCAGGACCCTCCTGTCACCTGTTTCGACCTAACTCCTTACCCTTCCTTCAGGTCACCTGAAGTGTCAAATGTTACCTGCTGCTTCCCATCTCCACCTAAACCCCACACTAACTACTTTGGCTGCCTTTGCGCCACTCCTAGCACACACTGTGGTGGGCAGAATAAAGGTACCCTAAAGATGTCCTTGCCCAAAACCCTAGAATTTGTTACTTTAGATAGCAAAAAATACTTTCTGGATGTGATTGAGTAAAAGATATTGCGGTAGATAATCCTGGATTATCTTAGCAGGTTCAAAGTAATCACCTACTGTGTTGAAAGAAGGAAATGAAAGAAGCAAGGGGCATAGTCAGAAAAAGGTGATATGAGAGCAGAAGCAGAGATTGGAGTGATGTGCTTTGAAGATGGACAAAGGGACCACGAACCAAAAAATGTGGTGGCCTCTGGAAGCTGGAATAGACAAAGGAACAGATTTTCTCTGAGAGCCTCTAGAAGGATCCCAGCCTTGCTGACAATTTGATTTTAGTCCAATGAGACTATGTTGCATTTCTGAACGCCAGAACTGTAAGATAATAGTTATGTTTTAAGCCTCAAATTTTGTGGTAATTACTTATAACAGCAATAGGAAATGCCTACACGCGCCCTTGCCTCATTGTAATAAAACTTCTTTTTCCATCACAAGGCTAGGTTTTCTCAGAGGGAGCTCACCCTATTCAGCTTTGCATTCTCAGTTTGTGTCACAAAGTAAATATGAAAGATTAATTTTTGCCCTTTTTTTAAGAAAAATAAATAAATGCATAAAGGAATGAATCACTCGGTCTACCAAATTTACTCAAATGGACATTTTTTTTGGCTTAACTTTTAAAACATACTTTGTTTGACTATTTTATGAAAATATAACATGCTTGGAGAGAAGTGTGCGCGTCATCAGTGGACAGCTCAATGGAGTTTCACATAGTGAACACCCACCTCAAAGCAGAGCATTAACAGTGCCTCTAGAAGCCCTCCTATGCCCCCTATCACTAGCCACCCATACTCCAAGGGTTACTACTCTAGCAGTTTCTACCACAATGTGCTTCTATTTTAAATAATGCATTCACATGAAGAAGAATTCAAATGTTCGAAAAATATATACAGTGAAAAGTGACTTGTTATGACCTTGTTCACTACTGATTCTCCCCAGAGGCAACTGTCGCCAACAATTTATTGTGAATCCTTTTGGAGACGTCTTTTGTGTATGTCAGTCAGTGCATACCTTTTGGCTTTTGAATCACTTTCTGCAGAAGGGTTGTTTTTGGATTAACAATTACCTTTAATTTCTGCTCTAAGCTAGCAAGCCAAAGCTAAATATCTTGGGAGCCAATACACTCAGTGCAATTCTCGAGAAAAATGACCTCACTCTAGCAGCCAGGGTGCTCTCAGTGTTTTGCTCACTGGCCTCATGCCCATCTCTGGTCCACCACCCTCTCCCCCTGTCTGATTCACATGGTCTAAGATACAAGAAAAGGGATTTTAACATGGCTGAAAAGACAACAGCTCTCAAAGAGAGCATATGAGTAATAGCTCCTTGGAGGTGGAGTTGGCACCCAGCTGCTAAAATCTGCCTTCTCTTTAAAGCCGAGAAAACACAGGCGTGTGATTCACTGGTAGTGTAAGTGTGTGCATCGGGTGTCAGATTCCAACTGCACAGTAGAGTTGTCTGTTTGCTGAAAAAGGCAAGATGTAAGTGAGAGCCTCTTTGGGACTGTGGTTGTGCAAATGCCATAGCACTGTGTCGGCTAACTCCAGGCAAATCAGAGACAATGGAATTCTGCTGTCCTCACTGCCTGGGAAAAGTGAGTCTCTCTCATCCCTTATCTGCCAAATCTCCTTCCCCCAGAACTCACTTCTGCACCCCAAGAAGGCTGTGGAGGGAAATAGACGAAACATAGATTTTTGGAGTCAGGAGATGTGGGTTCAAATCATGCTGTATCCCCTAAAAGCCCAGTGACCTTAGGAAGGTCACTTGGTCTCAGAATCTCATACTGAGGACAGAGAAAGGAAGAGAAAAGAAAAGGATGACTTACCTTCAGGTAGAAAGGAAATTAAATGTGGTAATGTATGCAAAATCACCTGGCACAAAAATAAATGGTAGCTATTAGCCCCCAAGAATTTTCCACTGGAAAATCAAAAACCAAAGTTCACCTATTTCTACCAAAACCAAGCTGCCCTCTTTCTATGTATACATTGTCATTGTTACTCCAAGTATTCCGATACCAACACAAAACTTGGGGTCATCTCCAATCCCATCTTTCCCTTGACTCCTCGCAATTAGTCCATCGCCAACTTCCCCAGACCACTCCCTACAATACCTTCCAACACGAGTTCCTCTGCTCTCGCCCCAGTGCAATATCCCTCTTTCTGTCTAGTCCATGGTTCTCAGCCATGGTCAATTTTACCCTCCACTCACACCCCATGCATATTTGACAATGTCCAGAGACAATTTGGTTGTCACAACTGGAAAGCTGCTACTAAGGGGTGTAGATGCTGCTAAATATCCTACAGTGAAAATGGCAGCCCCTCTCCACAACAAAACGTTATGTGGCCCAAATTATAATAGCACCAAGTTTGAGAAGCACTGACCTAGTCTAAGTCATTTTCTCACCTAATCTCCTTCCCCCGCTTTTTCTAGAATTTTCTCTGGTGATGTATAACTCACAATGACTCTTTGTTTCCTGGATGATCAAACCCAAAAATAAAAGCTCCTTTTGTTTACCTATAGAAAAGCAAGATTCATGGTAAATATTAATTAATCTTTTTGAGCAATAAATATGTGCCAGGAACCGTTCTAAGTATTTAACATGTATTAACTCATTTTATCCTCAAAAGAGCTCTATTAGAATTAAACTCAGGTGTTCATTAAGCTCTGCTATTATACGTTGGATGTCTTTACTCAAGCTTGGGACATAGTAGGCACTCAGTAAGAATCTGTTGAACACCAGCAGCTAATGTTACACGGACATGCTAACATTTGTTGAGCTTGTTACAGAATAGGCACCACTACATGACTTACATGTATTGCTTCACTTTATCATCAAAACCCAACATTTTCCCCAGTATCAGAGAGAAAAGGCAAATGTTTAACTTAGTCATGGCCAGTCAGATTCTCATAAGGTTTAAGACCAATGGGAAAACAGACCCTAAAATAAAATATTACTTTTTAAAATCCCTAGGCAACTTTTTATTATTATACAAGGGAAAATTTATGTGGGGCCAAGGAATCTAAATATAATCACATTCCAGCTTCTTTTTTTCCATGTCTTGGCAGGATTGAAAGGTCTGAGGACCAGTTGGCTTGGATCTCTGAAGGGTGTCTCCCCTGCCCTTTGGTTTGTATGTGTCTTGTGAAGGTTTCCAATGAAGTGACCACATCTTGCTCATTCACTCCAATTAGGATGATGCCATCAACACGAGGACTAGTATTATGTTCTGCAGAATGTCCAGCTGTTCTTGGACTCTTCAGATCAGGACTATGCATTAAGACAGAGGGTGAGACAGTTAACACAGCCCTAGACAGGACAGTACACGTATAATATTGTTCAGTCCAGAGCAATGCAAACTTTGATCCTCATTCTGATAGAGACGGGAAAGAATGGATTTGCCAAATTGATGGCCACATGTCACGTACCTAGAAACATGCTAACCTGCTCTAGTAAAAAACCGATATGTGGCCTAGCAGCTGTAACTGGGGCTACTACACGTGTGAGTTGGCAGTATTCTATTATCACCCATCAGAATCTAATCTGTGCCATCAAATTATACAATAATGGTGACCTTTAGTCTTTAAGGGTGGCACTAATTTCTGCCATTCCCCTTTGTATGAAATGTTGCTTGGATTTACTATTTTGGCAAAGGGGCGTCCAGTTTCAGAGAATTCCACTTGGCTTTTCCCACTGCAAAAGCTCTCACCCCACAAGCCAAGGAACCACTGTGAGAGTTGCAACAGCTACTAGAGATGTTGTATTCTCCAGGGCTGCCACACACTCAGGGGCTTTAATAACAGAAATTTGTTTTCTCACAGTACTGGAGGCTACAATTCCAAAATCAAGGGGTTAACAAGGTTGGTTTCTCCTGCGGCCTTTCTCCTTAGGTTGTAGATGCCGCCTTCTCCCTGTGTCTTCACATGGTTTGCCCTCTGTGTGGGTCTGTGTTCTAATCTCCTCTTCTTAGAAGGACCCCAGTCATACTGGATTAGAGCCACCCATATGACCTCATTTTACCTTTTTAAAATGCCTATCTCCAAGTAAGGTCACATTCTGAGGTGCTGGAGTGTTAGGACTTTAACATATGAATTTAGGGGGACACAATCCAGTCTGTTACAAATGTCTATTCAGATGACAGTTGGGGACCAGGAAGAATGACTACGTGGTATGTCACTGGAATAATCCTTGGATTCTCTGCACACCAAAGAGGTGTGAACTTGAAGAATAGAGCTCCTTGGAGCTGAGGCCATGCTGACAGGGGCCTGGGACTCGAGGGCTACCTGTCAGGAGCACTTCGCAGCTGGAGGATCCCACCTTTCCTCCGAGAAACAGTTCTCCTGTGTGACGCATGGCAGCATCTGCCACGCCATGCTCAGGTGCCTTGTTGGCATTCAAATTGACTAATGAATGGATTCACTGACAATTTACTTGAATGTCTGACTCTGGTTATTTAAAAAGTATACCACTCCTTCCCAGGGATTAATTGTAGTCATCACTCTAAGTCTGTGTGGTTTTGGACATCCCCTCTCCAGCAACAAGAGATAATTAGGTAGGTAAAATAAAACAATAAGTTGATTATCAAAAGTTTCTGGGTTCTTATTCCTCTGTCATAGAATATTCTTGCTACTCAACGTGATACACTGACCAGAAGCACCTATGTTCCTTTTAAGCTTGTAGAAACGAAGAATTTCAGGTCCCATCCAAAACCTACTTAATCAAAATCTGCATTGATACAAGATTCCCTCAGATGACTCTTATTTTCATCAGAGTTTGAGAAGCACTGCTATATATGATCTAGAACAATTAATCAACCTCTCTGAGCCTGATTTTTTTTCATCTGGAGATCAAGGTAATTACAACTAGAAGACCCCTTGGATCCTTTTAAGTCCCAAAATGCTGTGACAAATCTGAGCAGAGTTTGATCTTTAAAAGTAATACTGTGCCACTCATAGAAAATGCATTGAACTTTTATCCCTTCTTATGCATGAACGTTCTGCTTTCTGCAAACTAGACTTCCATCTGTAATCGGCAATTAAAGTCATGGTTGAAGGGAGACTTCTGATAGCCTAAATGTAAAAGGCATTCTTGTTAATATGTCAGCTCTGCACCTTAAGGCTAAAGTATCCTAGAGGTGTCTCAGGGTAACGTGAAAATGTGCCAGACCAACACATATTGGGATTGGAATAGTGATTTGGGTGAGGCCAGCAAGGACTATTATCAGTTTTGCTATTTAGTGACTTGACCCTCAACAGAGGACTGATAATTCCTGGTTAACCATTATCATTTATGGCAATGCTTCATTTAGATACAGCCATCAGCAAGATAGTGACAGGAGAGGAGGGGCTAGGATCTGGGGTGAATGAAAGGAAGAAGCTTTGAGGTTGAATGCAAAATTATCACCCATTACCTCGGTATGGATCATTTGAAGCCCCAGACCACCTTCTAAATTGAAAATTCCCAAATGATTAAAAACTCAGAGTACTTGGATGATCTGCAAATAGAGCTTGTTATAAAAAATGCAAGTATAAGAAAAGCTTACCGTCATCAAAAGATGTGTTCACTTCTTGTAAAGATCACAAGGATAAAGTTGCAAGGCTAGTTACAACTGTACAGATATTGTTTGAAAAATTATAATATTATTCATATGGATATCAATAATACCAATAAAAACAATTGCGACTAACTTTTATTGAGCACTTCCTCAATGCCAGAAACTTTTTTCATGTATGTCATTAATTTTTAAAACAAAGAGTGAAACAATACTGTTATTATGCTCATTAGACAGATGAGAAAACTAAAACTTAGATTAAGAAGTATTCCCAATGAGGTATGGCTGGAATAAAAATTCAGATAATGTGACCCCAAATGTCTATTCTATACAAATCTGCATTTCTTGAGCATCTAACCTTTGCTGCCTGCCGTGTGTGTGTGTGTGTGTGTGTGTGTGTATTTTTATCTCACAAGTATTCATAACCAATATGCATTACAGGATTATCATCTCTATTTTATACATGAGCAAGTGTCAATCATCTTCCCAGGGTTACCTAAATTTATAGGAGGAAGAGAGCTGATCTACCTGACTCCAGAAGCCCTGTCTCTGTTCGTGGTACCTGCCACCTCTCTGCACCGGCCTGTGATAGATATTTCTCTACCTGTTACAACTGCAAAGTGGCAAACAAAGTGATGCCTATTTTATAATTCCCAACAGATCTTAGCTCAGGGTGATTTGACAGGGTTTTACTTAATTTATAATAAAAATAATGTTACAACTTAAGTTTAACATAAAAACAAACGGGTTCTCCAGCTTCCAAGGAAATAAAACTGTGTAAAGCAATATCATTCAATTAAAGATTCATCAGAAGATGAGCATCAAGCCAATAATTCAATCTGCAGAACTATCCCAGGTGGTAGCCATGTCCACTCTAGACCTGGTTGAGAGAAGTGTAGTGGTGTAGCAGGCTCTGTGGGTGTCCAATCATACACCCTTGGCACCTGCCATCCATTCACACCATTCATTTCCAATGTCCAGAATCCAAACTCTCTCACTGCAGGCTTGGTTTTCTTTAGAAGGCAAGTTCTCTCTGCCTCAGTGCAGCACCTGGGAGTTATCCCCACCACTGCCGAACAGCCCTTAACCAATGCATGGCGGGAGCTGATTGGTAATTCCTCAACTCCCTTGTCCCTTGACAATATAACTCTGATCTTTTTTTCTATGCTGTGTCAGAATTCCTTAGTGGAATAAGCTGTTGTCCACAGTGTCATCTTGCCTATAACCAAGCATTGCTTGATAATACCCTCCTTATTAGTTTCCTTTTTTTTCCTCTCTCTCACTTCCCTATTCCCTCTGTTTTTCCTAGGGTCACCTTACAATTCTCTTTGCATTTGTAGCCTTAATTGGGGTTAGTCCCAAAAGCAAGCTCTGAGATAAAACAAAGGATTTGCTCAAGTTTACACTCATAATATAAGCTGAGTTTTTATTTTAAATGCCTAGCGCTAGACTAAGTTTTAGGGATATGATGATGAACAAGACATGCAGGGCCTTTCCTCCCACTGAGTTGACAGTCTAGTGGGCAAGACACTGAGAAAGTATTTGTAATTTTTCAAAGGGGATCATCACAGTGGCATGAAAGGGACCAGTCTAAAAGGGATTTGTGAATAGTTTTCCATCTATTTTGCTATTTAAAGAGAGAATCATGATGGGGAGAGTGCTGAAAGCAAAAGGAACAGCATATCAGAAGGTAAAACCAAAGAATTATCTGGTGCAGTAGGGGATTGAGAAGATCACTGTGGCTTCAGGAAGGAGAGAGGCAATGAATGAGGAGAATGATGGGAATTTAGGCAGGGGCCAGATCTAGAATGCACTTTTTTTTTTTTTGCATGATATTGTCTCTATTTCAAAAACAGTGTAAGACAGGTATGGATTTAATTAAATATAAACAAGAATTGGGTAAATGCTAGAATTACTTAAAGTGTGCTATGGGAGCTGAGAAGGGAGAAATAAATGTCAGCTTGAGAGAATAGGGCTGTCAAAGAAGTCTTCTAGGAGGAGGGAGAAGTATTTAAAGGCTAAGTGAGATTTAATTATTAGAAAAGATTTTCTTAGATTGGAGAATGAGTGAGGTAATTGCAGCAAGAGTTGAGCCTTTATCCTCAGAGCAATGAAAATCTGTTGTAGTATTTTAAACAAAGGAATGAGAAGACCACTCTGGCCAAAATGTTGAAACTCAATAGCAGTAAAGGCAAGAATTCTGGCCAGAAGACCAATGAAGAGATCTCACACCTCAAGTTCAGAAATTTTACAATATATTTTGCTTCCTTTTGATGAAAGTGTCACTTAGGGATGAGTTTAGCAGCACAAAATAGAAAATTAATAAAATTAAAGCTAAATAAGTAAGGACTTTTTTTAATTTTCTCATATAACAAAAAATTCCAGAGTAGGTTTTTTGTCAGTTTTGGTTTATTAGCTCAAGGATATTGGGGACAAAGACTGTGGCTAATCTTGACATTGTCTACATAGTCACAAGGAGGAACTCCAATACCAAAACTCCCCCAAATCCCATTATGGCTACATTCCAAGAAGCAAATATGGAAAGGAAAGTGCTTAAAAGTTACTGGCCAGCCAAGTCCACTCTTTAAAGCTCTTTTTAGGAGTTTTTCCAGTGGTTTCTGCTTAACCAAAGTTATTTCAAGGTATGTCACTTGGCCATCCCGAACTATAAGGAGAAGTGAGAAATGTAGTGTTTAGTTGGGAACATTGCCAATGAACAAACACATGAAGTTCCATTAACATGGAAGAAAGGGGAAAATGGATATTGGGGAAGCAATTAGCAGGCTCCGCCAAATCTATGTACAATAAAACAGTCAGATTAGATGAAACAACAAACCAACAAACTATGGCAAGAGAAAAGCTCATGACAATGATCATAATTCTAATACTGCCTCTGTTTGCAGAGCATTTGTACATTTCAAAGTACATTTTGTGAATTCAATTCCCTTGTTTAATATACTTAATAAAATAGTGGCGCATAAAGATATTGATGTTTCACTAAGCAGAAATAACCCAAGAAAAGCTGAAAGCATGATAAATAAGAATGGCAGGGAAACAACTTGTCACCGAACCTTAAATTGCTTCTTTACCACAAATTCTTTCTCCTGGGCTTTGACTTACATTTGGAATTGGTTATGCTTTCTGGAGAAGGTGCATTTTGGGGTCATTTAAAGAAAATACCAAAGGTACAGCACTGCAGTAGGAAAAAAAAAAAAAGACTATGATTCAAATCCAGGATGTTTACTCACCACTCATGAAGAACGAACAAGCTACTTATCCTTTGAGCCTCAGTTTCCCCTCTTGTAAAATTTGGTAAAGGGCACATGCCTTATAGGTTTCAAAAGGTTTCAAGACAATTCCTGGAGTGCATGTTCTCTCTCTCTCTCTCTCTCTGTACACACACACATAAATTTTAGTGTTTGTATATTCTTTGCCTTAGTATGCTGCTACTATTGATTAAAGACACTAGGCAGGATATTCGGATAACAAATTTGCAGAGTGGTGAGTGCTAAATTTTGACTCAGCGTGGAGGGAAAAAGTGGTCAGGTAGACTGAAACCAAAATGAGATGGGCTATGGGTGAGAGGTGAGGGGATTTGCATTACACTTCACGCACCACAAGCAACTGGGAGCATTTCAGCATGTTAAAGAGAGTCCCGGCAGCCTCCTTCAGAAGGAAGGTACCGGGTTGAGTGGAGGGAGAGGAGAAGAGAATGGGAAAGCCTTTAGGGAGAAGCCCTTCAATTTTTTGTTTCCCCTTAGAATGGTATGTCTGAAGCGTGACCAAAGTCTTCGTTACCTAAAATAAAGAGCTTTGGGAAATGTGGTTGGCACCGTGACTCACAGCTTCTGAGGAGAAAATCCTGAGGGCCTGTGGGGCCGCCCCTGTGCCTGCCTTTCTGCTTCATGCTGTGAGCCCTGGACGTTTTCTCTGCATGACTGTGGCCTTCCAGCCCCTATCACACTCCTGCAGATTGTGGAACAAAATTAACTGGACCCAGCCTCTTGCTGAGCTCACTTAAGCTGCTCAGAATTGCCAGGATGGAACAGGAAAGGCCACTCACATGTCTCTCGGCACGGTTGACATCTGGCCTGTGCAGGCAGTCTCATCTGATCATCATTTACCAAACGTGGATTTCATACCAGGCTCTAAGCTTCGCTCTGAAGACAAAGAAAGATAAAGCGTAGGTTCCCAGGCGAACTTGGGAGGGCCGCTTGTGCAAGAGGAAAGGGTCGGGGGACCCACCTGCCTGAGAACCTTGCAGAGCTTCTCATGGAGGTATTTTTTTCTTTCCTGTTTTGTCCTTTTTTTTTTTTTTAAGTGGAATGAGAAATAGCCACATGAAATATCAGGCAGGAGTGGGAAGGTCCAAAGGCACAGAGGAGGGGCACAGCTTGGCATGGGGGCTGGAAGCAGCAAGACTAGAACCCATTTTTTTTTATTTCAGCATATTATGGGGATACAAATATTACGGTTACGTATATTGTCCACGCCCCCCTCCCCCTTCGAGGCAGAGCCTCAAGCATGACCATCCCCCAAACGTTGCACATCTCACTCATTATGTTTGTATATAATATACTAAGTCCCATCATGAATGCAGAGCTAAAGCATGTGACAGTTTATCCTGCAGTCAACAGGGAGTTCATGAAGGATTTTGACCAGGGGTAAAATGTGTTCAGATACATATTTAAGTTGAAAGTTCAACAGGGTAGAGAAAGTAGAGAAGGTACCCAGAGTGGAGCTGCATTGTAGTGAGGGGAAGGAGCTGACAAATCAGGGTGAGAGTCCAAGGGAAAGGCGTGAAGGCCCCTCCTGGGCAGCAGTGATAGAGTCAGGTGACAGGAGGGAGCCCCTAATGCCATGTGCACACAGGGACACCACATCGAGTAATGTTCGTGACAATTCTATTTCTACTTTAGAGATGGGAAGAGGAGGTATGGTTTATCTAGGTAGCAAGCTCAAGACTTCTTGGACACAATTCCAGTTCATCTATCCAGGGTAATCTGTGGATTCAAGGTTTGCAAATGAGGCACAACTTAATGGCAAAAATTATAAGTTTTCCGCAGAATTTCTTCCAGGTTGATGAATGGCTTAAATGCTTTTAAAAAGAGATCTTTTGCACATATGAAGAGGGCTTTGAGAGCCTCAAAGAGAGAGTTTGAAATAAAGTCCCCAGAATGTAAGAATCTTTTCTCAGTCCCCTTCTAAGTCACTACGAGAGTGACTTCTTGCTTCACCAGCTACAGGCTGAAGCAGATGTGTTTGGAAAGTATGAGTGGTATTTGCTGGAAAATATAATCATTTCTTAACGTTTGTATTCATTTCTTTGAGCTGTTGGCTTATTTCTGGATATTAATTTAAATCCCCTTCTAATTTTAATTAGAGGTAGGACTTAATAGTGTTGAGTCTTTTTACTTTTTTTTTTCCTTCTAAGAAAGAATGTTAACTTCAGCAATCCAGGATTTAAAGTATCTGTATTTATTCTGGGACTTAACAACAATGAGGGGGGATTAATATTTGGATGGGGAATATGTAAGTGCATCCACTATGCCTTTGGAAATTAATTAAAAATGTTTTAAGATTTTTTAAATGGGTTATTTAGTTAAATCGCCCTGAAGTAATGAACTTGTGTAAGCCATGCTTTAATATAAGTCTTAGGCATTTGAGTGTTTTGTGGCATCTGGTTTTATCCTACCTTGATATCCATTAACCCATTTTTCCCCCTTTCATCTCGTTTTGCAGCCCTAAAACCTACCTGCCCTCTCACTGCATTTTCAACTGCAGCTCTGCTCACTTTCTTTTTCTTTTTTTCTTCAGACATCATGCTGCTTCAAGCCTGGTTTTTTAAATTTACATGTTATTTTTAGTTGACAAATAATAATTGTACATATTTGTGGGGTATAGTGTATGCTTCCATACCTGTATACATTGTGGATTGATCCAGTCAGGCTAATTAGCAAATCCACACCCATTCATTTTTGCACCTCCCAATGCCTCTGTCTGAACCTTCTCTCCAGACCTGTACAAAACTGGTAAATGCCTACACACCATGCAAAATACTGCTGAGACATCTTTTTTTTTTAAAAAAGCAAAACCTTCAATGAATCTTCTAGACAGAATTTATATATACTTCTTTTTATCATTTCTATCCTTCAAACAACTACATTTATATTCATAATAAGGTTTTTCACTTGAGTTTAAATATCTATCAGTCTCCCTTTTTATCCCACCACAAAACTCAGCATAGGGTTTCAAAAATATTAACAGTAGTGATTTGAAAACCTGAACTCAACTCCCTATCTTAGCTCTTTCAAGGGGAAGTGATGTAACTAAACAACAAAAGTTGACCTTTTTTTGTTAACCTGCCAAGTAGATTATACTTTCAATTTGTCAACAGTATGTGTTGGGTTCAATCATATGCTGGAGATTTCTTTAGTGCAGTTACTAAATGCCAACTGAAAGAGAAGGCAGAACAGTCTACCAATTTTATAGCTTAGATTTACAATTTTCTATTTTGAGGAACACCACTGATACCAAGAATTGAAATGCAATGACAATGACATGGTCTGATTAAAGTATATGAGTAACACAGTAGAATTTTTTTCTGCAGTAAGAGTTTTCCTACTTTCTTATGTGAAGGAATCAACTGTGAGAACTTGGATAAGAGAAAGATTCCTGCTGTCTGGTTTCTGCTTCGGCCCCCTGATGGTACCCAGGACCAACCTGTGCCACACAGCAAGGAGGAAGTATATTTTAGTGACATGTGATGCAAACTGGATTCAGAAATTGTAGTCTAAATGAAATTTTATTATTTTAAGCCCAAGGATTTAACAAACATACCTAAAGCTTAGTCTAACAGCAAAATTCCCCAGAGAATCTTCATAATAATTTTTTGGAAACCTAGGATTTTATAAAACATACCATCAAATATGATTCTCTAGACCCAGAAATATGCCACTTTCACTATTGTTCACATTGTCATTATTATTATTTTGTCTACAGCATCACGGGCCAAACACACACAGTATGGCACTCCATCAGTGGGTTTGAATCCCAGCTCTGAGAGGTTGGTGGTCGTTGGCCAGTAGCTCACCACTCTCAGCTTTGCTTTCCTCCCATGGGAATAATCTCATCATGCCATACCCCACCTCATGTGAATAAGAGAGGTGGTACCTTCCCCTCACTGTCCCTCCCTGGAAAGGGAATAAAAGTAAACTTTCATATGTAATCTTCTCATTCTAAAGAATTCGATGTTCTGATTTATCCTCTAATCTCCCGTGAATTGAGAAACTGAATAAACAAGTTTATTTTAGTTACATAGGGGAAAAGAACTAATGGAATTAATGAAAATGAAAGAAAGAAAATTCCAGAAATATATTTAAAAACCTATGCTCAGGACATGACAAGGGGTCAGTATAGTAGTGATGAGGCCACATTTAACAGCCATCATCCTATGTAGGTCAAACATTCATTCAACAAATATTATTGCTTTGTCTACTGACTCATGGTCAGTGTGCCGCATTCTGCAGATTTAAAGATAAGTGAAGATAGACATGTCCTCTCTATAACTCAAGAGCTAATAATTCAGCATGGGTATCTGAAATTAGAAAATCCTATTGTTTCTAGCTTTGTAATAGAAAAATGATCAAATCTATTTTTTCCCTATTTCCTGTGATTTATATACAATTTTTGGAGAATAATTTCTTTAGTATGATTGATTGTTTTGCATGCCTTCATTTACCTGTTCATGCATGGAAGAAAACTATCATTTACTGAGTACCTACTGTGTACCAGGCACAGTGCTAAACATTTTCTCATACTTTATTTCATTTAATTTTCATAAAATCACTATGAGGTAAATGTTGCTATCATCACATTACAGACAAGGAGGCTGTGACTCAGAGCTGGTGTTCCTTGCCAAAAGTCAGTCTTGGCTTTCAGTCATCATTCCTTCCAGGGCTGCTGTGTTTGGTCAAATGGGCTGCGAATGGTACCCTCTGGGGTTATGCAGTATGATAGGCTCATTGACCCCTATGTGACCCCAAAAGCAAGTGTGAAGTGCAGCCAGGGTCCTGCTATCCAAAGGGTCATCTTAAAATCACCAATACTTAATCATGTTGATTTATGGCAGTGAGATCTTGAGGAAAGGACTCCATACACTAACAATAAGTTCATAGCAGTAATTCACTTGTGGATATTTTGTTCTCATAAAAATTAATCTGTGGAGGGAAAGCAAAGCATAATAGTTATTTTAAGGCATTAGTCAATAGAATCCACTTACTTCTATAGTGTCACCCCATTTTCCTCACCTAGAATCTTGAGCTCTCCAGAACTCAGCTAACAACACAGGGAAAGGCAAATAAAGACCCCAGAGCCTCTGGAACACGGTTTAGAAAGCTCATGTTCTGAAGCACAAATTATCCCTAGGGCTGACTTATGTTTTCCCTTTGCCCTTTCACTCATTTTCTCCTTAGAACCTATTTATTAACATCAAAATACTCTATCGTGCTTGATAATGGATTGAGCGGCTCACAGAATAGGTGAAGCACCAAATTAGGAGGTCTCAGAGAAGCTGACACAGGAAGCTAGAGTGGTGGTGGAGATAGAACAACAAAGAGAAGAAGGCAGAAATCGCCCAAAAGGGCAACAACTGGCCATCTTTCCTGTGAGGGCAGACAGCCCTCCACACTTCACATATCCTCGAAGGAATGACTCTGGAGGAGTCCACAAGCCAGGCCCGTGAGCCTGCAGCCTGCAGCCTGCAGCCTGTGTTCCTAAAGGTTCATTGACTCACAACTGAATGTATTTGTTTACCTATTGTCATGTATGTTCATGCTTCCACGGCACAGTCCAGATGTTGTGAAAGAGACCCTAAGGCCCATAGAGCCTAAAATATTTACATATGACTCTTTATAGATAAGTAAGCCCCTTTCCGGAATAATCCATGTTACAAGGATTTTTCCCCCAGTCATCAGATGAAACTCACTTTTCCGAGTCACCGCTAGGCTGCGACTCTCTGCAGCAGCCGTAGAGTTATCTCATAACCACAGCACCAGCACAGTGTCCAGAGCGTCAGCCACTGAACAGTGATGCCCTCAAATAAGGTTAAGTCTTCAAAAATATATTGATGATTAAAAATTTTTTCTTTACAGGAAAACTTGTTTAATACTACTGGGTCTTTCAACTGGAAATATGCTCTCAGATACCTGTATGGCATGCACTTTCATTTCTCAGGGCTCCGCTCAAATATCACTGTCTCAAACAACTTCCTCCTGCACAGGACCTAAGTAGCCACACTCTTTGTCTCCCTACACTGTTACTCTGCTATTTTTTCAAAGCACTTAGCACTAACCCCCATTGTATTGCATAAACATTTGTTTATTATTAGTTCCCTTGCACCAGAACACATTATCCGTGGGGTCAGGGACTTCATTTACATTTTCACTGCTATATGCATAGCCCCTCGAGCATATCTGGTTTCTTCAGTAAATACAGGTTGAGTGAATAAGTGAATGGAGTCAAACAATGGTGCTAAACAGATGAGCCGTCACCTCCTATGAATGGGTTAAAACATGAGCCTTAGAAAGAAAAAGAAAAGAGAAAAGAAATTTTCTCATAAAAACATAAACTGTTTCTTTAAATTTATAGGGTGCCAAGAAGTCTAATGGAATTGTGTAAGAAAATGTTTTGTTTTACTTTTTCCTATTCTATAGTGAGACTATAAGACATAGTGGCAAATCCATGGAATAACACAGGTCTGGACTCAAATTCTGGGCATATTTCTTAATATTTGACATTTTTATACATAAAACATTCATATATATGAGATACATATGAGAGATATATGATATATATAAACCGCTCTCTCTATATTAACCATTATATATATATGTATATATATATATTAGTTACCACCAAAGGTTACGATGAGCACTGACAAAGACAATGTGTGCAAAGTTGCTGAATGAGAGTCTGGCCCTAAGGTGCACCATGAGTAGGTTTGCTCCTGCTTCCAGCAACTGACTGCCTGTTGAAGAAGCAAGGTATTGCTGCTCACACTTGCCTCCGTGGGCCTTTATGAAGCTCTCAGTTCCTCTCTTTTCATTTTGAAAGTGAAAATGAGAGCAGAGGTCATCTCTCAGATGGAAGCTCCCTGGATCACAGTCTCCTCTGTTGACATGGAGAGGCTAACTCACCTGCAAGGGAATTCTGGGAAGTCTTGGGAAGGGCTGCAATGTGCTTACTGTTTCCAGCAGTCTGGTGGTTGCCACAGCCTGACTTTAGACAGCCCTAGGACCAGCTGCCTCATTAAAATAAAGCCCACTTTATGTCCTCAATGGCCAGAGGCCTAGGATGTGACAAGGGCTGCTGGCTACGCCCTGACTGTGACCAGTGTGTGCAGCCAAAGCTTCAGGCCTCCAAATCAGGGGTGGATACACATTGCCCAAACCCCACCTACTGCCAAATAGCTGAAATGCTCCTACAAGTTTTTGGAAAAAGAAAATATCTTTCAGCATAAAAGGTGAATTTTATGCTTTAACCAAAATAACTGCCAAGATTTTTTTTTAACGGCACAATTAAAAAGCATTCTATGAAAAGGGTACTCAGGGAGAAGGAATGAGAAGCAAAAGAATGTTCTCACTCAGACACTACCTCACTGTGGTAGGAAAAACAGAATAAAATAAAATAAAATAAAATGAAAGATTTGCTTTGCCCTTTCAAGAGAAAGTGGCCAGCCCAGCAAACAAAGAGCCCTTCTAAGATGCTGAGGACTTCGGATTACCACCAATAAAGCTGGCCTCAGACTAACTTCCAGCCTTAAGATTTACAACCTCCAGCTGCTTGGAGAAACTTAGTTCTTCAGTCGGATCCTTCTGGCTATGTAGTCAATTCTTATTTGTCTTCAATGTTGAAAAAATGGGGGATTTCTAGTCCAGTGGTCCCCAACCTTTTTGGCACCAGGCACCAGTTTCATGGAAGATAATTTTTCCATGGACCTAGGGGTGGGGCAGATGTTTTCTGGATGATTCAAGCACATTACATTTATTGTGCAGTCAAACCTCTCTGCTAATGATAATCTGCATTTGCAGCCACTCCACAGTGCTAGCATCACTGCCTTAGTTCCACCTCAGATCGTCAAGCATTAGATTCTTTAAGGAGTGCAACCTAGATCCCTCAGATGTGCAGTTTACAGTAGGGTTCGCTCCTATGAGAATCTAATGCTGCAGCTGATCTGACAGGAGGTGGAGCCTATGCAGTGAGGCAAGCAATGGGGGACAGATGAAGCTTGTCGTCTTGCCCACTGCCCCACCGCTGACCTACAGCTATAGGGCCCCATTCCTAACAGGCAACCCACTAGGGTTAGGGACGGCAGTTCCAGTGCAGATATCCTTTGGATACAATGGTTTATTTTCCTTTGGGTAAATATTCAGTAATGGGATTGCTGGATAGAATGGTAGTTCTATTTTCAGTTCTTTGAGAAATCTCCATACCATCTTCTATAGAGGTTGTACTAATTTACATTCCCACCAACAGTGTATAAGTGTTCCTTTTCTCCACATCCCTGCCAACATCTGTTATTTATTGTCTTTTTAATAGTAGCCTTTCTGCCTAGGGTAAGGTAATATATCACCATGGTTTTAATTTACATTTCTCTGATGATTAGTCATATTAAGCCTTTTTTCATGTGCTTGTTGACCATTTATATGTCTTCATTTGAAAAATGTCTACTTGTGTTCTTTGCTCATTTTTTTAAATGGCATAATTTGGGGGTTTTTTTTGTTGTTGTTGAGTTGTTTGAGTTACTTGTAAATTCTGGATATTAGTCCCCTGTTCAATGCACAGTTTACAAATATTTTCTCCCATTCTGCAGGTTGTCTGTTCACTCTGTTGATTATTTCTTTTACTGTGCAGAAGCTTTTTAGTTTAATTAAGTCCCATCTGTTCATTTTTGCTTTTGTTGTTTGTGCTTTTGAGGTCTTCGTCATGAATTCTTTGTTTAGACCAATGTCTGGAAGAGTTTTCTCTAGGTTTTCTTCTAGTATCTTTATAATTTCAGGTCTTACATTGAAGTCTTTAATCCATCTTGAGTTGATTTTTGTATATGATGAGAGATAAGGGTCTGGTTTCATTCTACTGCATATGGCAATCAAATTTTTGCAGCACCATTTTAGTTTAGAATTGGGTCAATATGGAATACTAATTAAAGGTGGATTGTAAAGTTGGACAGATCTCAGTTCTTTTATGAGCTATGTGACTTTGGGAAATATTCTTTACTTCCTAAGTCTCATTTTGTTTCTGAAAAATAGAGCCAATTATAATCATCAAAACCAATTTATGACACAGATATTAAATACTTAGTGCCTGGCTCATAACAAACACAACAAAATAGAATACAACATTAAAAATATAATGTAACAGTTCAATAATAATGGCAGCTTGTATAGTTTCCTAACATGCAAAGAGAGTCATCCAGAGAAGGAATAGTAATGATTCCAGGTCTTTGGTGTGAAGCTAACAAAGATGTGAACATTTTTCAAGAGAAGATTGAAGCAAGCCAAAACTCCTTATCCTAGAAGACTTTCAAGATATATTCAGACCTCTGGAGTCTAGGATTCTAATTGTCTCCTTTATTATTAAAAACATGTTTTTATTGTTGTTTTCAACTTCATTATTGTGGATTTTTAAAATAACAGCTTTATTGAGATATAATCCACATGTTATAAAATTCATCTTGTCAAAGTGTAAAATTCAGTGAGTTTTAGTTTACTTAGAGTTGTGCATCAATCACAATTATTTTAGAATAGTTTGTTATCCCATAAAAACTCCCATGCCAATTAGTAGTCACTCCCCATTTTCACTGACCCTCTCTTCCTAACAACCACCAATCTACTTTCTGACTCTATAGATTTGCCTATTCTGGACATTTCATAGAAATGGAATCATACAGTATGTGGTCTTTTATGACTGGCTTCTTTCACTCAGAATGTTTTTAAGGCTCATTCATGTTATAGAATGTGTCACTATTTCATTTCTGTTTATGACTGAATAATATTCCATTGTATGGATATTTCACATTTTGCTTACCATTCATTAGTTGACGAACACCTGGGTTGTTTCCAATTCTTGGCTATTATGAATTATGCTGATGTGTTTCCATGAATGTTCATTCATGTACAAGTCTATGTATAGAAACATGTTTTCATTTCTCTTAAGTATATAACTAGAAGTGGAATTTATAGATTGTAGGACAACTCCGTTTAAAATGTTTTCACATCCTTGATCTCACTTGTCTGTCTTTGTAATTTTAGCCATCCTAGTGGGTATGAAATGGTAGCTCATTGTGATTTTGATATATACTTCCTTAATGACTAATGATACTGAGCATTATTTTTGTGTGTTTAGTGCCAGCTGTATATTTTTTTGGAGAAATAGTCTCTATTTCTTTGGAGAAATGTCTATTCAGCTCCTCTGTCTATTTTTTTATTGAATTACTTTTCTTTTTATTATTGAGTTATTGGGTATTTTATGATTTAAATCAATGATTTGTAAATAGATTCTCTCATTTTGTGGTTTGTCTCTTTACATTTTGTTTATGTCTTTTAAAGAACAAATTTTTAATTTTGATGACAAAGATAAGGATTTATTTTTATACCCTTGATTCTGTTCCATTTTCTATATTTCCATTCTTATTCCAGTTCCACACTGTCTTGATTACTGTAAATTAGTTGTAAGTTTTAAAATCAAAACATGTGAGTTGTCAAACTTTTTTTTTTCAGAATTGTTTTGTCTACCTGGGTTCTTTGCTTTTTTATATAGATTTTATGGTCAGCTTGTCAATTTCTTAAAAAAAAATGAGCTGGGATTTTGATAGGAATTGTATTGAATCTTTAAATCAATTTTGGGAATATTGCCATTTTAGAAATATTAAGTCTTCTGATAAATGAACATAGGATAGCTTTCCCTTTATTAAAGATTTTTCTTTAATTTTCCTAAATTAAAGATTCTTCTTTAATTTCTTTCAACAATGTTTTATAGTTTCAGTGTACAACTCATACACGTCTTTGGTTAAATTTATTTCTTAGCATTTTAATATTTTTAATGTTAGTTTAATTTTCAGATTGTTCATTACTAGTTTATAAAAATGCAATGATTTTTGTATCAATTTAAGCTTACAGTGGGAACACAAGCCACACATGTACAAGGATTAATTGAAAAATGAAATTTACTCATGTATGGGTAAATTCACAAGTAAAAAATGTGTATTAAAAGATATCTCCTAAAAGTGTTAAATTTTAAACTTATCTTAATTTTGTTGTTTTCTTTGAAAGGCATTGCCAGCAAATACAGACATCTGAATGGTGCTTAGGAATGGACAGGTGAGAGCAAGTACTGTGACCAAGGACCTGGATGCAAGAATATGCTTTGCTCTGCACAGCCCTGCCAGCCGCTCTATAGTTTTATACCATCTCCACATTCTTGCAATTTGGGAGCATTGGGGATTGAAACACTTTTATTAATTAACAACATGCTAGAACAATAGGGAACAAAATGCCTTATTCAATGTGTTGTCCTCAGGAATTTTTTTTTAAGGTTATAGTGAAACCTAAAGAAATCAGTGATTTTTGTTCAATCTGTGCTTCTTGTTTTACACGGTTTTGGTATATTCTCCCCAAACCACTTCTGCTCTTGTTCCCTGGGGACCTTATTTCATTTTCAATTTTAACATCATTCTCATTTTCAAAATCACTCACGCAGCACACAGAAATAGAAATGTAGGCTACCTAAGTCAACCTGAAAGAGCAACTATCCAGTAGGTCCGCCATCCATAAATGACTGCTGTGACACTCTAACACTTTCCACACACTCCCTCTCAGCCCTTCCTACACTGTTACAGCCATCAGTTCACATATCTGCCCCCAAATCCCCTTATGTAAAAGAACCACATTGTTTGCATTGCTGCATCTCTAGAGCACAGAGCACAATGGCCAGCCTGTAGCACGTGCTTAGAAAATGTTTTCCAAATGAGTGTGCAAGGGAATTTCTTTTGAGACTCTCCTCTAGCCTTTCTAAGTCCCCAAACAGCTTTACAAACATAACTGCTTTGGCATAATTTTTCTAAGCATTTCTTCTGACATTTCTTTTGGGAAATAATTTTACCCAAAGTCAATAGAGCTATTGAGCACCTGCTGTTGGGAAGACTCTGCCAGATGCTATGGAGCATATAAAGAACAGAGCTTTTGATCTAGCTGGGGACACTATTTATTTAGGGGATAAAAATAAGCACAAACGTTGACTGAGCACTTATAGGTGCCAGGCATGGTGTTTTGATGAATGCAACTCATTTAATTCATGAAGCAAATTCATGCAATAGGCACTGGTATTATCCTCTTCAACAGGTGAGAGAATGGCACAGGCAGGTTAAGTAACTTGCACAAGGTCACCCAGCTTCTAAATGGCTGAGCCAGGATTTGATCCCAGGCAATCTGACCCCAGAACATATTCACTCAACCAATATTCTACAGATACAAGGCCACAGATGATAGGTGACAGATAAAAATTCGTATTTCTGCAGAAACGTAGGGGAGCAAGTGGCCACTGTAGGCTGGGATGTTCATTGAGGGACTCAAAGTGATGGTAGATTTGAGTTAGCAGTAGAAACCTGAATCAAATTTAAAAACAATGACAGGGAACTCTAGGCAAAGGTAAAGTATGAACAACACTACAGAGGCAGGTGGGGGCTCCAACCATTCTGAGGTATTGGTTAATCTCACCCAGTGCACTCTTTTGGGCAATGAAGATCAAAGAAAACAGATTGCATGTTCTCATGGACCTTATATAATAAACAAATTAAAAAATAAAGATAGACTGGTCCAGTGATGATATGTGCTATGAAAAAAAATAATAAAGCTATAGAAGGGACTAGCTAAAGAGACAAAAGAGGTGTTGGTATGTAATATTAATAACAGCCTCTCTGAGACGGTGACATTTCACCAGCCACCCAAAGAAGAAAAGCAGAAGCCATGCAGAAACCTGGGGATGAGGCATTTGCAGGAAAAGGGAACAGAAAATCCAAAAACCCTAAGGTAGCACATCCTTATTGATGTGAGGGAAGTAAGGAGGCCAGTGTGGCTGGAGTGAGGCAAGTGAAGAGAAGAGAGGTGGAGGTGAGACCCTGCAGGGAGCTGAGGCCATGTCCCATAGAGCACTGAAAACCATAGCAAAGGCTTTGGATCCTCCTCTGGTTAAGACTCTATTGACAGCTTTCCATCCGACTCATAGGAGCAATACTTGGGTCTCCCATTTTATAAAGATCACCCTGGCTGAATGCCCCTTGAATGTAGGAGTACATGGGCAGGTAGGCAGGGGTGCTGGAGGAGCAGTCTTCTTGGCATGCATGCTTCTATGGAGAAGCAACGGGAATTGAAGCTGAAGAAAGCACACTGGGCGTTGTCTTGGTTGCCATGCCAGCAAACTTGGACTTTGGCCCTATGCCAATCAAAGGGTTGGAGGAAGGCACTACATCACACATATACTACAACGTTCATGTATCCTGTGTCAAATGTCTTCCTGTTCTATAGATAACAAAGACACTGATGATTTTCAGAATTTTTTAAAAGTATATTCAACTAGGTGAGATATAGAAAACCAATGAAATTCCAAACTATCAAGGCCACCACCATCATCAGTCCTTGGCAGATAAGATACATGCCAGACAACTTTATTTTAATGATAGGACATCTTCTGAGCATTTACTGCATGTTAGACACTCATTTACATCCTTTCTTTGGATTAGCTCATAGGATCCTTGTAAGAACTCAAACAATCAGGTGCATCTTGATTCACGTATATAAAACCTGAGACAAGGAGAAGTTGGACAACTTATCCATTGTTTCAGTTAAGAAGGAGTAAAGCCTGGGAGTGTTTTCACTAGTATTCTATAGTCCGTTTTAATATTACTATGCACCAGTATAAATATTTACAGCCAAGTTACTTACCCCAGGTTTACGAACAATATCTAGCAACTCCTAAGAAATTGTCTGCAATGGATATACTAATATCTCTATAACACTTAAACTGGGAAGCTGTGTTAGGGAGTTGGGAGAAAAAGAAGAGAAACGGTGGGTGAATTAAGAGACAGGGGGCGGAGGAGACCTAGAAGAATGTGGGCTCTGCAGTCCTCAGCCCAGTCTTGGTGATATTGGACCAAAAATAAGAATTAGTCACAAAGTCAAATTCAGAGTTCTTAAGAGATAAATTTAAAATTTATAGTTTCCTTTACAGGATCCTTATAAACATCAAAACAATTACTAAGAAGGAAATTTGGTGAGGACTTAGTCGTCACTCTTCACCTTCCAGGAGCTAGAAATGACTTGCCCAACGTTCCAGCCTTGGTGAATCTGAAGCTGAACTGATGCCGGCTGCCCCTCTCCTATCCTGGGATTTATTTCATTGCCCAGCTCTGAATTCCATGTCAGATTACCAGTGCAACCACCAGGGCAGGAAGGGCACAATTGTCCATCTTAGTCCTATATAAAAAACCACATTTCACACCTACAGAAAGCAGGACTTCCCCTTGGCTAAGGTTGCTATGTTCAACTTTGCAGGCCATAGGTTTTTTCCCCATCAAATTGAGGCTCCCTCAGATTTCCTATTAGAAGCCAGACCTAAAAGTAATGTATGCTCCACGCTAATCCTACAGCATGTAAGCCAAGAATAGAGTGTCAGAGAACTTTCTCTTGGCAACAACTTTCAGTCGTCAGTTTGATTTCATTTAACAGAAAAGACTCATCCCAGCCATGACTAATGGTGATTCTCACTGATGCAGTTAATAGTTTCATTTCTGTATAGTAGATGGAATCCTGAATGTGTGTCTTATCAGTTATAACTGGCAAACACATTTGGTTTTCTTACACGAGCTCAAAAAGAAACTAGATCACTTGTAGCCAACTTTGCAAAACTGAGTGCTCATTAAATTCAAGAACAACAGAAAGTTAGTGTTCCCACCTTTTCAGGCAGGGAGTAGAGAAGGAGTAGAGAGTAGAGAAGCTAGGAAGGAGTAGAGAAGCTAGTTCAATATAGATAAGATGGACACCCCTTATAAGTTTCCAAAGAGTTGAATGGAAAGGTCCTGAAGAATGAAAAAGCGAGGAGCTCAGAGAGCATTGGCCTTGCATACTTGCCTTGCTACTCCTCTTAGTTCCGTCTCTGCTATCCACTTATATATCCATTTACCTGTATACGCCTCTATCCATCTTCCTATCTATACCTACCCATCATTTATCATCTGTTTTTATCTATAAACTATGTGAATATCTGCCCACCTATTTCTCTATAATAATTTTAAAATTTTGTGTATATTACAGGTATTGGGCATTTATTGCATCAGTCAGTCCCTCTACTCGTAGGGCGATCATGGTCCATATGTAAAAACCCGGCCTCCGTGAGCTCACAGTGCACAAGGAGACGGACCTGTAAGTGCCTGTGATGGAAATTCAGTGGGGTGATCTCCACGAATGAGGTCAGCACATGGTGCTGTGGGAATATGGAGGAGTGATGCCTACAGGAGACTCAGGGGATGAAAGGAAATTAAATGGTCAAGAAAGGAAAGAGGAACAGAAGGCGGAGAGAACAGAGTACATCACCATGGATGTGGAGATGTGAATGAGAAGTCCACATGGAGTTAATCCGGAAAGGTGTGTGCAGGACCAAGTTAAGTCTTTGTCTGGTCCCACGGAGTTTGTTTTACAACAAGAGTCATGAATGGAACTAGAACTCCACCCAGAGCACCTGCAAGCCAAGTGTAAATACAGCGGTGTGGTTTAATTCATGTTCCCAGAAATAGGTGGATGCTGATATCATGCAAAACATTCAGAATATCAACACAGATTTTAGTGTATTGTCAGTTTACATTATAAACTGACAAATGCTGGGATGTCGTTTGACAATATCTGGAAAACAAGTTTCTGTTACATGAGAAACTGGTGAAATAAAAAGAGGAAAAAAAAAAAAAAAGATACGAGGAAACAAAGCAAGAAAGTCAGCCCAGCACGAGATGTATGTATTCCTTATCACCACTCGGGGAGTTTGTTTTTCCATTTAATATGCTGCTATCCAGGATGAAAACAACTGAGAATTTCGGTTATTATCCAAGTAGGATTATGAGTCTGGTTTCTACCCTGATGTGCTGATCTAACACACTTTCCTCTTTGGATTCAGTCTTCTAAACACAGTCTATTGAAAGTGGCTTTAATTGGCATTTTGTTAGAAGGTTAATGAAAACTTACCAAAAATAGCTTGTGAAGGAAGCAGATAAGAACACACAGGAAAAATACATTCTAATTGCACAAATTCTTTTCTTTCATTTAGTCTTCTTTTCAAAGGCAGTTTAAAAAATAGCCGGTCAATAACTTAGCCTTTGGCAGTCTTGTCTCTCTGGTGGACTCTTTTATCCCTTGAAGGGTCTCTTTTGCTCCTGCTCTATTCTTCTGTTCATATATTGTGGTTAGGAGGCTTTCTTATTTACCCAACCAATGCTCTGCTGCATTGCGTATTTCTTAATCTCAGTTTGTTTGATTCTTTTCTGTTTACCTCGTTTTCCAAGAAACCACATTTTCATGAGTGTCCTTTGAGAACTGTTAATAAATCCTACGTCTGAGAGGTTTCACTATAGTTGACTTTTATTCTTTTCAGAAACACAAAGATCCCCGTTGCCTCTCCTGTGGCTGGGAAACAAAGGTAAAATATACATGATAAGCAGAAAATTACAGTAAAATCTGGTATGTGAAATGTTGAAGACACAGAGACAAAGAGAAAGATGAAGTAACACAGCCCTGGGGAAGAGTGAAGGGGAGTTGTCAACTCACCCCACTCAAAACATGAACGATTTTATGTCATGAAAAGGAAATAATGCTGAGGGTTAACTCAACTTCCAAAGGTTTCTCGCATTCTCTATAACCCTCCATTGCATTCTATCTCTGCATTATAATCACATACGTATCTTTCTCCTGAAGCTACCAAGAAGCCATTGAAAGTTTAAAATTGGGATCTACTTAGATCCCATGTACTCACCAGCAAATTGGTATTAACGGATCAACACCTAAGTGGACATATAGGAATAACATTTGTCGGGTATCGGGCGGATGGGAGGGGGGAGGAGGGGATGGGTATATACAAACATAATGAGTGAGATGTGCAACGTTTGGGGGATGGTCACTCTTGAAGCTCTGACTCGAGGGGGGGGCATGGGCAATATATATAACCTTAACATTTGTACCCCCATAATATGCTGAAATAAATAAATAAATAAAAATAAAATAAAATAAAATTGGGATCTACTTAAATTGGCTTCTGCCTCTTTCTGTAGCTTGACTTCTCTTCCTGCTCTACCTTACACTCTTCTGCGTACGTGTGCCTTGCTCCTTCACTAGCTCACGCAGACGCTTTTTTCTCTCTGGAGCAAGTAGGGCTGGTAGGGGGCTACAAAGGGAGTAGGACTCAGAGAGAACGGGAGGTCATCACACATCATAATCACCATCATTGCCACCACAGCAACCATCACATCTGTTGAGCCCTTAGCAAAGATGCTTAGTGTGTAGTATGTGTGTCTTACCAATATTCTGAAGAAAGCTTTACATCAACTCTATGAAGTTGAGATTATTCTCTTTGTTTTGTAGAATTAGGTGCTCAGAGGGTCTGTGACACTTGGCCAAGGTCATTCAGCTGGGCAAGACCTGAACTGTTCCGAATGAACACTGAGGCATAGGCTGGGGACATTCACGGGATAGATATTCACGAAAGGAGCAGGGGTAATACTGACAATCAGTACATAGTAGAAACAGACAGATTATCCCTCATGGAGACAGACAAGATTTCACGGGTGCTGTGTTAGTCAAAACTGGAGCACAGAGGCCAGCTCACCGGTTAGGTCTGATCATGAGTCCAGGAATGTGGTTCTGGAACTACTGAAATCCCCCTTTCCTGGCTCAATTCTAAAAGCCCTGGCTACGACGAGGAGAGGAAGCCAGAGCAGGGAGCCGGCAAAGCTACCAAGACACCCCCAAGTTCCTGCCAGGCTACCAGGAGGCCTATCCAGCCCTTGTTGCTCACTTATCCTGTGTGACATGCTGGGGCTGCTTAACCTCTCATGGCAGAGCCAGCTTTGTTCAAAATCTTGTAGACGCAAAAGGCCTGGTGAGGATTTAGACCCAGCCCTCTGAAGTGGTGCAGTCTGTACCCCTTCACTCTGCTGAGGTTGCTGGCAACACACTACATGCAGGTTCTGAGTGTCAGGTCAGCCGACCTTCCACCAGGTGTGGACACAGCTTCCTCCTCATCCTCAAAACAGACTGCCCTCATCCTGAGCCAAGATGGCCCCCAAATCCCATCTCTTTCCCTCCCCCTGTTCTCTGAGATCAGCAATTGGATTGCTGCCATAACCCTTGGCCCTGAGGCTCTTTTAAAACCCATTATTCCCATCACCCCCAATCTTTCAAAGACTGAGTGCCCGCCTTTCTTTCCCACCTACCCTTCCATCCTCAAATAGAAGCTTCCATTAAAGCCAAACGTGTCACCTGAGCCCAGCTCCTTGATGAGAGAGCTGACACTATTACCTTCCCACCTGCTAATTTCTAAGCCTTTCCTGCCTCATGTTCCTGTTACTGTCTTTCCCGTATGTCAAGCCTTATTTTATTATCTTACACATTTCAACCCTGATTAATAAACAGCACCAAAGCCTGGCGCCTTATAACCAGCAGAATAAAGTTTCAGCTTTTTAACACAGAGAGAGTGTGCTCACATGACATGGACTACAGCACCCTCTCCAGCCCCACTGCCTCTTACCACCTGCTGTATCTGGGATGACCCAGGCCCACCAAACTGCTTGGACTTCCATGGGCACACCATGCTATTCCTACCTGTGCCATTTACATTTTTTGAGATGTTCTTTTTTCATTAAAAAAAAACAACTTTATTGAGGTCTAATTGATATCCAACAAACTCATGCATTTAATGTATACAATTTGATGATTTTAAACATGTGCATACACCTGTGAAAACATCACCACAATATCAAGGCAATAGACATCTCTATTGCCTCCAAAAATGTCTTTGTATCTTTCGTTTTTGTTTTATTTGTTAATTTGTTTGGTAAGAACACTTAACATGAGACCTATCCTCATACCAAACTTTTAAGTTCCTAGTATAGTACTGTAGACTATAGGCACTATGCTGTCCAACCAATATCTAGAACTTATTCATCTCAAATAATTAAAACCTCCTATAATTTTTCTTCTACTTGTTAAGCTCTTATCCGTCCTTCTAATCTAGAGCTTACTTCACCGTTCCTAGGGAGGTGAAACTTGCCTGTCTCCTTGGGGGATAATGTGTGTGTCTCTACTACCTACTGATAGTCAGTACTACCCCTGCTCCTTTCGTGAATGTCTGTCATGCTATTTGCCTGTCTGGAGAGTTCTACCCAGTGGGTGCGCTGCCAGGCATGGGAGCTGAAACCCATTTGACTGGTTAGCTAGCTTATTCCAGGGCTATAAAGTGGCAGTCCTGGGGGCCTCCGTGGTTGTCAGACATCTCTAATCGATCATGGTGCTCTTCCCTACTGAGCCAGCCCATGATCTCAGAACCCTTTGTAAAGTAATGCTCCAGGCAACCACCACCAATCAATATGAAATGAAATATGAACTTCTGTTCATCAAAAGATACCATGAGAGCAGTGAGAAGGCAAGCCCCATCCTGGGAGAAGATATCTTCAATGTGCATAACAAAGGATCAGCATCCTAATCTTATACAGAATACCGACATATAAAAAAGAAAAGAAATAGTGCATTCACCACATTTGCTCTAGGAAGATTCTTGGGGGGGGGAAACCACCTTGAGTTTCCAGAGCTCAGGGTTTACCTTCATGGAATAAAGAACAGGCACCATGGGAACTGTTTGATGTCAACAGCAGGTGTGAGTCAGGCCTGTGGCCCTCCTCTGCTCTCTGCCCACCTGCTTTGTTTCAGAGCCAGCAGAGTCCCAGCTCCTGCTGACAATTTCATGTCCCTGTGAGTAGCAGGCAGGGGCTTGCACCCATCTGGCTCCCTTTCCCCACTGTATTCATCAAATAGACCAAGACCCTTAGAGCCCAAGATCCTTACAAGGGAGCTGGGAGAGAATGAGCTTCTGAACAAGCATCGATGTAAACACCAGGCCTTTTGACATCGAAGAAAATGTTCATTACGGCAGCTGGGATTTGGCCATAATCTAGAAGATGCATGGTGAATGCAGTTGCAAGTCATTTAGCCATATGTCTTACTAAACTGCTACGCCTTCAATGGTAAGTCTGCTAAACTTTTCTTTTGTTATGTTTCCCTTAACTACAAAAAGAACTAAATTGTCAACAGACCGACCCCCTATAAAAGAGACCTGAATTATTTAACAAAGAGGAGGGAAAGATTGGGCTGGGTAATGTCTAGATTCTTTCACTGGACAGCACAATGTTACTGGCTTTGCTGTAATGTTGAAAAAGGTGATAAACATTGCCCACAACCCGGAATGGAGACCTGTAAGACCATCAGTAGATTTATAGCATCGCATGCAACAAAATGTCCAGGTTAGTATAAGGCAGCCCAGGTTCAGGCTTTGCAAATCCTCAAATTAGGAGCCAGTTCTTAATGTCTCTGAACTTTTTAACTAACACAATTATAAAACTCAGGTGAAGGATGCCTCTTCATATGGCTATTTTAAGGAAAAAAATGAGATAATGACTATAAAAAAACCCTACTGAAGAACATAGTAGATGCTTATTGAGTAGTAGTTTGTCTCTCCTCCTTATTACCACTACTAAAAAAAGAAGGAGAAAGAAAGAGAGATGTTTATCTAATGGACTAGTAAGCCATAGGCTAACTTTACAAATGCGCTCTCCGGAAGTAAGTGTTGGTAATGTACATTCAGAAAGGACTATTCAGAAGAACGGCACCTACGTGTGACGCACAGGCAGGAGTATCAGCTCTCTGGGGGCAGAGACATCTCAGTGTGTTCTCTGTAGATCTCTAGCACTTAGCTCAGCAGCAACACAGAACTAATATCTCTGAAAAGTGATAAAAGCATCTCTGGACAAACTGTGGCAGGCACTGAGCGAATAGTTCCTGTGAACTACAGCCAGCAAGAGAAGGTGACTGCCTGGTGCCTGACATATGGCAGATGCTCAGAATGAATAAATTAGCAGGTTTTTGAAAAATACATAGATGCATGGCAGACCAGGTAGTGCATAAAAATAATAATCACAGAAAGAAGAATGTTATCATTCCTTGATTGTGCTAGGTGTTTTAAAACACTTGTTTCTTCAACACCTACCCTAGAAAAAAATTAGGATTCTAATCCCCATTTTATACACCAAGAAACTGAGGCCCATAGAGTTTCCTTAACTGACCAAGTGTAACATGGTTAATACATAATGAAACAGAAATCTGACTATCTTCAAAGCTATTTTTCTTAAGGCTAACTCCACCCAGGATGGATGGGGACAGAGTCTGAATGTGCAGTAAAAGGTAGAAGGTGGGCTGTTGTCAGGAATGACCAGAGCAGTGGTGGCCTGAAGGGTTGGTGACCAAGGGTTGGGTTGTGGCACAGGGTTCATGGGCAGACACGAGGGCTATAGTGGCATCAGGACTTTTGCTACAAAGGAGGTCAGAGCACATGCTGGCAGACGCACCCCAGAGACAGGCAGCTGGGGAGTCAGGAAGCTGGGGATAAAACCTGGGATATAGAGGGAGGCAGAGATGCCATTGCCACAATGGCAGCCATAAACAAAAGTGTGGTTTGGGATGGCTGGTGGATTATTTTCCCTCCTATTTGGAGCTTCTCATTAGTCTTCCTAATCCAAGGTTGGGCTCTCTGAAATCTCTTGCACAACGAGCTGCCTAAAGTAAAATGTTGCAGCATTTACTGTCCTATTCACTCCTGCCAAAAGGGAGTGGTATAAATAATTCACATTGTCCTCTTTAGGATCATGTTGGCAAAAATAAATTAGCAGATATAATTGTCTGACACTTCGAGGAAATGATGCTTCAAAAATAGGAGCCCTGAGGAGGGAGAGAGAGAGAGAGAAAGATCACCTGACTCACTTTGCTTCCTGTGGCTATTCATTTTAAAGATAAGGCTTTTTTTTTTGTCCTTAAGTTGCTGGCATATTTATATATCTACTTATAATGTGCATGACACCATTTCTAGGTTCTTAATTCATCAGTCCTCATCTCTTTTGCCTGTCCTCTAAAACTTCAGTCTTTCTTTCACTATCACGGAACTTCAGAGTTGGAAGGATTGTAACGGGCATCTATTCCCCATTCTGAGCGTGAATCCTTCTCAGTGTGTGTTTACTCACACGCAAACAAAGCCACGCAGTGACAGCGGGGAAAACCCCCTCCTCCACAACAGGACTTTCCCAAGTATGGTCTGATCATTTCATCTTACATTTCTTTTTGTTTTGTTTTTGTTTTTTCTTATTTTTTTGTTCTTTTTTTATTTCAGCATATTATGGGGGTACAAATGTTTAGGTTACATATATTGCTTTTGCCCCACCTGAGTTAGAGCTTCAATCATGTCCATCCCCCAGACAGTGTGCACCGCACCCATTAGGTATCAATTTACTCATCCCCTCTCTCCCCCCATCTGCTCAACTCCCAATGAATGTTACTAATATATGTGCACTTAAGTGTTGATCAGTGTTAAAACCAACTTGATGGTGAGTACATGTGGTGCTTGTTTTTCCATTCTTGTGATACTTCACTTAGTAGAATGGACTCCAGCTCTACCCAGAATAATACAAGAGGTACTAGATCACCACTGTGTTTTGTGAATGAGTAGAACCCTATGATATATATATACTACATTTTCTTAATCCACTCATGTATTGATGGGCACTTGGGTTGTTTACATATCTTTGCAATTGTGAATTGTGCTGCATAAACATTCCAGTGCAGGTGTCTTTTTTATAGAATGTCTTTTTTTCCTTTGGGTGGATGCCCAGTAATGGGATTGGTGGATCAAATGGTAGTTCTACTTTTAGTTCTTTGAGGTATCTCCATATTACTTTCCACAGAGGTTGTACTAGTTTGCAGTCCCACCAGCAATGTAGGAGTGTTCCTATATCTCTGGGTCCATGCCAATATTTACTGTTTTGGGACTTTTTGATAAAGGCCATTCTCACTGGAGATAAGTGATATCTCATTGTGGTTTTGATTTGCATTTCTCTGATGATTAGAGATGTTGAACATTTTTTTCATATGTTTGTTGGCCATTAATCTATCTTCTTTTGAAAAGTTTCTGTTCATGCCCTTTGCCCACTTTTTGATAGGGTTGTTTGATTTTTCTTGCTGATTTTTCTGAGTTCTATATAGATTCTAGTTATCAGCCTTTATTGGATGTGTAGCATGCAAATATTTTCTCCCATTCTTTAGGTTGTCTATTTGCTCTCGTGATAGTTTCCTCAGCTGTGCAGAAGCTTTTTAATTTGATCAGGTCCCATTTATTAATTTTTGTTATTGCTGTGATTGCCTTTGGGGTCTTCTTCATAAATGCTTTGCCTAGGCCAAGGTCTATAAGAGTTTTTCCAACATTTTCTTCTATAATTCTTATAGTTTCACGCCTTAGGTTTAAGTCTATTATCCACTGTGAGTTGATTTTTGTGAGAGGTGAGAGGTGCGGATCCTGTTTCAGTCTTCGACATGTGACTATCCAATTTTCCCAGCACCATTCTTTTCCCCAGTGTAGGTTTTTGTTTGCTTTGTCAAAGGTTAGATGACTATATGAGGATGGTTTCATATCTGGGTTCTCAGTTCCATTTCATTGCATTTATAAACCTATAGATTTTTCACTTGTTATTAAGATGAAGAGCAAAAAGCTGTAACATCTTCGGCAATATCCCTCTCACCACAGGGTCTTTGCACATGCTGCTACCACTGTGTCCCCCAAACTTTGTTAAATCCACTCAACCTTCAGTGTTGTGCTGGATACAGCTTGAATGGGTTCAGAAGGACTGACTTAAATTTTCACGAATTGTATCAGCCAATTGTTAAACAGCTATTATTAAAAATGAAATTATATAATCTCATGAATTATATATTCATTATATTTAAATATAATTATATTTATATATTCATTATATTTAATGATTAATAATCATATTTAAATATAATGAATATATTTAAATTTTATATACATTTTAATATAATGAATATATGTAAAATATAATTAAAATTATATTAAAACTAAAGTAATAAATACTCAAAACTCATCACTTACTAATTATTTTCACTATATTGTATTATATGCTCCTGATGTCATTTCTGTATGGTAGAGATGCTGTATAATGGTGGCTACTGCACCTGTCTTCCCAACTCCACATTCAGACATGCCACGTTAGCTTGAAATTGGCCATAGTGGGAACATTTACACCATGGAAATTGGTGAATACTACACATCAGGGCTTGTCCCCTGCCCTCACCTCCCAGAGACACCTGTTAAACCTTTAGCAGCACATCACTGCTTCAAACTCACCAAACTTAAAACTAGGTCAGATTTGTATGGGATGTGATTGCATAGGACCGAATTCCTTTCTTGCAAAGACTTCTCTTTTTGCAATTACACAGTAACAGTAGATAACACTACTAAATATGTAGATTCTATATTCTATGAGAACAGAATTCTTGCTGAGTTTTGTACACAATCATGATGTCTCTAACAACACATTGATGCCAAGCTTATAATTTCTCAATAAATAACTGCAGGGTAAACATCAAACTCAAATTATTGGAAACATTTAACCTGAGCTAAAATCTCCAGCCCCTTTTAAGGGATAATAATAATAATAATAATATATTATCCCTACAAATAAAGGAGAGCTCCTCTTAGGAAGAATCTGTCTGCTTTGGGAGTAGCATTTATAAGCTGAAGTTGAAAAGAAGGCTGCAGACTGACTGGCTTTAGCAGAAGCGAAGACACAAAGGATGTGGCTAAAAACCCCGGCATGAGAGGAGAGGAATGGGTGGCCTAATGGCATGAGGCTGGGGGACCAGGAGCCCTAAATTATTCAGCGAAACCCCCCCTGTGGTGGCATTAACAGAAAGTGTTTAAGAAAAAGATTGTCTGTTTTATCATTTGAAGTTTTGTTGATGAAAAGGAAATGATTCTTTTTAAAAATGAATATGTAATGATTTTACAAATTTCTGGAGAAGTTGGTAAATGGGTACAAAAATACAGTTAGATAGAAGTAGTAAGTTCTAGTGTTTGATAGCACAGTAGGTGACTATAGTTAACAATAGTTTATTGCATATTTGAAAGTAGCTAGAAGAGAAGGTTTGGAATGTTCCAAGCACAAAGAAATGATATAATGTTTGAGGTCATAGATATCCCAATTAACCTGATTTAATCATTATACTTTGTGTGCATGTATCAAAATATCACATGTACCCTAGAAATTTGAAGCTTTCCTTCCTAGCTAACCCTTAGTAAAGTCCAGATACAACAAGATGTGTGTGTGTGTGTGTGTGTGTGTGCACATGAGTGTAAATTAGTCAAAAGACTACATTTCATGCTTGGATTAATGCCATGTGGAATAGGTACAGAATGCATGTGATGACAGAAAAAAATCATAAAATGAAATGGTTAAACATATATAGGAGCTGTGGGCTAGAGGTGACCATAATCCAGTAAGGATAGACATGTACAGAAATCTTAGTGGTTCTGAATTTCCGGTTTGTGAGATATGTAGGATTTTGTTTGGTCGGTTGTTATTTTTTCCTCAGATCTTAAGGTGCTAGGAGAATGGGAACATCTATTTCAGTGGCGGTCCTATTTCTAAACCTACAGAACAAGACACACTTCATCTGCGGCTGAAAGTATCTTCTGAGGTGGGGGAAAGGGAAATTTTGGAGCCAGCCAGAACTACATTCAAATGCAAGATTTAGGCCAGAATACTGGCTCATATCTGTAATCCCAGTGCTTTTGGAGAATGAGGCAGAAGGATCATTTGAGTCCAGGAACTCCAGCCTGGGCAACAGAGCTAGACCCTGTCTCTATATATTAAAAAAAAAAAAAAAAAAAAGCAAAATTAAAAATGCATTATCCCAGTTCAAGTCAAGTACACTCATCCAGTGAGAGATAATGGAGGCTGAATGGAGTAAGTAGCAGGGAGAGAGGCATGGGCATATTTTCAGATATATTTTGGAGGCAGCACCATGAGTAAGACTCGTCAATAGACCAGTATTAAAGGCGAGGGAAACAGAAGCCATGCAATGGCTCTCCGATTTGAGGGGCTGGTAGTATCGCTTAGTGAAATGGGGCAACACTGCAGGAGTATCACAGCGCAGAAGGAGAGTCTAAGGTTAAGTTCCATGGTGCAGCAATGAGCTTCTATTAATACTAGAGCAAGGATGGCCATGGATAGTGTCTGTGCAGACCCCTCACTTAGCAGGTGGGTATCTAGAAATACCCTTGGTGACGTGGCATGACTAGGGTCCCACAGCCACTGCCAATACACCACTGACCATGTCTGCTGGTTCCTGCTCTTCAACTCACGTCGTGGGGCTCACATCCTGTTAGTTTACTTGGATAAACTGAGAGGTTTGAGTCACATTAATAAGTGTCTATATTACAAATCTATTTGTTGTTCAAAAACAAATGGCAGTAAAAAATATTGACTTGAGACTGGATGTAGTAACTATTCTTTTGGGAAATTTCCAACATGTATCTTTCATGCTTTATTTATGTAACCTTTCTTACTTGCAAAGACTATAACTTAAACAGAGAATGAAACATCATCACATCAAGTAAATATCATGAGGAAAAAGGGGCAGAGTGGGCCGGTAATTGTATTTGGATTATTCTTTTTCAAAAGTGTAACATTGTTCCTATAGTTCTTAGAGTCCAGAGGTTTGATGGACATCAAAAGCAAACCATGGCACCAGGAAAACACAATCCAGATGTGACCCAAAAGAAGCTACAGAGGCACCTGAATTAAAAGGTACAGAGTGCCAAACAGGACACAAAGAGACAAACTCAAAAGATAGAGCAATCATTCTCATTTATCAATGACTCAAAGATCAGAGTATGAGATACTAACAATGATTATGAACTGTCAGGAGACAAACAGAAATCATAATATGTAATGTGCATGTGGGTTGAGGTGTATGGCAAAAAAAAAATATGGTTCCACACAATAATTAATTGCTGAATTAAGTGATGAAACTTGGATATGTTTAGTTTACAATAAGTCAAGAATAATATCACATATATATGCTGTAATTATAAGAAAGAGTATATCACAGATCAGTGGCCACTGAGTAGATGGCAAACTGGTGGCAATTAGTTGGTACCCAGGTGCCTGTTGGCGAAGGTGAAAACTGGACATTTTGCTTTAGGCATCAGGTCAGGTTACTTGTCAGTACTAAGGTCGACTACATAAATGCTTTTAGTTATGAACACACACACACGCACACACACACTTAAGGACAAAATGTTTTTTCATTAATGTTTGTTCTCCAAATAGAACAACAGAACACCTAATTATGATATTAACCAATTCTTCTAAACACAGCTTGACAAATACTGGTGATTCAGGGGACATGAGAGTGGTTTTGTGAAAGAGAGGCATCAGGGTTCTCAGTGTCGTTGCTATTGACACTTGGAGCGGGAGGATTCTTTGTCGCGCAGTGCCGTCCCGTGCACTGTAGGATGTTCACCCGTGTCCGGGCTTCTCTCAGTAGATGCCAGTAGCCCTTCCCCCGTTGTGATGATCAAACACATCCCCAGACATTGTGAAATATACATTGGGGGACCATAATCTTTTTAACTCAAAACTATGTCCTAATGTCTATTCTTGTGTACCTCTAACGTGGTGGTTCTCAACCTTGAGCATAGATCAGAATGCCCTAGAGGGCTTGTTAAAACAGATCACTGGGCCCCAACCCCAGATTTTGTGACTCACTGGACCTAGGGTGGGGCCTATGGATTTGCATTTCTAATCAGTCATCAAGTGATGCTGACACCTGCTGCTGCTGGTCCTGGTACCACAGTTTGAGAACCACGCTTATAATTAATTTCCTCCAGCAGCTGTCTGCTGTCCCCCATCTGCATCCTCAGTATTTCATTCATTCGTTCTTCTAGTGATGGACAGCCTGGCTGTCTCCGCTGCCCTCTTCCCACAAAAGATGCTGCCTAGGTGTTCTTGTGCCCATCCCCTCTCCTGACTGGCGTGTGACTTTCTCTGACGCTATACCCAGGAATGGCATCGCTGGCCCGTAGGATGCTCATGTGCTTTCTATCAGTGAGCGCTGCCTGAGCACATTCTGGAGTAGCTGAGCCCAGTTATGCTCCCCCCAGCTGTGCGTAAATAGCTTTATCCCCATGTAACAAAGCAGGAAACTATGAATCAGGAAGTTAATTAAACTGACCCTCTCTGACCTCAACCATTAATACACTTAGTGAGTGAAGTGTCTTGTCGCAAACCTCGGTCTGGCTCCACCCTGCTGGTTTCTTATGAAATGGTCTTTCAGTGGATTTGAGTTCCAGCCCAGAATTCTCCTAGCTGACCTTTGGCGTTCACTCCACCTGTAAAGTGTGCTTGTTTAAGCTCCTTGGGCCTCATGTTTTTAAGCTGGCAAAAAAGACCAATCATTTTGCTGAGAATTTTGCCAGTGAAAGAGAAAAGTCACTTGCTCTTTCTGAGCTCCGCACAGAGTTGGTTGGATTTCCTGGGTCAAATTCCAATTGTTTTCATGGCCTGAGGATCAATTGTGGTCATGCCCCCCAGGCCTGCTTGTAGAGTCTCAGCCTCCTGCCTGGGCCTCCACAGAGAAGGGTGACGGGGACAGTGCTGTCTGAGGACTTGCTGTGGTGCTCCACAGATAGCCTGTGTTGGCCTGTCACTTGCTATGTTGACCTTTTACTGCCCACCCCCCCAGCTAGGTAATGCCAAGCAGGTGTCATCATGCCTTGCAATGAGACATTCTCAGCCACGTGGTTTATAAGCAGTGAGGCTAAAATACTACAGTGAGCGTGTCTTCCCCACACCACCCTACCCCGAAGCATCTCTGGGCTTCAGCTTTTGCCTTTATAAAATCAGAAGGTTAAAGAGGTTGTTTTTAATCTTCAACAATAATGATTTTACAATTGAAATCTTAGTTGCACCCTATAGGGGTGGGATTGTGTCCCTCAAAATTCGTATGTTGACGTCCTAACCTCCAGGACCTCAGAATGTGGCCTTACCTGGGAATCGGCCCATTGCAGGTGCAGTTAGTTAAGATGAGGTCACAGTGGAGCAGGTCGGGTCTCTTATGCAATATGACTGGTGTCCTTATCAGGAAAGGGACATAAAAGAGGAAATTTAGACACAGATACGCACAGCGGGGGAAAGCCATGTAACTGTGAAGGCAGAGATCTGGGGTGACATGTAGCAGAAGCCGAGGAACACCAAAGATGGCCAGAGGACCCCCAGAGGCCCATGGAGGCCTGAATGGATTCTCCTTCACAGCCCTGAGAAGGAACCAACCCTGCCCACACCTTGATCTCAACCTCCCGGCCATGAGACGATATATTTCTATTGGTTAAGCCACTCAGTTTTTGGTATTTTAGTATGACAGCCCCAGCAAACTAATACACACCCTAATGTGTCCACAATACCACATGTGGTAGGCCCCTCATATTAAACTTTAGTTCCTAAATGTTCTGCAGACTGTCTTTGTAGGTGGGCGGGGAGGGGGAATGAGGGTGAGGGTGGAGCTTTCTCTTTCTACAACCGGGATTCATCTGGGGGTAGCCACTTCTCATTGCCAAGGAGCCAGCACAGGTGTCTTTGCAGGTGGCATCAAGTCAGAGATGATGGGGGCACAGGTGCTCTCTTTTCCTGTTCCAGACACACCTTGTTCGCCCACCTTTACCTTGAACTCACGCTGCACCCAATTGAAGGCGAGGGCCCATGCAGCCTGGCACACTGACCAAATGGCAACACAGAGCTGTGAGCCCTGGCATGATACAAAGCCTGGAAAGCGGGGATCCCTGCAAAGTGGAGAAGGTGTGTCCCATAAAGGTGTTATTAATAGAATTGAATGTTCTTTTTAAAGAATGCTTCGCCCCACAAGCTACAGTGAGTCATCCCTGGACAACCAGGTCTTTACCAAAAGGATGCTGTTCTCACAGTGTTATGGAGCGTGGAGAAGATTATGCCCCTTGTGTAGTTCCCTGGCTCTTGTCCTCCACAAGGGAAGTAGGCTGTGAGCTCAGTGGATAGATGGTGAGAGACGCACCCAAGTGTGTCCCCCTCAGACCTCACCCACAGGCCTCTCCCCTCTACCCTTCTCCACTGGTGTCCTTGTCCCCACCCTCCTCCCCAGGACCCACCAACCCTCAGAAATATGACCCATCACTTCTCCCATGACTGTCCTCCTGGGTCTTGGAATTTTTCAATATTAGACAATTATGTTTGAATGGGTTTTCTCTTCTCCCTATCACTAAGCCTCCACTGGGGTCTGCTGGGTCACCAAGAGAAGGGAAGGTTCCCTTCCTGCGCAGGAGCTAGGGGTTTGGGGCAGAAAAAATGAGACAATTTGAGCCCAGGACTGTGTTCGACCATGCTCTTAGGAGGATTTCCAAGCATATCCTCTTCATCCTAAGAGCTATTCCTTCCCTGAAGCTACATCTAATTTATTCTCTTATTCACCCAATTTGAGGCACATACTGGGTTCCAGGTACGTTGTAAGCACTTAGCATACAGCAGTGCACAAGACAGAAAGGGTTTCCTGCTCTAGTGGGGCTTATGTTCTAATGGGGAAAACAGAAAACAAACTACAGACATAATCATCAAGCGCATCCTCCAGTATTTCAGGTTTAAGCTCCAAGAACAGGAAAAGGTAGAGAACAAAAGAGAAGGATTAGAGTTCTTGCAACAGAAAGGGCAGGTTGTAGAATTAACCAAGGTGGCAGGATAAGCCTCTTCAAGAGGGTGACATTTGACCAGAGACTTGAAGGGTGAGGTAAGGGAGTTATCCCTGCAGGTGTCAGGCAGAGAGCATTCTTGGCAGATGAAATAGTGGATATGAAGGTCAAAGATGGGACAGTGACACATATATTGTATACATTATATATATATTATATATACATATATAGTTATAGACCTATATAGTTTTATATAATTTTAAATATACATAATGCATAAGCCTTTGTACAGTTCTCTTCCTAATAATAAGAAATTATGCTGACAGTATCCCCGAACCCCATGGCCCCCTGTGCTGAAATATCTCACAAAGCATCCTATGCTGTCTTGACAAGGAAGAGCTCCATGCTCAAATGGCTGCTTATTAATTCCTGGGCAAACTCATATATCCCACTCACATATAAAAATAACCAAAGCCACACTGCCTTACTTCCTTCCTCTCTCTCTCTCTCTCTCTGACCCCTTTGATATCTTCAGACCTCTCCAGAGAACACTAGAATTTCAATGAACATAGATTAATGTGATCTAACTGGAAGAGACACAAGAAGTCCTGCAATCTAGTGATTTCCAAACAAAATGTTTCACCAAACATTTATTATCTACTGTGTACCAGTAAGTAATATGTTGCATGTCAGGGGTGATTATCATTAGTAACATCATTATTACTGCACAAGAGTCTCAATGAACAAGAAATAGTCCCTGCCTCAAGTGATAAAGGAAGTAGATGGATGGAAATACAAAAAGGGTTTCCCATAATACCATAAGAACTAGCATTTCTTCGGTGCTACCTACATTCTAGGCAGTTTTCTAAATGTTTCCCATGTGTTATTTCTCTTAATCCACACATCAGTTCTGAGACAGGGGCCTACTCTCAAGGAGGCTTACAAGCTTCCCTGAGTTAATACAATTAGTAAGTGGGAAAATCATAATTCAGTCTCTATTCATTTGATTCTTGAGCTTCTTGGTACAATCTCCTGGCATGTGATTAAACCTTAACAATACATATGCATAAGCCCAGTGGGATCAGAGAGGAACAGGTATATTACTCTGTGGAGTAACAGAAAGTCATAAAAGCCACATAATAGGGAGTCATTAGGTTTACAAGCAGGGCAAGGGCATTCCTGTGGATGAAGCAGTGGGAAAACGTGTGGATAAAATGGAACGTGCAAGGAACCCACCTGAACTACCAGGAAATGGGTGGAAAGGAGAGGTCGGAGCCATGCTGGTGAGAGCCTCTTGCATCATATTTAGGAGCATAAGAGCTTGGATTATGCACTGGGAGTAATCAAAATTCAATCCCAATGAAGCTGTGATTTGACATGTTCCTCTGCACAGAACTCATAATAACCACCCCCTTCCCTACTCCATGTCTACCTTATCTTATTTCCTGCCTTGTTAAAAGGTTGATGATTTGACACTCAACTTCACCCTTCCCTTACAAAGTCTATAAGCTGTTAAAAAAGTAAAGACATGATTATTCATATTTTTTATGCCAAGCAGTATGGCTGGCTTTGGGGATACAGTAGGCACCTGTCAACATTAGTAGGTTGGTTGGTTGGTTGGTTGGTTGGGTTGGCAGTGTACATGGTTGACAAAATACATAAATATATAATTGTGAGCTCTCTAAACTCAGAGGTCCCGTCATGCTCCTTCTTCCATTCTCCCAGTGATTAATATAATACCTAATACACAGTTTGATAATTATGTTTGAATAAGAGTAAACAAGTGAGTGAATAAGTTTATCAATGAATGAATGTATGAGCATACAAATGAGTGGAAGAATTGATTGTATCAACAAATGAATGAAAAAGAATGTGTCAATGTTCCACCCTCTCTATGTCTTTCCCTATAAGGAGTAGAGATTTTACCTGCACATCCGTACACTGTCTACACTGCTTTCCACCATAACACAGCTCAGAAGTAGCCCATATTCCTGGAGAGAGGAATATGCCAATGTGTTCTTTTTAATTAAACTTAAATTTTAGATGATTGTAGAGTGTCATGCAGTGGTAATAAATAAAAGACAGCCCTGATGTGCCCTTTGTGGCAATACTTGCAAAGCTATTATACTGTATCACAATCAGGATGTGGATGTTGATACAGTGAAGATGCAGAACAACCCCATCACCTCCAGATACCTCTTGTGCCCTTTTTTAGAGCAAAAAACACCCACCTCCCTCCAGCCCCCTCTCCCTCCTCCATCCCTGGCAACCACTTGTCTGTTGGCCGTTTCTATAATTTTCTCATTTCCAGAATGTTATATTAATGGAATCATGTAGTAACTAAGCTTTTTCTATTGGCTTTTTCCACTCAACGTAACACTCTGGAGATTCATCCAAATTGTGTGTGCGTATCAATAATTCATTTCTTTTTATCGCTGAGAAGTATGTAACGATACAATTCTACCATGGTTTGTTTAATCATCCGCCAACTGAAGGACATTTGTGCTGTTTCCGGTTTGGGGCTATTATGAATAATTTGTGTACCGGTTTCTGTGTAAAGATAAGTTTTCATTTCTCTGGGATAAATGCCCAGGAGTGCAATTGTTAGTTATTAGTGTTTTAAGAAACTGCCAAACTGTTTTCCAGAGGACCTGCAGAACATTCCACCAGCAATGTGTGTCTGGTGCCTGACCCAGTCTCTCCACATCCTTGTCAGCATTTGGCATTGTCACTACTTTTTTATGTTTATTTTTGCACAGTTCTTTATTTTCAGCTCTCCATGGTCCTCATATTACTTAATTACATTTTTATGGTATATTAGAAAGTAAATTTGACAGGGCTTTTTAATCTTTTAGCTATTCTAATAGGTATGCAGTGATACCTCATTGTGGTTTATATTTGCATTGTCCTAGTGGCTAATGGTGTTAAATATCTTTCCATGTGATTATTTACCCTCTGTGTATCTTCTTCTGGGAAATGTCTGTTCATACCTTCAGCCTATTTTTTAATTGAATTTTTTTTTCCTTTTTGTTCCATTGAGTTCTGTGCTTGTTCTTTGTCAGATATATGGCTTGCAAATATTTCCTCCCTGTCTGTAGCTTGCCTTTCATCCTTTTAACTGGGTCTTTTGCAGAGAAAAACTTTTGAATTTTGATGAGGTCAATTCTTTTTCTCTCATGAATCGTGTTTTTGGTGTCAAGTTTAAAAACTCTTTACCTAGTCCTTGATCCTGAACTATTCATTCTATTTTTTTTTGCTAAAAGTATTACAGTTTTAAGTTTAAGTCCATAATAAAATTTTATATACAGTGTGAGACTTCGTTGAGATTTTTGTCTGTTTGTTTTGTTTTTGCCTCAGTGTGTCCAGTTCCTCCAGCACCATCTGTTGACACTGCTATCTCTCCTCCATTGTTTCACTTCTGCATCTTTTTCAAAAGTCAGTCGGGTATATTGTGTGGGTCTATTTCTGGGTTCTCTCTTCTGTCCCATTATTGTATGTTTCTATCCTTCTGCCAACATAGTCTTGATTACTGTAGCTATATAATAAGTCTTGTAATTAGACAAACTGATCCCTACATTTTTTTCTCTTTTTCCCTCCAAAATTGTTTTTACTATTCTATTTTCTTTGCTTTTATATTTATATTTGAGGATAATCTGGTCTATGTCTATAAAAAATTTTGGAAGGATGTTGAAAATGATTGTGTTAAACCTGCATATCGAATTGGAGAGAATTGAGGTCTTTACTACATTGAATCTTGTAATCCATGAACTAAGTTTGTCTGTACATTTATTTAGATCTTCTTTGAATTTTTTTCATCAGCATTTTGTAGCTGATGAAAGTCCTGTACATGTTTTCTTAGGTTTATACCTAAGCATTCTTTTATTTTTATAATGATTTTAAATGGTATATTAATTTATGTCCATGTGTTCATTGGTAGTGTGTAGAATATAATTTTTATGCTTATCTTGTGTGCTAGGACCTTGCTAAACTCATTTATTAGTTCTAGGAGTGTTTGGTAGATTTTTTTATTTTTCTGTATAAACAATCATGTCATTTGCACATAGGAACAGTTTTACTACTTCCTTTCTGATCTGTATGACTTTTATTTCTTTTCCTTGCCTTATTGAGCTGGCTAAAATTTCCAGCACTATATTGAATAAGGGTGATGAGAGCAGACATATTTGCTTTGTTCATGATTCTAGGGGGTAATTTTTTGTTTGTTTTGTTGGTTGTTCTTTTTCTTTTCTTTTCTCTCTCTCTCTTTTTTTTTTTTGTAGATATGCTTCATTAAGTTGAGGACGCTCTCTTCTACTTCTATTTTTCACAGAGTTTTTGTCATAAATGGATGTAGAATTTTGTCAAATGTTTTTTTCTACAAATAATTGATATAATTACATGATTTTGTTTCTTTAGATTGTTAATATGGTTGGTTAAATAAATTGATTTTTAAATATTAAATCAGCCTTACACCCCTGGGATAAACCCTTTATATATTACTGAATTTTATTTAATAATATTTTGTTGAAGATTTTTACACCTACATTCATGAGAGATATTCATCTGTTATTTTCTTATTTTGTACTATGTTTGTCTGGTTTTGGTATCAGGATAACACAGGATAGGACTAGCTTCATAAACTGAATTGGAATGTTTTTCCTCCTCTTCCATTTTCTGAATGAAATTGTGTAGAATTGGTATAAATTCTTCTTTAATGTTCGATGGAGTTAACCAATGAAACCATTTGGGCCTGCAGAGTTTTAAAATTACATAACTGTAATTGCAATTTCTGAAAACTCATATGGCTATTCAAATGATCTGTTTCATATGGAGTGAGCAGTGGCATTTTGCACTTTTTGAGGAATTGGTTCATTTTTTCTAGGTTTATCAGATCTATGTGTAGAGTTGTTTATAATATTCCCCCATTATCAAAAGGAGTTTGTAGTGATAGTCCCTCTTCCATTCCTAATAATAGTAATTTGTTCTTTTTTTGTCAGCCTATCTAAAGAAATTTGTAAATTTTATTGATCTTTTGGCATAAACAGCTCTTTTTCATTGATTTTCTCTAATGTATTTTTTATTTTTTATTTCTTTGGTGTCTGCTTTTTATTATTTCCATTCTGCTTTCTTTGGGTTGATTTTGCTCTTCTTTTTCTGGGTTCTTGAGGTGTGATATTATAATAGATTATTGGTTTGAGATCTTATTTTTTTAACATATCCAGTTAGTACTGTGAATTTGCTCCTCGGCATTATTTTAGTTATGCCCTATAACATTTTTATATATATTATATAAAATATATTATATATTATATTTTATAAATTTTTTATACATATTGTCATTTTCATTCAGACAATGTATTATTTTTTGTTGTTGTTGTTCTTTTTTTTTTATTTTTTATTTCA